>JANEHU010000513.1:0-360482 GCA_027563435.1 Nasonovia ribisnigri
AATGTAACGTCATAGTCTAGCGTTTGTATGTTGACATCCATATCATTTATAATTAAATTAGCTCTTTCTGAATAAGTCGATGAATTAATTCCATATTTGAGAACATTAGTTATAAAATTTAAAAACTGATTATTTTGAATGTCAACTTTTTCAGCATACCTTTTACTATCACAGTAAGATACCTAAAAATATTAAATTAACATTAGCAATAATAAATTCATTCAATAAGTAATTAAACATTTATTTTATAAGACCAGATTGATTTTCTAAAATTATAAATATTTTAGTAAAGTATTAATTATTTATAGGGCTGTGAATTTAATGCACTAAAAAACCTTAAAAAAGCATTAAAAATGTCAAAAATATGCAATATTATATGCACTTAAAATGCAAAAAATGCAATATAAAATGCCAAAAATTATAGTATAAAATTCACTTATAATGGTTTTTATTTAATTTCTATACATATTTCTATTGATATTATAGAATATTATACATTAGTGCATAATTATTAAATAAAAAAAAAATAAAAAATAGTTAAAATTTTGATTATTTAAAATTTTGTATAATGCTATTCACCTGAAACATAGTTAAGAATTTTTTTTATGTATTGATTTTTGATAGAATTGACGGAATTTGATTAAAAATCCCGGAAAATTAACTAAAAATGGAAAATATGACATAAGAATGCAAAATAAAAATTTCATAAATGGATTCGTAGTTACATAATTCAAATTATGTACTTACATATCTACGGTTCACAATCACCAAAAAAAAAATGCCCTCTCCTACAAATTCACAGTCCTAATTATTTATTTATTAGGTACTTTCTGATTTTGAAATTCTTAATTACCATAATCAACGAAGCTACGGTATCAAATGCACATGTGTTGCTTAAGACCACTTTTCCAGATATATTTTGGGCTTTACAACTTTTCAATTCTTTGAACCTTGAGCCATTTTTTAGAATTGGTAGAGATTTGAGACTTCTTGTGTTATTTATATCCAAATACTTCAAGTGAGGGTTTGGTATAAGGTATGACTTTGATTTTCTCTGTTTGTTCTTACGATCCCAGCTTTCACGAGCTAAGCATTCTTCCGACAAGACACCATTTTCTTAAAATTAATTAAATTTATATAATATATTAATAACAATAATTAATTCATAATGCATGAGAAAGTTTTTTTTATGAAATAAGGTTAGATGTATTAATTTAAATATTTGAACATAATATATTCATTCTTTACTATCCCTAGTTATACCAAGTGATATAAACAAATTATAAAAACAAAACAAGTAGTCATACTCATCGTCTTTTAATCATCAATTAATTTATAAGTTATGGTTTTAAAATAATTTATTTTATTTGTGCTTTCTAGCAATGATTAACTTTTTATCTGCATTATTGCTTTATGGTTCCAATTTTAAATAGTTTCTATGATATATTATATTTCATATGAAATATTTTCTTTGAATTAATTATAATTTTAATAAACTATATCTTTTATAGCAGGTAATACTAAAAAAGTCATCTAATATAAAACTAATAAAAATAAACATTTTAAAATTGAATTAGTATTTTATTTACCTCTGGTAGATGGCGAAATTGTACATTTTATAATTTGACTATCCTTTTTATTCATAATTTCGTCATCGGAGAGAAGTTTACTTGAATCGGCTGAATCATCACTTCTGTCACTCCAGTTATCTCTATGTACTGTGTTAAATTCAGTCACATCATGAGTATTAATTTTATTACTGTTTTCTGACACTTCACTGATGGTACTGAGTGTATTACGTACAGGAGATATTGAGGTATCTTTTTTATTCATAATTCTTCCTATCATTTCGTCATCGACAAGAAGTTGACTTGAATCGGCTGAATCATCACTTCTGTTGCTCCAGTCATATGTATGTACTGTGTTTAATTCAGTCACATCATCAGTACTAATTTTATTATTGTTTTCTGACACTTCACTGATGGTACTGAGTGTATTACGTACAGGAGATATTGAGGAAATTCTATTATGAGCAGAACGTAGTAATGATGAACCTTTAAGAGACTGAATATGGTTTTCTAAGAATATTTCAAGTGTGGTTGGTAGATTAATATGCCTCATTGTTACAGTTTTCAGTTTCCTGAAACTAGATTCCACCGCGGCCGAGCTAGAAAATTCTTCTCCGTATCCAAAAATTGGTACCATTACTGCACAAAGGTATAAGCTTGGTTGCCTTAATTATAATCGGTACTAGTTCAGGACAATAGAAAGGATTTATTCCAGTACCTTCTGTTACATAATTTTTACTCTCGTTGAATATATCATTAGCCCATGCTTGAAATGGGTTCTCAAACGCATCCAAACCTTCATTCTGCCGTTCATATTCATTTTCTATATTGATTCTAGCTTCATCTTCCGTTTCTGATACAGCTATTATGTCATCGAATTGTTTTTGAATATCCAAAAATCCTGTTGATGTAGCCTCAGTTAAAATATTTTTGTATTGTTCACATGGTGTTTCTTCCCCAGTTTCTTTATCAGTTCCATTAGTTTCGTTTGTGAACAATACGAATAAAGATAATAACAATAAACGCATTTCCACTAGACTTTTACTTTTTATTAGTAAACCAACTGTACGAAGCACCATTTCCTTGGCTAATCTAGTAATATTTTTTAAAGGTATCCATTTGCTCGCTAATTTAACAAAATGAGCTACATCAACTCTCACGAAACATCTTGGAATCCAATGTGAATCTACAGCAATTTCTTCTTTGAGTAACTCTGCACAAACTTTTAAGTAATCATGGAGTGATGAATATTGGGTAAAACACTGGACAATAGCAGACAAAAGTGCTAATGATTGATCACATACTGTATGCTTTGGTTGGGGCACATCACACCTTAACCATTTTAATAACCAATTGGATATTTCAATATTTGAGTGGCCCTCACTTATCATATTAGACACAGTAAAGTTTTGTTTCTTTTGGGCATCATACACAAGAGCTTCATATAGTAAAAGACTTTTAGTTTTGTCTGAACTAATTTTTTTAAAACTCTTTATTAACGATCCTGTTGCGTCTATGACAAGCTTTGGAAATTTTGTTGTACAACAATAGCTTTTATAAATGTTTATTTGTTCAGAAGAATGATATTGCACGAAAAAAGGGTCATATCCTATATCATGAATAACATCATTGAAGTCATCTTCTTTTTTCATCAAGCTCAAACATGTTAGGGTGTTTTCATGTTTCCTATTAGCTGATATTTGACGAGATTTTAAGAGGCGTAATGAGTTACCTGATGGGATAATTGCAGGTTCAGGATCTCCTAAAATGTATGTAGATTATATAAGTGAAATAAAAATAACATATTGAATACATTTGTTGAATAATGAACACTGAGAAAATATAGAATTACTAATTTAAGTTCAATGATAAATTGTGGAATACGAAAAATGATTCTGAGGGGAGATGGTCATCAGCCTATACTTACTACTAAAAGTCACTAAGTATATTTTATGACATTATTGTGGATAAAGTAATTTATATATGATAACCTATTTATGTAAAACCTTAATTTAAATTTTCAATTATTAGCTATAAAAGTTGAACATTTTATACATTTTGAACTATTATATTATATTTTTTTTTTTAGTTATTTTGTTGTGACTGTATAATATTATTCGTGGATACTTGAAATTTCTTAATATACTATTATATATCTATGATAGTATCACGGTTTGTTGTTGATGTATAACGCGTTATAAGTACGCCTAATGGATATTGTGGTATGATTAATTTGGAATTTCTTATAAGTACCCATTATAGGTCAATTATATTTTTAGTACCTACCATAGATAAGTATATAATACGTCTTATACCTAGACTGACATGCCGTCTCCGCTCAGAATCGTTTTTCTTATACAATGGTATTATATCATTGAATTCAAATTTAATACCATCCATTATACAGTGACCCACTTGTAACCTACAGTACAGCAGAGCGACATCCACTTTTTTTGTAATGCATTTTAATTTTTATAAATTATACAATATGCTAAACTTACCTATTTTAATTAAGCGGGTTGCTTCCCTTTCCCTAAATGTTTCACATGAAATTCGATCGTCAATAATAGACATAAGAGCCTTTTGTTTAGCTGGTCCAATTAATCGACGTTTTTTGGTATACTTAGTATGATCTTTAGAAAAATTACCAATATACGTGCAATGCATTAAAACCCTAAGAAAATCAAAAGAAAATAGTTTATAAGATGTTTGATATACTTACATTAATAAGAAATTATGAAATTGGAAATAAAAAATAAAATATAACTCATGTTTAATACCTTGCATTTCCTGATGGTTTATCTATTACGATTCCTTTGAATTTAGATTCACAAGATACACAACGACCAACAACAACTATATAATTTGAACCATTAGGGTGCACTTTGGCTCTACGGAATGATATACAACATTGAAGTTGAGTATGAACCCAAAAATGTTCAGCAAGCAACGGAGTCCACGAATTTTGGGGCAGTATATAGTATGACCTTGAATTTAAAAATGGCCGATTTTTGTCTTTAATCTTATAAATATGTTCTTGCGGTTGGATTTGTTTCCCATCCTCTGGGGATAAAGTGAATACAAATTTCTTTTTTGGATATTCTTCGTCGTCACTTGTACTATCAATGGAGTTTTCTAGTAAATATAATAAAAGAAATATATATTTTAAAGGAATATAACCAATTCATATAATTTGTTTATGTTATAATTTTATTTTTATAATTATATTGCATTCTACAGACATTATATTATGTAATAATTTCAAAGAAAACATTTAAAAAAAAATGTATTTAAATGAAAAAAGCTTTGATTTAAATACTTGAAAAATGGAAAAAAAGGTTATCCGTATTAAGAAAAATTTAAGTTACACAAAGGAGATCGTTATGAAAAGAAAAATGTATGATATTTAATGTAAAACTGTAAACAATAATATTCTAATATTTTTTATAATTAACTTTGCTGAATTACCCGACGTTGGCCAGAAAAAAATTCTGATTGTTAAACTCTTTTGGTCCGGTCGTTTAAATATGAGTGAAGGATAGACAGACAAACATATATAATATAACATATTATTCATTATTTGAATAATTATATGAAGTATACGTTTATGATATATTTCCTACTTAATCAGTTTATTATTATACATAATATTCTAAATACAAATAAAAGTAGTTAGACTTTATAAGATAGCATTATAAATGTATGTATTTAGGATTAAGAAAATATTTCTTCACTTACCGGATTCATATTGAACATTTTTTTTTGAAAGAACAGGTGATGTGACACTATTTTTAAAAAATCCAAGTTTCTCTTTGATTCCGTGGCGTCCTTTAAAAACGAATGTATGAATTGCAATTCCACTCATAGCACTATTTAAATGTAAGCTTATATCATTCCAAACATTGTTTTTAGCTACAGCAATTTCTAAAAATGACAATTTCAATTGATTTTTTTTAGCATTAAGATTTAATATCAAGTTAAATGTTGTTATTACTTTATTAGACACCCAATTTTTATAAATATGAGTTCTTAAATAAGATGGGTATTGAAATTTTGAATTATTAAAATTTTCGAACATTAAATAAATATCTAGTACCAATATTACGAGAGCATATGTAATAATATAGTTATATTTACAATTCATTAGTATTTTTACAAAATGTAATTGTTATCTAGTCTAGCTGGGGTGGGAACTACAAAGTTGAAGTTCTCTCCCCCCCAGAATAGTCACCTGACAAGTTCCCTGAGCCGGTGAACTTATTATATTCTGAGTGGAGTGGTATTTATATTAATTATACAATATTATACATATTATGTGTTTTTATATATTATAGAAATTTTGGTTACGGTAGAGTAACTACAGGCATGAACTTGACCCACCCACTTTCTATGATTCGACCCAAACCAATACCAAAAGTTAGCAAATAGTTAGCAAATAATAGCAAATTTACTGTAAAAGTTAGCAAATCATTATTGACGAAGTTATAACTAATTTTTATTTGGGTGGGTCAAGCTCAGGAAATCCACCCACTTGTCCGAACGACACCTAACCTTTTTTTTTTTTAAATGTTGAATCGACGACCAGGAGGGAACCGCGTGAGCATTACTTCCTCCAGGCCGCCATCGTTTATTGAAAATAATCAAATACACAATTTTATTGGCGATAGATAGGGCTAATCTCCCCGTCTTACCGCCTCACAAACTTATAACAGTACATGGTCTCTTATAACACTATACAAATATGTATAGTGTATACATTCGACAACAACAATACAATACATTTAATATCCTAACCTCCTTTACGGAGAGGACCCTTCGCGCAAACGTTGCAAACGCTTCCCACATTTGCGGACCAGACAGCATAAACTGGATGATGTTCCCTGGATTCAGCGCCACATCCAGACTTGATACGCTTGCCATCAACCTCCTTTCTTCATCCCACGCATGACATTCAAAGAGCGTGTGCTCTGCCGTGTCGTTCTCATTCTGACAGTGATGACACTTCCTAGTTTCTTCTTTGCCAATCTTATGCAGGTACTGCCCGAAGCAGCCGTGCCCAGACAGCAGCTGGGTGACATGGAAGTCTAGACATCCGTGCCGTCTGCTACCCCAGGATTCGATGTCAGTTATCAGAAGCTTGGTCCAGCTGCCAGTTTCCGACTCCTCTATGCGCTTGCGCCACGCCTCCATCGTCCTCGCACGGGGGGGCTCCTCTGTAGTACGGCCGGACCTCCTCTCGTCAAACACCGCTTTGCGCTCGATTGCCAGAAGGTCAGCTGGAGGTACGCCGGACAGGATGTTCGCGGCAGTTCCGGACACCGTACGGTAGGCGCATATACTTCTGAGAAGCGCCTTGCGCTGGACCCGGTTTATTTCCGCTACGTTGCCTGTCACACACTCAAGAGTGTCAGCCCAGGAAGGAGCGCCATACAACAACACAGACTGCGTCACTGCTAAGTAAAGCTTCCTTCTCAGCTGTTTCGGGCCGCCAATGTTGGGCATTAGGCGTCCTAGTTGGTTCGCAATCTTCTCTGCCTTCGCGGAAGCATTGCGTATGTGCGCCTTGAACAGTAGCCTCTGCTCGATCACCATCCCCAAGTACTTCATCTCCTTTTTCAACTCCAACGTCTGTCCGTTCAGAGATATATTGGGATTTGCATATTTGTATTTGTTAGTGAACAACACTGCCTCCGTCTTGTTCACCGCCAACGACAGCCCAAGTCTGCTTATCTCTTCGGAAACGAGTCCCAGCGTCTCGTTGGTGTTTGTTTCTAGTTCCGCAATGGATCTGCCCGATACAATCACCATGGTGTCATCGGCGAAGCCCAGTAAATCAGCGTCCGCTGGTAACTGTAGACGTAGCACCCTGTCATACTCTATGTTCCACAAGAGTGGACCCACTACTGACCCTTGAGGCACCCCGCACGATACGCGCACCTCTACCCGGTCGTTCCCGGCCTGAGTTTCGGCTGTCCTTCCCCGAAAGTAATCTTGGAATATTCGCAGGATGTACGTAGGCACATCTAAGGCGTTTAGTGCCGACATCACCTCCACCCATCCTATGGTGTTGAAGGCATTCCTAATATCAAGGCTTACTGCAACGCAGAACTTGCTAGACGGAAAGTTGATAGTTGCCAAGATTTTCTGCTGCAGTTTCCGGACTGCGTCATCAGTGGACAAAGATTTCCTAAAGCCGTGTTGGTTGGGCGATAGGCCACCCCTGAATTCAATGTGCTCCTCCAATCTTGCCACTAGCATCGTCTCAAATACCTTTCCAACAACGCTTAAGAGGCATATCGGCCTATAAGAAGAAGGCTCACCCTCCGGTTTATCCGCCTTCCTCAATAGCACCACTCTCGCTCTTTTCCAGCCAACCGGTACAACACCATCCCTGACGCACTGATTGTAGAGTCCGACCAGCAATGTAGGACGTAGTTGGTGGATGACGCTTAGTATCCGTCCGATTATACAGTCCAGGCCAGGAGCCGTGGATTTCCGCTGGGCCCTGTGGACCGCCTTGTCCACCTCTTCGACTGTGAAGGGAGGAAATTCCGCTTCCACCGCCAGTATTTGAGCGTCTGCAGGGTGGTGCGATGGGAACAGTGAGTCGGTTATCCTCAACACGTCTTCGGGATCCATGTCACTGTAAATTCCTGTTAATTTATTTGTACTTTGTATTACGTTTGTATTACAACCTACTTATTATACTGGGTAGTAGATTTGAATCCGTATGGATAACCCTTAAACACAATTCAATGTTACTGTACCTGTTTTTTTCAGATATGAAACTGACGTAGCAGATGTCTGCCCCAATTTTTCACGGCTGTATAACAGTGAAAGATGATTAACATAGGAAATTTTACTTGAAATTAGTGCAGATCACTTACCGATCCAGATACTCGATCACAAACTCGGGCTGCTGCAATAGCACAACCCAATGGTGTACTCTTATATTTTGTTGCTCACACCTGTCAGAAACATACCGCATTGCTCTGCTGGCAGTGCCCAGGTAATTACTGACAGCATGTGGCTGGTCCCTATGTGTTGCAATGAGTACGTTTCTGTATAAAACTATCAGAGGATGGTCGTCACCGATCCTCTGTTGGAGCCCTGCCTCCTTCAATTTTCGTTTTAATGTTATATTTCTAATAACAATAGAGACAACATTTTAATAACATGTTAGAATTAAACTACAGTAAAAACACTTACTCCGCGTCATCGACTTCTCCCGTGAATGAATTTTCATTCGGACATTTTATTGAATTTACCATGGGTGTTGAGAGTATAGGGGAGATTGTTTCTGCTCTGAGTTTCTGGATTGGTTTTTCAATGGCTGCAGGGTTCGTCTGCGCATCGTCCTCGTCGTTATTTACATCGTCCATCCAGCATTTTCTTACATATGGCGACAGGTAACTGAAAACTTTTGGAACTTCCACAAGTCCCCAGTCACCGTGCCATATGTCGATTTGTAAAATTCTAAAAAGTCTGAAAGAAGCATGTTAATATTTTGGGAAACACTTCTTTAACAATTTTTAACTCACTTTCTGATCCCTTTCCGGAGACCGGCATCCCTCCAACGGTTCCGGCCGACCGCGTCGACCACCGTTTTCATCGGGATCAACTTCAAGGATTTGTTCACTACCGATAACATTTTTTTTATATTCTCCTTTTCAGGCGACTTGATTATACTACGGTTTTTTTTATTTTTGTGTCTGTCTCCACCTTTTAAGACAGTAAAAATGCTTGGATTTTCTTCAACAGTATATTCTATGACGTCATATTATGTCATCTTTTATGTACCATCACAAGTTTATCTTTTTACCCTTTTATCCTTACGGTAATTCAGTGGTAAAGAGCCAGAAGCTGATATCTGCAAAATGTTAATTTTTCATGAGAAGCGTTTTTAATTTTTTTTGAAATTCAAAAGTAACTACATTTTGATTTCTAGCTTGCAGTTTTAGATAAATACATTTTTTTTTTCATTGCAAACTTAACATATTTTATAGTAATATTTATGCTCATAAAATTAATTATAGAGAATAAATTCATTAATTAATAATTTCATAAAAAACACACAATGTAGATATCAATTTTTGCCAAAACAACATAACATATTATTATAATAAAGAAGACAGTTTATTATTATTGTTATTATCATAATAATATAAATCAAAAACAATACATTTAAGTTTTTTATTTAATATTTTAACAAAATATTAATACAAATTAAAATATTAAAAACTAATATATTTAAAATGTCTAGATCATTTCCAGTAACATATTTTTATTTGATTTTAAATTCATCACATGTCTTACATGTATCGATATAGGGCATTTTAAATTTCAAGCCTGTTTCAGAAAATATTTTTCTATACAACCAGTAAGATGAAATGTTAAGAATCTCATTTTCGTGACAATACTCTTTGTACAAATCATACATCTTCTGTATATTTAATGAAGGTGATAGATAAAGTAAACTTGTATGTTTTCTAGAATAATGACTTTCGTGAGCAGGAAAACTTTTAATATGATTTAATATTATTTCTCTGGACTCTGCATTGTAATTATGGGGTTGATGTAAACCTCTACCAGATTTAGGAGATATTCCAGTAATGGAACTCCTTTTTTTTGTGAACCATGACATCAACTTTACCTCTTACTATACCATAGGTATTTTGAAAAAGTTTTTTACATATTTGTTCTTGCTTCCCATCTATTTGAAGACAATACTTCACAGTAATTTGCCTGTCATGCGAAATTATTGACTTTTTTTTGGCAAGTATTGTTGTTGATCTTTTTTTATCAAATACTTGAATTCCGTCCATAATGACTTGGTCCTGGGCACTAATTTCTCCTAATTTAATTAACCCCTTAAAAGCATACTTTAACCTTTGAACACTGTATTGTATTCTTTCTATTTCCCTTCTATCAGGCATACCATCCACCATCGGGAAGGTACTGTCTTGATACGGGAAAATCGTAATGGCCCTGTCATACAGTGGTTTCAATACTTTCAGATATGAAACTGACGTAGCAGATGTCTGCCCCAATTTTTCACGGCTGTATAACAGTGATATATATATATATTGTATATTTTGATAGCTTTGGTGATTTACCTCCACCAATTGAATTACAACAATATTTTAAACAGTTTAATATACTATACAACTATTCTAACTATCAAAATTTCAATACATTTAACTGCGGTCATTTATGTTTTGAATTTTTACAATGTATGAATCAGTTACATTAAGTTTGGCTGGAAATACAACTATATTATTAACAAATTATTTTCCGTCTCTAAACGTTTACAAAGATTTGAAACATAATTAGCTCTATAAAAGTAATGTGTAATATAGCATATGGGTCATTCAATAACCAACTCCAAAGTCATTCAATCTCCGTTAAACCTTATATATTACAGATTAAACAAAACAGGTATTGATTCAATAACTGTTCAGTTAGTTGATTAAAACAATAATCCGATTAATAATTTTAACGAGTCATTGATAGTTGTTCTGTATATTAAATTATATCTCAGATTTACAATACACGAGTCAGGAAGAGGGATGTTATGAAATTGAAGATATTAAGAATCGAGTTATTGAACAAATAGATTACTATAATAAAAAATTCAATGCCGAGTTAACATTTGACATTTCGGTTGATCCTAATGATTTCAGATCATATATAAAATGTAATGGGATACTACACTTTGAGATTTTACATAGTATAGCACCTGTATTAGGTTTTGAAAAACGAGAATATGGACCAGAGTTTGAAATTCGTCGATCGGAAAAAGCTGTAAATTTAAACACAATTAATTCTATAAAAGTAATGTGTAATATAGCTCAAGGATCATTCAACAACCATCTTCAAAGTCATTCGATTTACGAGTTTTTCCCGAGTGCAAGGACAGGATCTAAAGTAATTCAGTCACCATCAAATTTAATATATTACAAATTGAATAAGACACATATTGACTCGATAACCGTTCAGCTGGTTGACCAAGATCATAATTTGATTGATAATTTTGGTGAGACATTAACAATCGTGTTGCATATTAAACGTTACGGGTCTTGAGATGGGATTGAAATTCAATATAAACCCACTACTTCGGATTAGTTCAACTAGTCATACGACTAAATTGATACCGGTAACATCGAATAAATTTAAAAAATTGACGGTTAAGAATAAAGAACTTTTAAAAGCCCTGGGTTATCACCTGACTAGCATTTTGAGTGCAGACAGTGTGTAAAATATACATGAACTCAATGGTTTAAAGCACGGTTCAAAACTGGTTCAAAGCACCGTGTTTTTCGAAAAATGAATACCGATTTTTTATATGGGTTTAACCGTGCGATTTGAGTGCTGAGGTTTAGTTTAAAAACCGTATTTACTGTCCAAACTAGACATAAATAAAACGGTGGTTTTATAGTGCTGTTGTCGGTTTAATATCTGTTGATTTATTCTATTTTTAACCGTGCGATTTGGGTTTATATATTGGTTGAATAACCGTGTTTTTTGTTAATTTGTTTACCATGCGATTTGTGTACATTTGTTGGTTAAATAACTGTTTTATGATAAAAGTTCTTACCGTGTGATCTGTGTACATAATACTGTCCGTTTTTTTTTTGTTTTATATATATAAAAATCATAGTTGTATGTATAAAAAACACGATTAATATTTAATACATTTTTAAAAATTTGGTTTTATTTAAATATACAAAATTGAAAATTATTTATAACTTACTAAATAACATATTAGGTACTTGTATAAATTTAGTAAAAATTTATTAAAATTAAAATTGTAATAGATACTGCTGGATATAATTAGACATAATTAACAAAATAACATTGAAAAAAAATTTAATACTTATACTTTCCTTCTAAGGCATAACTAACAAATAAAAAATTTTTATAATACTATTTATACATAAGTTTAGCAAAATTAAATTAAATCATGGATTTATTGTAGGAGCTTTTGTGGAGCATGGCGAATGTAATTGTCAAGAACTGACATAAACTTTTGTTCATCAGTTGGATGGATTCGTAACCCAGACAATGATTCTGAAAATTAAATTGACAGTAATTACTAATATTATTTTTAAATTATGCCATATCAATATATTAGTCTTTAGTCTTTACCATAAATAGCAGAGAACAATTGTAAATCAATAAATCTTTTTTTTGTTTTGCCTTTTAAGCTGTACATTGATAACATGGAGTAGTCAAAACAACAATTTAATGCTTCTCTCACGGCAGCGCTTATTGACACTTTTTATTGCTACTTCTCCTATTTTTCTATTATGTTTTGTATAATCAACTAATTTTTTTAAAAAAATTATATCATTGAGTGGAGCTGTTATTGGATCGGAAGCACATATCCATGCCTCTTAATAACATTTTACAATAAAACAACATATTTCTTGTAAACCTCTTTTTTCAACTATCGAGCTTCAACTGCTGATAGAATAACAACATTTTAAAACAATATATACCCTTTGCCATCCATCGAGCCATTAAATGGTAAGCACCAGGTGGTCGAAAATGTATACCTCGTGGAGGTGTTTTCCCCAAAAACATCATAACAAGTTCTATAAATTCTTTATAGTCATCTCTTGGATATTTATCTTCGATTGTTTTTGTACAAAATAATAAAACATCTTCTACTACATATTTTAATTCTTCAAATATTTCTGGGTGCGACGTCCATGTATGAAAATTACGTAAATCTTAATTCAACCAGTTATTTTTAAATCGTTTAAACAAAGGAATATCAGGTCCAGACATAACAGATAGTTTTGATGTAACAAAAACAGCTTGTAAAACGATTTCAAAAATATGGTGACGACAAGCAAAAAATAGAATATTTCGGTTCAACTTTTGTTCAAGAAGAATGCATGCACCATTAAGACGGCCACTATTTGATGCAGTAGTGTCAAATACAAAATCTTCTACTTTGTTGTATATGGGTGAGTGTGTATGTAGGCAAGTATGTATTATTATGTATACATGTATGTACGTAGTGTGTATGGAGGCTTACATATAAACGCTAAGTTGTGTTGACTTAGGGGAAAATGAGTGTGTGACCATTTTGGTTCTCACGATGGCCTACGTGACCATTTCGGCTGTGTCAGCACATACCAGAGTCCCCGGACAGACCGTTGCGACGGGCCCGGTCGGTGCCCAAGGATCAGTCGAGTTGAGTGAAGTCTGATGAGAAGAGTGAACGACACCAGCGTTACTCTGCAAAGCATCTTTTAAGTTTTATTACAGAGCGTCACGTATATTTTAATCAGAACCTCTTATAGTAGTAATTTATCAGTGTTAATATTTTATTCATTTATATTCTATACCGTGTTTAATTCAATAAATCGATAAGTATACATCTATTCAATCCTTGTGTTTCTACATTGTACACCAATACCCAAACTTTGAACGTCATTCGACGGTGGACTACACTTCATTGGTGGCAGCGGTGGGATCTCTAAAAGGGAAAAATTGTCGTAATTTATTTTACGATAGTACAATTTTGGAGATCTCTAAAGAACCTACGTAAGCTACCGCCGTCTGAATTCAATCGGTTTTGGTGTCAGAAAATCGTCATAAAATCTACAGAAAATCGACAGAAAATCTACAGAAAATCTACGGAAAATCTTCAGAAAATCGTCAGAAAATCTACAGAAAATCGTCAGAAAATCTACGGAAAATCTTCAGAAAATCGTCAGAAAATCTACAGAAAATCGACAGAAAATCTTCAGAAAATCTACAGAAAATCGACAGAAAATCTACAGAAAATCGTCAGAAAATCTTCAAAAAATCGTCAGAAAATCTACAGGAAATCTACAGAAAATCGACAGAAAATCTACAGAAAATCGTCAGAAAATCTACAGAAAATCGTTCAGTAATCAGAGACACGAGTGACATAAGGTATACAATATACATATAATATAAGTAATATAGTGTATTAGTGTTTATCGATAACATACGCGCTACTGCCAGTAGGGTCATAGCTACGCGTCGTTACATCTGACCAGCGGAGTATACGATATTAAATATATATATATATATATATATATACTCTCGGGTATATACATTATACGTTATACGTATATTCAGTGTCATTATATCACCGGACGATCGCGCCGACATTATCGCCCGCGCCGCCGTCAAGGCTACCCGTTCGCAGAGTTCGTAAGATTTTTTTTTTTTTTTTTTTTTTTTTTTAAAAATAAATAGTGGTCACTCGTACAATACGCGCCGCCATTATATTCGTTGTTGCGTGTCATATATAATATTTAAATTATAATACGCGGCGTCGCTAATACATAGTAGCTGCGAAACAGCGCACCGTACGCACGGGCGAAGAGAGTTCGGTCGGCTTCGTCGTTGTCGTCGTCGTCGCCGCGCAGCCGCCGCCGCCACCGGGACAACCCGTTACTACGTCACGATACTAGACAGCGCTCCGAGCACATCTATGGGAGAGTTCGGTCGTCGTCGTCGTCGTCGTCGCCGTCGTCGTTGCCGCCGCCGTGTTACACAGTGTCACCGTCAGGAAGGAGTCTTCGTTTCGGTACGCACCGTCGCAGCACGAGAAGGGGCAAGGTCAACGGCTCTTTTAATTGAAGATCTATTAATTATGTACTCACTAGTATTGACATTAAACGATTCACCTGCAGCTGTAAGTATTTACTTAGATGCACAGCATCTCGGTCACTTATTTTGCATTTGTCTAATGCAGCCGATAAGCGGTGGTTTATAATTTCTTTTCTTGCTCGCTTGATTTTTGATGGGCCAGGACTTTCCAAATTCATAATTTCCTCTTCATCAGTTAAGTTTTCATCGGATACATAGTCCATAGACATAACTGTAACATAAAAAGTTCTTAGAAACATTGTTTTTGATAGTCATTATTTAAAATTATTAATTTACATTTTAAAAATATAATTATAAAATAAAATTAATATATAAAGTACCTGTTGATGTCGATGCAATTTCGTGTTTTTCTTTCTGTTTGTCCTTTTGTTTTTCTAAAGACAATTTTGGAAATTCAAGACTGGTTCATTTTGAGTCTTTACCCATCATGCATCCGTGACGTCCTTTTTCACGTTGTTTTATTAAAAATAGCTTATCTTCGTGAATTTTTATAATATTTAATGCATTACTATGCGCAATGTCAAATAAGTCATCTAAATTGTCTTCAAATGTATTCATATTTTTTTTCTGTGTATCCGTTTTTCTATTTTTATTTTTATCTAATTGTCTCCATTCATCATAGAGTTTTTTAATTTTTGTTACGCAATTTGATCGATCTTGAATAGGTATACGTGCTTTTATCCAAACAATTTGACATTCATCAAACACAAGACTAGCGCTTTCGTGTAATGTTAGTTTGACTGTACGCATATTGTAAAAGAGAACGCTCAAAATATCTCTTTTTGATGGAAGCTTACTACCGGTTATTTGATTTTTCATAACACCAACCAAAAAAATTAACTGTCTTGACATAATTAAATATGTAAATTAAAATGTATACTAAATGTAAAACAATATTTCAGAATAACACTACTACAATCGCTATACGTTTAACCACACCGCTGTACACTCAATGAATAACGGAAAATTAAAGATGTAGGCTAATTTCATTTAGGTGATAGGTATTTAATGACACCGGTATTGATGACGATGAAGTAAAACGTTTTGGTCATAAATCGTTTTAACACATAGTTATCGCAAACAAATATCTTTATTACTGAAAATGATAACAAATCTACTACCTATATCTTCTATCGATTTGCTAAAGATAGTTAATTCCGAAATTATTATTACAATATTATATGTATAATCCAAATATTACTACAATTGACCATTGTATTGTATCTTCACTGCAAATTTAGCAATCACCTAATTTTATTGTATTTTTAATATTTTATCAAATACACTTGAATAATTGTAAAAAATCTATTTTGCAAAATAAATAACAGACTTACCACAAAGTTTGTAAATATATTTTTTATGAGGAATACTAAAATATATAATCAACCCTTTATACATTTTTTCGCTAAGTACTATAGTTTTTGAGTTAAACTAAAAAAACTACAAAACTACCCTCTATGGCAAATGTTCAACCCTCTTGAGGCACTGGAAGGGGGTGAGTCACATGACCAAATTTAGCCCAAATAACTTCATTGTAATGAACAAAATGGCGGGTACCCGACTCTAAATTTTGGAAGTTAAAAAATAAGAACCACCCTAATATATATATATATATAAATATAAAGTATTTTATTAAAATAATAGTTTTACAATAAATTAAAATCTCTATTAAATGTCTCATAAGTCACCATTGTAGTAAGCCAACTCGCGAGGTTACCAGATGAAGTGGACAAGGGTTTGACTCATGTTGAATAAAGTGTAGACAAGTTATGATGCTACTAATGTTATTTATTTATTGAACACTGAACATATTATGTTGCGTAAATAGTAAGTGTAATAAAATATTATAAGTACAACTGTTGATTGTTGAAAATATTTCTAAGTCCAGTTTAACAATGGATACTGTGCTACTAAAAAAGACGTCCTTCGTAATTTGTTGTTTGTGAATATACTTTTACTTTCAACTTCTGGATTCACAATTATTATTTCTACTACGGTTTCAGATCGTTGATTTAATTTTACTATTGGGGAACCGGTATCGCTACATCGACCATTACATTATTTTTCGACAAGAAATCGTGACCTAGTATGCCGTCCTTGGGTATAGGGAATTGATTCCTACTACACGAAATTCTGTTTTAATATTTTCTTCATTTATTTCTATTGGCATTATTAATTTGCCTAACGTTTGTTTAAGGTCTTTATTTATTTCTCTTAAATTTATCTTTTGTGTTTCGTTAATTTTTAAATCCCCGCGTAAGCAATTTATTTTAATTATGTTTACCTGAATAGGTACCTGAGTCTATCATTAAAATAAATTTGTTTGTTTTACTGGCGGATGATTTAGATGTTATATGATTACTTTTTATTGTTGCGACAATGTGAAAAAACTTGAAAAGTCATTGATTGAAACTGGTTCATTTAATAGAACAAATGCTGTTCAACAACAACCACGGGTAAATCAACATGTTAATGAAGTTATTGAAAATCAAGTTTTAGCGTATGTACATCTTAACCCACGTTCGTCTGTTAGACACGTCGGACATGAAGTTGGCATACCTAAAACTTTAGTTCATAAGATTTAAAAAAAAAATAAACTACACCCTTACAAACCAGACTTAGTCCAACATTTACGCATAACAGACCCAGAAAAAAGATTAAATTTTATTTCTTGGTTTATGGTGATGTCTGAGGATGATCCATTATTAATTAATCATATTTTGTGGACTGATGAAAGTAAGTTTACTAATAATGGAATATTAAATAAGCAAAATAATCGTTATTGGTCGAATGAAAATCCTCACTGGGCAATTGCTACAAACTTCCAAACATGTTGGCACAGAATAAATTAATAAGAATGGACACTGATAAGGAATTATACAAGAAGCATAGGGAAATCTGATAAATGAATTCGCCATTTTTTTGGAGAAAAATCAGTATGACCATATACAGCAAAAAAAAATTATGTTTTGGTAAATGAGTAAATTATTCATTTTAATCCACTTATTTATCTATTCTGAGTTTATACCTTAATTATGTATTTTATTTATTTATTCTGTGCTTGTACTAATAAGGGTCACAGGATAGAATAAATTCTAAAAAATGAGTTTTTGTAATTATATATTTTTTTGTGTAGTGAAAATAAAAGAAAAAGGTAAAAAAAATTACATCATATAATATAAATTTTGAAATTATTTATTTAATAAATCTTGGTTTTTTCCACGTTAGTTACAGCTGAAGTATTCACTTGAAAAATAATATTAAATAAATATCTAGTTAACAATTATTTATGTTCTTAATATTAAATTATTACAATTCTTAGTCTTGTTACAGTATTAAATATTATGTACTAATTAACTTACATTTACATACATTTTGAAATTGCTATTTTTCTTTTTTTCCACAATACTCGCAACAGTTCAAGTATCCAGTCACATGAAAAATAATACAATATTTTAATTTTACAAATTATATGATTTTTCTAAAATGTTCAAATCACAATTTACAAATGTAAAAGGATATCTAGCTTACGGTTTTTTCTTTGAGCAGAAAAAAATTTTTATTTTATGTTTTTAAAGTATGAAATATTCTCAGTCTAATATACAGTTTTTTTAGAAAATCAATATCAAAACCAGGCATGGATGGTCAAAAGGAACATTATCTACCAAATTTCTCAATTCTTTACCAACATTATTCTTTGCTGAAATTATAGGGAATTCACTAATAAAAATATTATCCAGTTCATTAATATAGTTAACAAATTGATCTGGTGGTACTGTTAAATTTCCATAATTAGAATTTTCTTCATTTTGATATGCTTTAAAATAGGTAAACAAGAGTGATTGATCTAACTCATTTTGATCTCTGGCATATTTAAACGGACATGACATGAATGTTTTTCAAGATATTTTTTTTATTAAATAGCTAGAAACATATGCAAGTGCATTTCTAGCCGGTATACACAAATTGCGGTAATCAACAGTACCAATTTTCAAAACATTATCACTAAAAGGATTTTTGTCCGAAAATAATAATTTAACAGAACCCAATACAGGAGCAACTTCACTAATATTCGTCAAGATTTGATCTAAATCATCCAAGCAATTAGCCCCATAAGAATGCTGGAAAAAGTTTAATGAAAAAATTTTTTTAAATGTCCATAAAAATTGGATAGGGGTAGGATTCACATTGTTACCATTTTGGTTGGGTACCGTTTCGGAACAAGGTCGTTTCAATCATCAAAGTCGCACGTCTTGGTACGCGAGTGTATGAGAGTGGTCGGTGATGAGAGATAACGGCGATGAGGTATACAATCCGACTTAGTTGGTCAAGTTAGGTTTAATTCGGGCGGCTATGCTAATCATTTTGTCGTTATAAGTAAAAGCACAGAACAATAAAAAGTCGTGGTAAAAGTCGCCGCGCCAGCAGTTATCCGCTGATAGTGAGTGGTTCGACCACGGACCACGTCAACGGTTTGTGGTGGTAAGGTCTACCGCTTTGGCCGTATTCCGTCGAAGGCGGGAATATTTGAAAACCATGTTTGCGGGCGCATCACTAAAGTGAGTCCAGAGTTGGTTATAATGCCATATTAAATACCTTGAAAATTAAAATAATAACGACGGCCAAAAGTATAAGGCGTAATGCCGTGTTTGAATGAATAATAAAATATCGACAATACAATTAATTAATGAATCCGACAATGTGGGACGGCCGGTTTCTTTACTGTCGCCGAAAATGCGACATTACGTGAATAAAAATTCAAAAAATTTCGGGCGTCCATGCAAATAATATAGCCGCCGTATTTTTTTGGTTGTCTAGCAGGTCAGTCATCTCAGTAAAGTAATCCGGGTAGGCAATTCGAAAAGCGGACAATGTGCGACGGACGGGTAAACGTATAAACGTTCGGTGATAAGGCCTACCGATTTGGCGGTATTCTGTTGAAGGCGGGAATTTTTGAAAACCATGTTTGCGTGTGTATCGATCAATGTCAATATAAAACGTCAATAAAATTAATTAATTAATCAGCTATGCAATTATGTTACCCGCATGGGTTACCTGCGTTGACAATGAACTGCGCCGACGTCCGACAATTTGTCGAAAGACCGTTCTTAAACATCCGACTGCCGTCCTTAACAGTTTAACACTGCGGACTACGGACAACACGTGAGTATATTTTATATTATTATTATTAATAATAATTTAATTCATGGTTTTTTAAAACGTTCCCCGTAGATCGTCAATATACTGTAACACCGGCTTTCTGTTTAACGAATAAAATATTTTATCATACCACAAACATAATATTACTGACAAAATCTTTCATTTTACACTTTACACTAAGATAGAAAACAAATATATTACGCTGACATCCTCTAAATGTTTCGTCTTTTTCTTTTTAGAATGAACAATATCAACATTGTTTTTAATGGGGCGGTGCAGAATTTGCACCTCAGCACCGCTCCGGTTGTGGCAGCCGCGCTACCAACGGCCGAGACCGCCACCGCCGAGCGCCATCCACCGGCCGAGACCGCCACCGCCGCGCGCCATCCGCCGCGTCAGCGAAAGGCCCCAAAACGTAAGTACATATAGGTGATGGGTACATTTAAATGATTACTATTAACTTACGCCTAAATCGTGTTTCAGGATGTTACAGGTGCAAACGCTATGGACACACAATCCGGCAATGACTCGGTAAAAAAAATTAATAAATAATTAATAATAAAATTGATGTTTGTTATATTTATAGCCCCCCAGACGCATTTGAGAAAACCAGCCATCCAACGATCCGGGTCGAGACCCATGTGGATAAGGCCGCCGCGGTGTCGGTCTGCAAGGTCCAGCAGGACACGCAGTCCGACTCCCGTTCCCATACCTGTTGGGTCTTCGACCCCGATGGGATCAAACGTAAGTAATATTTTTAATCGTAATAGTGCTAAATAAATACAAAATTGTAGGATATGAATGAATACAGCCCACATGTGGTATTGGAGAGACCACAGTAACTTTGAATGCCATGTTTAATTTGTTTTTAAAACGAAAATACTAATATTCTATGAATTATATAAATTGTAGACGTTGTGTGAATCGATGGCTGAATCGGTCTTGCGGGTCGGCGTTGGCGGAACTGGCCGCCTTAATAATTTCTCCACCGTAAATTGGAGAATTTTTTTTTAATGTCATTGTCCTAACAATATTTTTTCCCGTTAATATTTTTCAGATCAAATGAATAAAAACTTTTTCTTCGACATGTCTTGTTTTTATTTCCTACCTTAATATAATAATCATGGTTAACACATTAGTTAATATTAGAGTTTAATAATATTAGTAGCCTATGTGTTAGGTGTAACATTTTGAGGGTCTGAAGTGATATGTTTATTTGTGTAATTTTGTATTTAAATAGTTTAGGCCATTGTTAGATGTGTATCACAACAAAAGGGCAGTGAATACAAAGAACATAGATAAATACCAACCAATATTGATGTATATCATTATAATACGGTGCCGATACAAATAAAATGTTAGGTTGGGTCAGGCTATTAAATATAAGTCACGAGTCGCCTTGCAATATTTTTTTTATTCTTACATAGACGTTACAAATTATTTAAAAATTATCAGAAAATACAGTAATATAGTATTGAATTGTGTCAAATATAATAGTATATATAATAGATAGGTAAAAATAATAAGGTAAAAGTGATGAGACAATTAAAACGTTACGTATCACAGTAATAACAATACAGTCTAATTCTACTAACAGATATTTGGACTATTATTTAAAGTTATACAAACAGACATAAATCGCAAATTGTGTTTGAAAGTTCTTGACATAGGCATAATAGTGATTGAAGGTATCATATAATACAAACACATTCTAATGACAACTGGTGGACAAATACCAATAAAATATTAAATATAGTTAACAAATGTAAAAAGTTACTTAATATAATAATAATATATGTAAAACAAATCAAAACAGATTTTAGATTGTTATTAAAAGTTATTCATAGACATGAATAGCAAAGTTATAGAGAGTTAGTTAATTCTATAATACAATTAATGTATTATAATAACAACAATTAGTGGTTGGAAACCAAAGGTTATATTATACGGTACATAACAAATGTAAGAAGTTCCAACATAGCATAGTATAATAACAAATATAAGTACAATGACAGTATAGGATTGTGAATAATATTATAATAACAGATATTTATTAAAAGTTATTCGTTCAGACATAAATTGCAAATTGTGTTTAAAAGTTATTGGCATAGACATAAAAGTAAAAACATATTAAATTATATTACACTTATAATTAATTATAATAACAATTGATGGTTACATTGTAAAAAACAAAATGTAAAAAGTTACATAATATAATGTTTAAAAGATCTTATTCAAATCAATAATAATTACACTAACAGATAGGTAGATTATTATAAAAATGTATTCGTTCAGACGTAAATAGCAAAGTTAATGTTATATAAGTAAAAGTAAAAACAAATTTAAAAAGTTACATAATATCATAGTATAAAAGTTACTCATACAGACATCAATAACAATTATGATATTAATTATTATTATGATAATAATTGGAAGTTGAATATAAACAAAACATATAGAAAGGTTTAATAATTTAAATTAACTTTACAAAGTTAGATAATATTATTTAAACGCTTTTTTACATTTCATGACATTGAGCATGTATTTTGAAGTAGGTATAAATAAATATATTATTGACAAATGTATGTGTGATCGTACAATATTGTAAATATTATATTTCAAATCCTAACAAACCGTTAGACATTAGTTACGAATACACCTTTGAGTATTCGCATCCAGAGAGACCACGTGGAGGTTGTCAAACTTTCTCTCCGCACCACCTAGATTGACGCTAGACTTGATGATGGAGCGTCACATAGACTTGATCATTGAGTGTCACCTAGACTTGATAGTCTAGCGTCACCTAGACTTGAACATCTAGCTTGACGCTAGACTTGATCATGGAGCGTCACATAGACTTGATCATTGAGTGTCACCTAGACTTGATAGTCTAGCGTCACCTAGACTTGAACATCGAGTGTCACATAGACTTGAACATCTAGCTTGACGCTAGACTTGATCATTGAGTGTCACCTAGACTTGATAGTCTAGCGTCACCTAGACTTGAACATCGAGTGTCACATAGACTTGAACATCTAGCTTGACGCTAGACTTGATCATGGAGCGTCACATAGACTTGATCATTGGGCGTCACCTATACTTGATAGTCTAGCGTCACCTAGACTTGAACATCGAGTGTCACATAGACTTGAACATCTAGCTTGACGCTAGACTTGATCATGGAGCGTCACATAGACTTGATCATTGAGCGTTACCTAGACTTGATAGTCTAGCGTCACCTAGATTAGAATTATACTTACCATTGTCAACACTTATTACATTACAGAACTTCCCTGTACACAATGTTCTTGGTGACGAATCGCCCGCTGTCATCGGCGTACATGCCGACTCTCACGGACTGTGCGTTTCTCACCCTCGAAAACGCTACGTACAGCTGCCCGTGAGTGAAAGGGGGCGACGTCAGTAGCAAACCTACCCTGTCGAACGTTTGACCCTGCGACTTGTTGATGGTCATGGCGAACGACAACCTCACAGGGAATTGAAGGCGCCGCAGTGGGATGGGCAGGTCGTCCTCACCGCTGGACGTGAGCGGTATCTTGGGCAGGACGATGTCGTCGTCCTGTGCGCCGCCGCCCAAAATCCTCGCCTTGAAATTGTGACGCCGCAGTTCGGTGACCACCAGCCTCGTACCATTGCACAGTCGTCTCCTCGGATCGACATTTCTGAGCAACATCACGATGCACCCCACCTTCAACTTCAGCCGGAACGGCGGCAGGCCGTCCAGTTCCAAACCGTTGAGGAACTCTGTGGGGAAATTGGCCACTTCATCGGGCCGTGTCGACGGCGACGTAGATCATCTCATTACCGTCGACGCGCTCCAGCACACCCTCGTTGACACCTCTGCACTCTAAGTTGGTGGGACACACGACGACTGTCCGAGCAAATTCTTCGACGTTGGCCACCGACATTTGCTGCGGATACAAGAAATCGATTAAATCAGCGACGTCGCATACCATTACCGGCGGGATTTGCACGGTGTCCGGAAAGCCGTCGACCGCGGGCAGTTGGCCGTTGCCGAGCTGAAGCAACCAAGACGCAAAGTCCGCGTCGTTATATATCTGTCTGAAGTCGCCGGCGAACAGCATGGTTTTACCGCCGAACGGTAATTCCGATACCATGACGTCCCTGAGCAGGCGGTCCACCACCGTCAGTTGCAGTCCCGGCGACATGGGGGCTTCATCCCAGACGATGAGCGCCGCGTTGCGGATCTTCTGCGATCGGTCGGACTGCATGGTGATGGTGGACGTCGAGTCTTCGGTCAGCGTGCCGAACGGCAGTCCGAACGTCGAGTGCACCGTCTTGCCGCCGTCCATGAGCGACGCGGCGATCCCGGTGAACGCAACGCACAACACCTCCCGCGGCTGTGGTCGGTGCCGAAGCGACCATATCAGGCATCCGTACAGCGTAGTTTTTCCGGTACCTCCGGGTCCGTCGACGAAGAAAGTTCGCGACGCCTCGCGTGGGTCGTCGACAGCCGCCATCACGCGGTCGTACACCGTTCGCTGTTCGGCGTTCAAGGCGTCCACTTGTGGGGCCCACCGTGCCGCCGCGTCTATTTCTCGGAACAGCGCATCGTCCTGCTGCAGCGGTTCCAGTAGACGGGGGTCGGCGAGGGGCAAACCGTAGTCGACCGGCGACTTTCCGTGCGCACGAAGTAGATCCTCGATGGCTGCCAGGCACTCGGCCCTCGCGCGGTCGACGTCTTGGAGACGCCGGTCGAAGTCCTCCATCAGGTTCGCTTCGTTCGCCTCGTACAACGCCAGCGGGTTTGAGGGCTCGCAGAACACCAGTATAGTGACGAACAGATACCGCAGTTGCCGTGGTGCGTCCAACGTCGCCGATTCCGTCAAGCAATCCCGCCACGCTCGGTCGTCTTCCAATAATCCGAGTGCAACCGCGGCCGCCGTGAATGTTTCGTGAACGACCCCGTCCACCGTCCTTATGTCTTGAAAGGACTGCGGGCCTCTTCGGTTCAGAAGTAGCAATCTCAAGTGGAAACGGTCCCGGTCCAGTGGGTTCACTATGTACATCTGAGCCAATGTAACGTTTGCCATCCGCATCAGTCGCGGGCACCATTGTTTGACATTTCCGAGATTTCTGTCTGGCCGTGGAACCTGCCAGGTGTAATGCGTCGGTATGTCGTGGTACAAGTATTGTCGAGCCAACACGTTGGTCGCGTTGAGCTCGAAGAACTGCGTGAGTTTCGTGTGACGTACAGCTTGGTTCTGTAGCCTTTCTTCTTCTTGGCCCGGCGCAAAGAAAACTTTCTGACGACCCTCCAGGTGAACAGGAAGTCTGACGACCGTGTGACTTTTGCCGTGCAAATTGTACGAAAACAATCGCCAGATGGATTCTGGCGGGCTGACGTATCTCGAGTTGATGTAACTAAAAAGGAACATTGAAAAGATGACTAACAATATATTGACTGGCTCTACATAAGATGTTGCCGTTTAGTGTATAGTTATTATTACTATTATTATATAATTTAAGTGAATTTAATTTATGTTTTAAATTGCTTTGTAATATATTACAATGCTTAGTGATTTTAATTTATTTTGAAGTGAAGCGAATTGAAACATTTAAGCATAATACAAACTAATATTTGAAAATTGTACGATGACTTACAGTTATTTACTTTAACTGTTAGTGAACAGATACACCACCGATATGTCATTATTAACATTGAAAAATATTATGCACATGACGAAGAATCCCTACAACCGTTGAATGGTGTTTAAACGTTTGCCATACAATGCATGTGACTGATATATTATGATTTGTTTTGATAAATAAATGTTGTAGTAGAACACGTAAAACAAAAACGGCTTGAGTAGCAGCTAAATATTTGATTTAAATAACTTGCAGAGTTGGAATTAGTTGGTGTATAATTGGTGTATTAATTTAAATTTATATTTTGTACTGTGGAAATAACACATCAAAAAACGTGCATCAGCTAGAGTACATTCTCTGTGGGACTGTGTATAAATCACTGTATGATATTATATAAGAATGGCCAAACTATAGGAAAAAGTGTGTTTCACTTTTCTGAGCCGTTGAAGTTTACAATTTGAAATTTTTTATATATAAGGTACCTATATTAGTTAGTTGGTGTACTTAATGTAATTGATATTTTGTATGTAATGTAATGCGTATAAACAGCTTGAATGAAAAAACATAAAATAACACATTAAATGTAATAATTATAAAAATAATAATAATAATACCTAAACAACATATAAAATGTAAAGTATATAATATGGCAAGTATACATAAGTAAAAAATAAATAAAAGGTATTGGTAAAAGTATACAACTACCCTAAAAAAAAAAAAAAAGTGAGTAAAATAACACTGGACACACTGCTAAAAATGATACATGCATAAAATATTGTTCTAATATGCTAATGACAATGGAATGGTAATAATTTTCAATGTAATACCTATCATAAAAATCTATCAATAGTATGTAGGTACCAATTTGTACTAATGTAGACCCACCTGTAGAACTCTCTGTAGAAGTACATAATATATGGTACAACCTTTGTATATAATATCATAATCATAATAATATATATATAATTCTAAAACTCTTACAAACAATTGATGGTAATTGATTTATTAGTTAGCTATTTATTTAATTTATGTTTAATACTGTATAATATAATAGAATGTTCTACGCATTCAAGCTGCGTAGAACAAAATACACGAAATAACGCATTAAATGTAATGATAATAATATTAATAATAATAATACCTGACCAACACATTAAATATCTGTGGCTCGGTGTGAGAAGGGCCAAATTGAGATTATT
Source organism: Nasonovia ribisnigri (assembly GCA_027563435.1). Classification (NCBI taxonomy): domain Eukaryota; kingdom Metazoa; phylum Arthropoda; class Insecta; order Hemiptera; family Aphididae; genus Nasonovia; species Nasonovia ribisnigri. Next base: position 27,218 of record JANEHU010000513.1, read on the forward strand.
TGACCAATGTCATAAAAATTTCCTTATGTTACTTGTTTTAAAAGGGCCAGTGCCTTTTAAAGTTTATAAATTTAGAAGTTACTAATATTATGCTCAATGGAATATTATTATTAAAATGTAGAAAAAAGTGTTTATATTGAGTTTTAGTTGTTGGCCAATGTCAAACCAAAGTAATTTTATTCTAATATAATATAATATAAAAACTTAAAGGTATTGGTGAATGTATACAACTGCCCTAAAAAGTAGTAAATAATAATTCATACACACTGAACACACTAAATAAAAGTATACAATCCACAATTATAATCATTGTACCTTACACATGTATACATTATATTATAATTTATAATAGATTAATTAATAGATATTTATAATTTTAGAAATTAAATAATTATAATCATGTTTATATCGGCAAGTGTAGTGTAAGGTTAAGACTCACTTGGCTATTTCGTCTTGGTCATGGACCTCCAATGTCACACGGTCGTGTCCCTTGTATATGTACTTGTAGATTTACATGACACTCTTTATGGACGTGCAGATCTCGACGTTGATGTGCGCGTCGTACTTGACCAGAAGGTAAGGGTTGTAAGGCACTACACACTCGTTACCGACCTCACGACCTCTAACAAGTACCACTCGGCCGTCGTCCGGTCGGCGGTACTTTGGATAACCGCCGTCCGCAACGTACACAGTCTCCTCTGCGTACGCTTTTGGGAAATCTTTCGAACAACTGTTATTCACCATGCACGGACACTGCGGGTTGACTGTTCCACACGGTCCGTGTATCATGTGGGACTTCACGCAGTCGTGTAAGAGTCTGTCGGTTGCCGGGTCCGGCAAGAAGGCACAAGCCACGTCGTCGACGTCCGCCGCCGTGCGGAACCTACAATCCTCTTCCAGGATTATGAGTATGTGGGGCAGACCGCGTTTCTGAAACTCGATGGTATATACATAAGCGGCGACATTTCCAAACACACGATTAACAGTTATGTCACCTAGTAACTCCTTCAGTTTCCTGTTGAACAGGAGTGTATGGAGATACGTTTGTATTGTGTGTACACAATTTGTAGAACCCCCAAAAAAAGGTATGAAATAATGTATAGAATATATTAACTCTAAGGTCGGATATAATATTGTAAGTGCTATTAATTATTAAGTATATTATATACTGTGAAATCAAAACTATGAATCTATACGAAACTATGTGGAAATTATTTATTATTATCATTGTGTTGTGTGTATAGCGAGTACCTACATAATGTTGTGTAGAACTACAAAAGAAAGGTAAATATATGTTGGAGGAAAATTGATGAGACATATTGTATTATGTTGATCCGATCTAACACAATGAATTTGCACTGTTAATTTAATAAGTATTACTATATATCTCGGTTTTGACCTAATTAATTAGTAAATTTCAAAAGAATGTCCAGAATGTATGTGTGGTCAGATATTTACTGTACAATTAAAACCATGATTCTATATAATGAGATGTAATTACCTGTGAGTTATTTATTTATTGTTATGATTGTGTTGTGTGTATAGCAAGTACATAATGTTTTGTAGAACCGCAAAAGAAAGGTAGTTTATAAAATCATCTAAAATTTGAACTCTAAGGTCGGCTAATTTCTAATACCAAGTGTTAATAATTCTATGTGATGTCAGTTATTAAGTATACACAAATTATGAAATAAGAGAACAGTGAATTAAGCATTGAAGTAATGTAGCTATGGATTTGAGTAATGTAACTTATTGTCATACTATTACTACAATGTAATGAAAATTAATTCAGGAGGGAGAGTTATATACTAAATGTATAATAATGTAATGGCTTATGTTTTACAACTTAACAAACTCAAACTGATAATGTAATAAGTATTACTGCACAAGTGAAAGGGTTGAAGACGGTTTTGACATGATCAAAATGTATAATGTAGTAAAGCTATGATTCTATATGATGGGGTGTAATTTGACTCTTCGTTGGTAACAGTGACACCTGTATTGTGTGTGTGTGTGTGTGTGTGTGAGGTGTACAACAGGCAAAAAGGAAGTAATTCATTCCTAGTGTATAGTAAATATGGTAAGTGTTAAATATTTATTAACTAACCCGCTGGTATAAATTGAGTCCTGCGTTGCTGGTCGATTGGATTGGTGTCGTAGATGACCAGATTGATATTTCTGGGAGGAAGACCACCTTCACCTACGAACACAGCCGCAACTTCATTTGCGGTAGGCAGGTTGTTTCGGCCCCTATCCCGGGCCGCATCTTCCACAAAATGCATTCTGACTGGTCTAGGTGGCACAGCTGCTGGATCGGCTAGGGATCTTTCTGCTAGCCACACCTGACGCATGTCCCTGAAACGAATATAGACATGTAAATATTTATATATTTATGTTAAACCCACTCCATGATGTGTACAAATAATTGCGAATTGCAATTACAAAAGAGCTGGGGGGGGATTAATAGTAGAGCTAAGAATAAAATATATTAATCAATAGTAATTGGTGTAAAGGATTTGTAAACTAAAATATAATGTATTTATATATGTAACCTAATAGTATGTAATTATCGTTCAGTGCATTTAACTTTATATTGTTAGATATAATTGTATATGTTTAATAATACTAAAGTAAAATATAAAACCATCCGATCATTCAATCCATTTAACTCTATATTGGTATATATTATAAATTATACTATAAATTATATTACTTTATATATTATAAATATTTGTGTGCCTGTGCATAGGCGTAGAGAATCACAATAATTGAGTGTAAAATGTATTAATGTATTATTGAATGTACCCCAAGATAGTTTCACTTCAAAGTTACATAAATATGTCAAGTCATAAACATCCAAACCCTATGTCATATATTTCAATGTTATAATATCATTGAGTAATAAATCAATTTATAAAAATGAGTTATATCAATGAGTTATTCATACTCCAAGTATTAACAACAAATGAATGCATGTATTATTTTAAATAATTAAGTACCTTAGGTATTTCGAATAACTAATAAGTGTTCACCAATAGTAAATAGGTTTTTGTGTAGGTAATCTAATAAGTATGTAAACATCATTCAGTGCATTTCACTTGGTAGGAATAAGCTATAAGCAATAAGAAATTTATTTAACTCGTTTTTTATGTTTATCATTTTGTTTAACTATCTTTTAAATATTTTAGTTATGAACACATTTTCTTTATAATAATAACACTTATAATATCAACTCAGCTTATCCGTCATAAGCATTTTCTGCTTTTGCTCTGTCATTATGTCATAACCTAACTTATACTTTTCGTTGCTAAATGAATATATTATTATTATTATTAAAACAAAAATGTATATTATAAACGTATGTATGTGGGTGTAGTAAGCTTAGAGAATCACATAGAATAGGTAACAATAATACCTTTACTTAGAATCTAATGTACTCATACTCCCAGTCTTAATAACCAATGAATTGCATGTATTATTTTAAATAAATAGGTAGGTACCTTAGGTATTTCAAACAACTAATAAGGAGAAGTTAAGAAAACTGTTTGTTTTTAAATCATTATTGAGTCTACATTGGTAAATGTTTTTTTTTTATCTTCTGTATGAAAGGCATGTGTAAAAAGTATTTACTCTAATGGGCAAATCACATCCCTAGTGTTCATAAATACAATAGTTTAAGTTTTCTTACATAAAAGTCATTGCGTACGGATTGATGTCCCGCAGCAAACCGTCCAATAATCCCATCACGATTTCGGACAGTTCATGATTTCTTTGATGTGCAATATCGAGGCGCCGGTGGTTGGCCTCTCCGGACTCTAAGAAATACAACTGACAGTTGTTCGCACTTCCTGGGGCAACGGCCACCTCATTATTGGTCCTCCGATAGGTCTGACCGTGGACAATCCACACCGGCGGTCCCCGCCCTGGCACACGCCTGTCGTTTGCGTCGCAGGTAAACGCAGCAAATGCCAGAACGTTGTTGTACCGCCGGATGTCCGCTCGGAATCTACGACAATCCTGTGAATCATCTATAAACAAACTCTGTATTAAATAAGGGACGGGCAACAACGCGCGTTGTCCTGCAGCGGTCACTTGGCCGTTGTTACAACACGTGGAGAAGTGTCTATTGGCACCTCGGCCCACAACCTCGCCTTCAAAGTGGCGGGCCTAACAGTCTCGGCAGACTCTGCTCAACGCGCCCGCGTTGTGCCGCTCTGGAAGCGAGTTTGTCACACCCGCCCACCGGTAAATTATTGGTGCACGCGCTACGGGTAGTTCAACCACTTCCAAGTCCTCCACCCCGACGATAACCACTTCCACGTCCTCAATTTCCTCTACCTGGAAGTTGACCACTTCCACTTCCATATCATCCACCACTTCCACGTCCTCAATCTCCTCTACCTGGAAGTCGACCACTTCCACTTCCTCTACCCCGACGCCGACCACTTCCACATCCTCTACCGCGTACATGTCCTCTACCACTTCCACGTCCTCAACCACCTCCATCTGAACTTCTGCCTCTTCCACGGCCTCTTCCCCATCCATGTGGATTTCTACAACTTCCACCTCAGCCATCTGGATGTCCCCGAACACCTATAAGTTTGGTTGAGATTAGAGTTTTTTATTTCCATTGCATATTATAATTATTGTTTAACCAGGAATTTATTAATATCTTGTGTATCAGTGTAGATGTTATACTTGTAAAAATATTAGTTAAATATGTTCAATAAGAGAAGTACCTATAGCGTACCATAATAAATAATAATATATTATTTCAGTACAACAGTATACATTGCATACACAACTATTAAATCCTGTTTTTCTGAACCCGTGGTAAGCTTGAAAACGGCATTGGTGGTACCCAAATTTGGAATTATAATAATCTAACAATTTTACATGATATTTTATATACTTTCTGTGCATTAAATGCCAAATTCCATACACAAAAAGGTGAAGAACCGCTAATGTATTAGTATTTTTATTAGCACAGTTATAAGTATATAATCATACAATATCAGATATATAAACATAGTCATTATTAGTTTATTTGTTACTATAGCTCTATATAATGTAATACCATTGCCCGTTATGGTATTTGAATTATTTATATTGGATGGGCAATGTAACTATTGCTCAATGTAGTTGACCCGAAGAACTGCTAAGTGTTACAAAATTAAGAATTGTGTAAGAAAACATTAAGAATTCTTTTATTAAAAGAACATTTAAAATACAGTGAGTAATAACTAACTGTAACCGTGATGAAACACATTACTACTTAGGTATTGCTATTGAAGGTGTGTGAGCACTGAAAAAAGTATACCTAAATAACATCAGTACAACAATAAAATTATAGCTAGTATGCATATTATATTATTTATTATCAAAACTAAAACTGTGTAATGAGCTTGTGTGTTTTTCGGTAACAACAACAGCGACAATAACTTGCAGTCTATAACAGTAAGTGTAGGTATCTTTATGCAATAATTGAATTAATATGAAATTAGTTGAATGTAAGGTTCATGTTACACCAATAAAATCTTAGATGATTGTGATTGAAATAATTTTTAAAAGATTCTTCAATGTGATAAAATCGAGTACACCTATATGGTTCACCACTATGTATCAAATAACACACATCAAATATACTTAAAGAACATCAGTGCAATAATATAGCTAGTATGCATATTATATTATTGAAAACTAAGACTGTGTAATTCTTTTGTGTTGTCTCCAGTTACAACAATAGCAACCTTAACTTACACTTTAAAAATGTATTGCAGTCTATAAAAGTATAAGTGTAGGTACCTACATGCAATAATTGAATAAAAAGTCTACCTAAATAACATATCAGTACAATGGTACTATAGGTTGTATTAAAAATTAACATGTATATACCAATTATAAAACAAAGAAATTCACAGAAGAATGTTTAATTGGTTTCATACATATTTATTATCTTCCTAACAACAATAACTTTGAAGCATTATAAAAATGTATTGCACTGTATAACAGTAAGCGTTACAGTGATAATTAAACTACACCAATAAAGTATACATGTTGTAGTTGCTGTACAAAATAATGTTCAATTGAATGTGTTAGCTACAGTGTGTTATACCGTAACAATAACAACAATGACTTACATTTTAAAAATGTATTGCACTCTATAACAGTAAGTGTAGGTACTCATATGCAATAAGTTCATTTATGTGAAATTATTATATGATAAGTTGAATGTAAGGTTTATGTTACACTAATAAAATTGATCACCCCTATGTATCAAATAACACACATCAGTAGTAAATATGTTACACTGTAACATAAACAAAGTTAGTTGTATAAATAAAGTAAAGAAAGTATTAAAATAATCAGACGCTTATCCAGTACACAATTCGCCAAAAAAAGGAGAGGTTAGTAAAATGTCTAGTAATACCTACTTTGTGTAGTAGTAACATTAAGAAAATTTAATTTTATGTAAGAAAACGTTATGTGTTCTGTTTAGATCAAGTTGATATATTAGTGTAGTTATAAGTTAAATTTTAGTCAATGTATGAAAATAAGCTTGACCCAGTGTTTGATATGCGATTGAAATCTGAAACAGCAGTAACACAATTGAATGTCGTTTAAGTTATTCTACAATTTAATTTCCATACTTTTATTGTAGTATAAAAGGTTGAATGAAAGTTTTATGATAAAATAGACATTTAGTTTTCAAAAATGTTGTACCGAGCGAGTATAGTATAGTAGTATAGTAAAGTATAAGTAGGTACAGAAACAATGTATATAATATGTATCTAAGAGCACAGTGAATAATTAAGCATGTAAGGAATTTTAACCGTAGGTTAGACACTACTTATTGTCATTGTGTTAACTTTGAATTGTGTTATCGAATAAAAGTGGGCTACACTATCTATCTAAAAAGAAATACAATATTTAGTAATTCCCATATTTTAAATGTTGTGAAAATTGATCAAACTTGAAATAATAAAGATATGTGATCCACTTATGAGAATGCAAAAAAGTGAAATTTATATCAATGTAATATGATGACTTTTGTTATAATATGTCATTCACTCGATATCGTGTATTAAACCGTAGCACGTACCTATTCATGAGGTTTAGTAGTATACTTGTGTGAGCTACAAAAACGTTGAATGTCATTGAGTTAAGTTATTAAATTGAGTTTGGTTGCTAACATACACAGTAGGTACATTAATCTCATGTATTAGAGACAAAGTGTAATCACTGAAGTCCAGCCATACGGGTATAGTCATGGATGTATTGCAATAAAATGATATATTTATATAAATTAGGCATAATTCTAGTTTAGCAACCTATCGATTTTTAAAAATTTTTTTATTCCAAAATGTGTGTTTTAGGGTGGTTTATAAGAATGTAAAAAAAAAAAAGCCCGGACAAACTTAGTTTTGAAGTTATTGATCAAAAACTTCAAAAACTTCATTTTTTCGTTTTAAAAAAAAAAATACTTAGAATTGAATATTTTTTTTTTTCGAAATATGTGGTTCTTAACGCTTAATAGATTGGTAAAATCAAAACTTACCTAACATACTTACTTTTGAAGTTTTTGCACGTAAACATTGAAAAATACCATTTTCAAAATTAATAATAAATCCTTTCTAAAATTAGCTGAAAATCGGTTTTTTTAATATTTTTTTTTTAAAATATATACAGTTTTAGTTGGAAAAGTTTTTAGTGAAGTCAGAATTGTGCTATTTGGCTTAGTTTTAGAGTTACAGGTATTAAAAGTTGCCTTATTTATGAAAAAAATGTTTAAAATTATTTACCAAAATAGTAGCATCATTAATGATGGAACACAAACACAAACCCATAATATTAAGATTAAATTTATCATATTAAATATATACAAATAATGTGTATTTAATTATCATAATATCAAGAAAAAAAAAGATAAAATATTATAGATAGTTACTATTTTGTCCGATAGCAAAATGCATGATCGTCATTACGATCGATTACTTAGTCGAGTTAAACTAAAGTATTTTGTTGTTCAGTTTTAATTTTATTTTGTTAAAAATTTAAAATGACATCGATCATTGAAATTTATGAATTATTTGAACATAAAACGAGTGGCCATCTGTCCATGTCGGTTATAAGTGTTTTACAGTCCTGGGGCCTTATTGCAAAAAATAATGTCATAAAATGTAATAAAGGACACTTTTTAGAATTGTGTCCTAGCACAGCTTATTGTGACGGTGTCGTTTGGCGATGCAAACAAACATATATCAACAGCAGCAAAAAGAAAGTTAAGTGCGATTTTTACCAATCAATACGAAAGTACACTTTTTTTTCAAAGTCCCACTTGTCTATATATCAAATTGTGACATTCTCGTATTTGTGGACCGAAAAAGTGTCACTAGAATTTATTCGTAATCAACTTAAAATAGCTCGGCAATCATCTGTTGATTGGGCCTCGTTCCACCGAGAAGTCGTATTTGACGGTATGATACTACGACACCAAAAAATCGGTAAGTAGAAGATTAAGTACTCAATTTAGTTTAAACAGTCCGAGCGAGCATGGAAATTAGCATGTGAGTGACCCCGCTCGGTGGCTCGGTGCAACAAAAATGCAATTTTCTTAACCCTGTGACCCACTTGGGGAGGTGTTGCACAGGTAAACAGGCACATTTTTAAAAATCGATAGGTTGCTAAACTAGAATTGTTCCATAAATTATTATACACTCACCAAAGACGGCACAGCTGTGTGCAGCAGACGTCGGCGTTGGGCATTTCCTACAACAAAGTCAACGGCGGGAATGAAATGCCTCGAACACAGCTGAGATGTGTGGTTTACGTTAAAACCTTGGTCCACCACAAATGCCACCCACTCAAAACGACGATGTACGTCACTTGGAAATCTAAGGTGAAATATAATAATTTATTATAATGCATATTATTGATAATATGTATTAACGTGTTGGGTGAATTACTTGTGTACGGAGACGTCGTGGATGTTGTCCACAATTCCGCATAGCGCGTTTCATTTTCAACAGCCTAAAAGCATAAATAACCTAAATAATATATCATAATAATAATAAGTAAAAAGTGAATACAAAATATGAAAAACTCGTCATAAAAAAATCGTTGCAATCGAATATAATGGACAGTATCAGTTTGTTATCAGCGGTGATGTATGAGACTCGTGTGTTATTTTTAGAATTAATAGGTACACACCGGCTTACGCAATGTACATAAAAAAAAACAGAAAAATATGAAAAATGACATACACAGCTCGTAGTAGCGCAATTAACTGTTAACGAAAAATGTTAAGCGATAAAACACGTGTACCGCAATGGTAGGTAACGCGTTGAAACGGCTAACGGACTTACACGTCGACTACAGCGACTGGATAACACACAGCTAATACGAATGCGGATATAAAAAAACGTTAGAACGAATCGTTAGAAACGATGTGTGTAGTTGGTGAAAATATATTCGTTCGCGATACGCGCTGCCATAATTACACCTGTAGTTTATCTGGATATTATGTAGTAGTAGTAGTAGTAGATATAAAAGTTGTACTCACCAGTATGTGAAAAGCGCCCAATGCAATACAACGAAACACAAGGAAAAGCACTGAATATTAAGTAATACAAAGTATTAGGCTTTTCTGTGAGAGACGAAGTGCGTTGCAAGAGCGCCGGTCACGAGATGAGACATGTTGACAGGGATGCCAACTCATTTTTTTAAATATCCCTAGTATTGATAACAAAATTTCCCTATATTTCCCCGACTGATAAGCCCCCCCCCTAAAAAAAAAAAATGAATTTTTCCCAGTTAATACCTTCATCATTATATTTTAGTTATAACTTAATACTAAAATATAGGTCTGCCAACTGATTTTACCGAATAATGAATTGAATAGAATAGTGAATACAACTATAAAAAATAACCAAACCAGCCATACACATAGAATATAGAAATTCTCTACAATCAAATTCATATTTATACAGAGTTGAAATGTTTAAATCAAAATATTTAAAAAAATTTAAACATCTAAATTAATCTACCCGGTTTTGTTTATAACAATTGATATTTGATAGTTGAAAACAGTTGCTTTAAATTATTAGCATATAACTTATAAGTTAATATGTACCAACTGGCACTCATATTAATCAATTTTTTTGTAACAGTAACAACAAAAATAATAATTTTTTTATAGTTTTCTGCTGTAGGTTATATAATATAATATAATAAATAGTTTTTTAAACATTGTAATGATGATGTAATATGTATCGAAATCATACATAATATCCAATATGTATAATAATAAAAACATTATATACCAGTTCATAATTCATATATTTTAATTTGGAAATAAATAAACAACTTTTTTAACAATTTATTTTTTGAATATTCAACATAATATATTTAATAATAACATATCACAATATTAAGTAACTTTTAAACCTCAGTCAGTTTCTCTTTATACAAACATTATTTATAACAATTTATTTTTATATTAATATTTTAATATATATTTAATTATAAGTTATAACCATATTAACTATTAAGTATCTTTTGAACCTCAGTAAATACTTAAAAACTAAATTAATAAGAACTTATTCTTTAAAATTATACATTTTTTGATTAAATAATTTAATGTAATTGTTATCAAAATCATAAGAGTAGCATTCCGAATCTTTAAATGCTCTTTTAGTTTGTAACAGTCCGATCAAATTTTCTGTATTCAAACGATTGCGATCTTTAGTTTTGATGGTGTTTACCATCGAAAAAATTCTTTCAACGGAAGCACTGGAATGGGGAAGTGTCATTATATGTGTCACTAACATAGTTAATGCAGGAAACATTATTGAGCCATCACCTTTTTTTAAGGTTATCACCTTATACCAGTACTCCATTACTTGACATTCATCTTTCTCGAAATCCATACAATTTAATCTCCTCCACTCTTTGTCAACATTGTCCAAATCAATTCCTTTGAACAAAATTGGAAATTGAGACGCCATGGGTCCTAAGGATGAAACTTGATTTTCTTGAATGGTTTTTGGATCTATCACCTTCAGGTATTGAAGAGGCTGCATTGATCTAAAATTAAATCTTTTAGTTATTTGATTAACAGATTCAACATAGAATCCAAGACAGCGAGTTTTAAATTCTTCTACTTGTTTGATTGTAATTAATTTTTCTGCAAGCAATACTGTTAAAGAAGCTGAAACTTTTCCGCCGACATAAATGTCATTTACAGATAAATATAAGCTAGGATTGTTATAATTAATTTCATGATATTTTTTGTTCCTTATGTATTCCTTCTTAATAAAGCAGTTTAATATTTCTTTGTAAATTGTACCAATTCTGTCATAAACGACATGAATTTTTACAGTTTCTGATTGCATTTCCAAATTTAAATCTACAAAGAAAGGCAATGCAAACGATAAAAATTGTAAGTATATAAGCGTGAATGGAAACTCAATAGATTGCAGTATTAACGTAGCAGTCCCAATTTTGTCTTCTCTAGTAGCTTGTAGAAAATACTTTCTTAAAGCAGGGAAATGAAGAATTAGCCTGTTAACAACTGCCAACATAGATAGCCAACGGGTTTGAGCAGGATGAAGCATTTTATGTGGCTTTAATTTCTCTTTTTCTTGAAAATCCTTTAATTCACATACACGATTAGGGCTATTACTGATGTAATTATAAACATTTCTAGTAAAATCTTCGACATAAGTTGGTAATTTCAAGCAAGCGTAAGAAGCACACAAATGAAAAGAGTGACAAATGCATTTTAAAACAAATAAGCCGGGTATATCATTTGTTAATCTAGTTTTAAGTGAATTATTTGAACCCATCATGTTATTGGCGCCATCTCCAGCATAGCCAATCATATTATCCTTGTAAGGAATGTTAGTTTGGCAAAAAAAATCTACAATATGATTATATAACGATTCTGAGGTTGCATCGCGTATCTCAATAAGTGTAACAAATTCGTCACTTACCATTAACTTTTTGTCCACAAGTTTAACGATTCGTGCGACCATTGCCAAGTGCTTCAGTGTTGCTCTGTCTGTACTTTCATCCAAAATTATTGAAAATTTATTTTGCCTAAGATCTTCAATTAAACTTAAGCTGCTAGTGATCCCAATAACATTGGTAACCAATGATGTACATTTTGTTCTGCTACATTTCAACTGTTTCGCAATTTGTGAATCGGAACATACAGTTTGAATTAACTTCGGCAAATGATTCATAACTGTGAATGGCAAATTGTGTTCTGCTATAAATGCAGCCATATGTAGTTCACCGAGTTTAACCTGTAATAATTATTATTTACAGAATTTTATTTTAAAATATATAGAATAAATTAAAATTAAAGTATTACCGATTTATCAAGTTGTGCGCGTTTTGAAACTGATGGTAGGCTTGTCAAGGATTGTTGATTTTTACATCCATCTACAAGACGCTTATGTTTAAGTCCGGCTGCGTGCTTTTTTATTTCCGACTTCCCCGCAACTCCGTCAAATCCACACGCAATACAATGGAAATGAAATTCACCTAATTACAATCGATCATATTTTAAAATTATTAATAATAACTTAAGTTCGTACAAAAAAACATACCTTTCTTGCTCTTAGCTAACCACCCTTTGAAGCATGTTTCGTTTTCCCAATCCTTACAGTATTTTTGACGATAACAGTTTCTTTTTTTTTTTCTTGACATTTCATATTCGTACTCATTACCGTCACTTGACATTTTTGACGCGTCGTCAAGGTAACACGTCAGTACGCCTGCCGACTTGGTACGAAACATTGTCATGGCGACCCATTACCTTTTGTAACGTAATTTTTTTAAAATTGTATTATATTTTTAGCTTTTTTATGAGCCGGGAGACGTGATCAGCAAACGGTTGTGCTTTTTCAGAGGTCTCGGTAAAAGTGAAAAAGAGTGGAGACAGCCGTTGGTGTCAAGACGCTGGCTGTGGACGTCGTCTTGAGTTGAGTGGGGAAGGTTAGTGTCGCATCATTAGGGGAATTAACAATAATATTGTGGGTACAGGTTGCACTGTCGGTACCGCTAGTGGCACGTCCTCCTCGAACGGCGGCGCATTCCGACCAGCAACTGTTGTGTTCACAACTGAACCTTGGCGTAGAGAGGGGGGAGAAGTAATAGGTGGAGACGTAAGTTTGGAGATTAGATTGTTAATCGAGCGCGCAACAATTACGATTCTAATAATGTGATATCGGTGGACTTAATAATAATAATAATATTCGATAATAGTAAAAATAATAATCATTTAGGCCAAAAAACCTGTGACGTTACACAGAGATCAGTTTTTTACCGAATTCCCCAACTTGTTGGATGTTTTCCCTGTTTCCCTAACATTTCCTTGACTTACAAATATTTCCCTAAATCTAGGGAAATTTCCCTGCAGTTGGCATCCCTGCATGTTGACACGGGCGCGTTTCGCATCGCTAAAGTTCTCCCCCCGCCGTTCTACTCCACCCCACTGCGTATAATGTTGCGTATAATAACGTCGTACTGTATCGCGCCTAGTATTGCCGTGTCACTCCTAAATCGTAATAAATCGTAATTGATCGTCCACTTTTAATATTACGCACGCATACATAAACACTTACCTATGTATTGGGCATGTACGCACGCACAACCGCCTAACCTAACGTACCTATATTTACCTACGTCATTCGTGTGCAACATTGTTGATAAATTTAAACATAAATAGGTATGCACTTGAAGTAATAGATATTATGTGTCAAGACGTTCGGTACCCACCTAACGCAAACGTTATATTTATATATTTATATAGGTACATAATATTATCTTATTGAGTTACCAAGAATAATAATATACTATAATATACAATTGTCACTCATTAATACAATATTATAATATACCCAATACAAATCTATCAACTGAGTTTATACATACACAATATGCGTGCACATAAGATATGAATCATAACGAATTACCTACATAATTTTGAGTGTGAAATTATTGTAATAACATATATATGAATATATAATAAATAAATAAATTTTACGACCTATACAACCTACATAAACATTAAGCACGTATACAATATATCCATGCGCTCTCCGCGACGTCGATCGGTCCCGGTTAACCGAAATAACGGCCAAACGATCAGACTTATTAAAGGCGGTAAAACTCGAATTTTGAAAAAAATCGGAAAGTTTTCGTTAAACACGATAAGGCGGAAGTGATAGCGAAATGTAAATAATGAAAAAAAAAAAATTCAGATTGACACGGCCGCCGCAAATTATCACAATTCTCGGCGCCCGGCATCGAACCCACGATCGTCGCTTCGTCCGCACTGCCGCTTAATCCTACCTACCTACCTACAGAGTTGAAATACGAAGTCATATTATCTATGACTGTTAAGCAGTTTCGGCGTCGAAAATGTTCATTAAATACGAATAATAATAATATGATAAGGCGGGAGTGATAGCGCGAAAAGTGAAAACGAAAAAAAAAAAAAACGTGAAAAAAAGAATTCGATTAATCACGGCTGCCGCAAAACTCCGGGGAACCGGCATCGAACTCGGGACCGTCGAGTCATCTGTACCTACGGCTTAACCTACCTACCTAAGGACGTCGCGAGCGCGTCGGACTGCGGACGATCGGCTCCCCCGCCCTCGGGACTTCGAAAAGGCGAGATTAGCAAAAAAAATCTAACTTTCCGACGCACGTATTTATGCCTGTATTAGCGATACCCACTGTACGGCGGTGCCGTGGGCCGTCCGCTTTCCGCGGCGCAGCTCCGCTCCGGGACTCGTCCCGGAAGAAGTACGGCCGCGAGCGGCCTATAAATTTAGCGGGGAACGCGAATGAGTCGTCGAGACCGGACGTTTCGAAATGTGCTAAATGTGACTATCGTGTCTATTCAAGTATATATTATAGAACTACTATCCCATATAATCCAGCCCATGTTAAACAGTATAGGTGTAGATAATAAAATCAAGTGTTACCTAATTTATTATTTAAAATAGTTTGTTCCATATAATACTCTACCTATAGTATCATTATACAATTTAATTTTCAGACTAATTAAATAGGTAGGTACATAAAGTTCTATTTTGTTTATTAATATTGTATTATTTAGAATCTGTAGCAGTATTTGTATGCATTAATTATGTAACATTAATATCAAAAACATTTAACCATTAAGATATAAAAACAACAAACAAATGAATATTTAAAAATATTAGTCGAATGTTTTTTTTTAAAACATAGTAACAATACTTTATGAGACGTTTAAAAGTGGGTTAAAAGTCGACTTTTCGAAAAAAAACGGCTAGACGGCGCGCTTCGGCGGCGGGCGGTGCGCGCGCGATCTCCGCCGAGAAAGGGTCGAGACGAATAAAGCGCGTAGACGCGTGGCGGTTAAATCTCCCGGGGAACGCGAATAAGGCAGTGGCGGCTCGTGGGTCTCGTAAGTGGTGAGGCAGATATTAATTAGTAAATGACAATATTGACAGTGTAGTAGCCAGGATTTTTTTTGGGTGGGGGAGACTTCAATATTTTATTGCTAGGACCAAGGTAGGTCCATAAAGTAGAAGTTGTAAAAGTTTAGATAAGTACTTTTTTGTAACACACTTACCTATGATCAGTATATGTATAATATTGGTATAATTATCTATAATACATATATTACTATAGGTATATTATAATATTACCCCACAAGTCACAACTGATGACAATTAAAGGATATACTTACAGTGGTAAGGTATAATACTATTATACACTTCTTTGATAAAATATATTTTTATTTAATAATGTAACAGAAAATATTAAAAAAAAAACTAAACCTTTATTTCATTTCTCAACTTTTATCTTAATGAAACTTCTATTATAATACTAACAAAAACTACATTTATAATTATAATTTTTAAATTAACTAACTACAAAATTAAACAAACAAAAAGTAAAATTAGGTAATAGGATTTAGACAAGCCTAGTTTTTTTTATTTATAATACAAAATTATATGAGTGATTACTTATTTACTTTTTATAAATTAAATCTATTCTCCTATCTTTCAATAGTGAAAATCTGTCAATAATTTTTTCATAAAACTGTCCATCATTATTCACCAAAAAGTTAATCAATTCCTTTTCTATAGAAATTGTAGCCAATGAAGACAATCATTCTTCCGTCATAGAATTTCTTAAATATGTTTTAATGCGTTTAAGACAAGAAAAATTTCTTTCTACGGATACACTTGTAGAAGGTATAGTCAAAATTAAGCAAAATAGTTTATATACTTCCATTAATAATCCTGAATCTTAAAATTCTTTTAGCAATTTAACACATTGTTGAATATGCTGTCCATGGAATTGAGAATCAAAATAAACAACTGATAATTCATTTTTTAATAACGCTAAATCAAATACATCCTTATAAGTGGAAGATAAACATTCAAGTCCTTCATTAGGAAAAGCAGTTTGATAGGATTTGAATTTTGAAGAATCGACTAATGTTACAAATTTGAGCTTGCCTAAATCTTGAAAACGTTCAGTGAGTTGAGTGACTATATTATCCAGTATTTCATATTGCAATACACTATATTTATTTAAGAGATCTGCTTCAACTACTCCCCGAGGCTGTTTTGGACTAGTAATTTTTTTAGCTTCATTAAACAAAAATGTTGCATTTTCAAAACTTCTTAAAAGTTTTATCCTACTTATAGATGTGTTTACTTGATCTATACAGTATACTACATCCAAGTGTTTGACTTGCAATATTGCATACAAGGTGTCAGTTAAACTAAATATTTCTTTAAATACAATCATAAAAAAAAACAAAATCAAAGTTTTTCAGACTGTTTATAAAACCTTTTGCACCATTTATTGATTCTATGCCTGACTCAGGATTATCCATAATATTTTGCATTACTTCAATTAACTTATTCAAGTTCAAAGCAACAAAGTTTAATATTTTTGAACGAGTACACCAACGGGTTCATTAGCAACCGGGATACGTTTACCAATAATAGTATCTAGAACAAATGTACGTTTAGGAGACTTTTTAAAAAAAACAGATATTCCTAAAAGAGTGGAAAAAAATATTCTGGTTTGTGGTATATAATAACTTCCTTGCTGCAGAACAAGATTCAGCCGATGAGCACAACAATGAGTAAAAAGAGCGTGTGGTGCTTCATTTCTAATTAGTTGTTGAAGTCCATTAATATGCCCAGCCATAACACTTGCTCCATCATAACACTGAGCTATCAACTTTGTTTTAAAATTAAAAGGTTCTAGAATTGTTGTTATTAAACTAAAAAGAGCTTTAGCATTCTTACTACAACTCACATCATGGAAACCTAAAAAACTTTCTTTTAATTCACCAGTTTTTTTAACATACCTTAGAGTTATTGCACATTGTGATTTTTCAACAATATCAGTAGTATCATCTGATATAACAGAAAAAAAAGAAACATCACTAATTTCTGACTTAATCACATCTAGAACATACTCATACACACAATGAATGATCTCATTTTGGATCGTTTTTGATTGTCCTGTGAAAACATTACTAATTTTATTATAATGCAATTGCAATTCATCATTCCGTTTAATAAGTAAGTTAAATACTTCACGGAAATTACCCTGGTTTGAAGAAGTAGATCTCTCATCATGGCCTCTAAATGCTAACTCTTGTTTCCCCAAGAGTAGTGTTACCTCTATTAATTGTAACAAAATTAATCTATTTTTTCTTACATTTTCATTGTAAATAGTTTTGTTCAAATGAGCACCTTCATTTAACGCATCAGCAATAGTAGTTTTGTTTTTTTCTAAACGAATAATCCCATAAAATTATGAATATGATCTTTAGATGCTTCATGCATTTTAACACTTCTAGCCAAATTTTTTAAATAATAATATCCATCAGTTATCCAAACATTTTTAACTTTACCAAGTAAAATACAAGGCCAACAAAACAGTCACTGCTGATAAAAACTACTACACAGCCACTTATGGGTATTGTACCAAGATATATTGAAATACCGGGAACTTACTTTAGTTTTAGTTTTAAGAGTGGGTATACAGATGTTTTCTATTACATTTGTAGGACGACCAGCAAACAAAATTTGTTTTTTTTGAATTTCACTTCTACGGGAAAATGGAGTTTCAATTAATGACATAATTATATCGTTGAACGGGAACATATTCAATGTTTTACACTTTTACAATTATAGTTTACTACGGCTTTTGATTAGTTATATATTTGTATAATTTATATCTTATTACAAACCATAATATAAAAACGAATTTAGTGAATGTATAACGATTCAGACTATTATGTTGTAAATTGTATTATTATAGGTAATAATAATAATAATAATAATAATAATAATTATTACTCAATGGAGGCAATGCAAAATTTTTATATTAGTATCATTTAAATGAACATTGACTGATAAGTGATAAGCGTTTACTTATCTATGAAAATAGTGGGGTAAGTAATGACTTATGGAACTTAAGGACATATTATCGATTCTCATTATTCCCATTATAATATTATCTATGTGAAGTTTTGTCGTGTTTTTGAAGTTTTGATTTTACAAAACGATGAATATCATTGAGGCTAATTTATATCAGCCTCATTCTATCGTATGTTTCCAACTCACCCCCACCACCTAATGTTAATATTTCAGTATAGCAACTGAAGTGTAAAAATGTTTGCCTCTCGGGCTTTGTCGGTTCGCTTCGTCAACGTCACCCAGCGAGTATTCGTAATATTATTTTCTTGTCGTCACTCCACGGCTCCTGTCGCCTCATAACCGTGACTGCGGTCCGCGGGGTAATTGATGCATGGTGTCGTATTGATAGTGGCATGTTATCATTTTTTTTATCATCGACTTTTGTTTTTTACAATTCAAGATTAAAAATTATATTTTTTATAAAATTAATTTTAGTATTTTATAGATAATTAGAATATTATATGATACTGATAATAGGCTCATAAAAAAAATTATTAGATTAATAAATTTCAGGTGAGGCTGTGCCTCACTTGCCTCACCCGACGAGCCGCCACTGGAATAAGGTCCGACCGGGGCCCCCCGAGCCTCCCCCGGGGCGTAAAACTCGAATTTATTTGAAAATCTGAAAAAAATCGTAATAACAAAGAGTGATAAGAGAGACGGCGATGATAACGCGTTGAGGCCGGGACACGGCCTGCAGCGGAAAAAATCTAATTTTCTCATTGGCGGGTTGACTATAGGGTACAAATTTTCGACACGGGAGGCGCCACACGGGTTTCTGTTTTATATATAAGGATTTGTTGACAAAAATGTTTAGTGAAGGTTCATTTATGTTTATTGTTATTTGTTATTCATTATTTTTAAATTTGTTATAGGCTATAACTTACATTTTATTTTATTTAATAGACTATTATGTAAAAATAAACAAACATGGGATAACTTTTAAATAATAATTATCAATTTATTACCATTAATAAATAGTTATCAATTTTTTCACTTTTCTAGGTAATAACTAATATTATTTGTATTATCGGGTATCGGTTTTATTATGTATCGGTTGATGGTATCGGTTTTATGGTGGTATCGGCTCATGTTTTTTGTCAAAAATGTTGTTTTTATATTTTCATTTATTATCGGGTATCGGTTTTATATTGGCAGCATATATCGGAGTATCGGATATCGGTAAAAAGTGGTATCGGCCCATCCCTAGAAATAATACATCGCTGCCGACGCGCCACGCGCCACGCGCGACGACGACACTACGACAGTACTGCAGCAGACGTAAGAGTAGTGGGGGTTCTAAAGATGTGTGTGTGTACATCAAAATCACCTCTAATAAAAAAAAAACGACTGACCGATCAGGAAATTTTTAATTTAATTGAAAACCCTTTGTCCAGTGATGAGGACTTCGATCTTAGTTCTGACACAGATTTGGGTGAAGGTGACTCTGCCGATGATGATGAAGATTTTTAAGAACCTGCAGACAATGCTGTGGGTGAAATGGTTTTTGGTGAAATTGATGACAATAATGTGACTGATACATATGATGCTATTATTGATGTGGTAAGTCCGTTACGTTTAGATGAGGAAAATAGTGAAACTGGTACATTATCACCGCCACTAATATCTCCACCCACAACTCGGAATAGGATAATAAAACAACCAACAACACGTGTTTCGGCTCCAAATTATAATTGGTTGGACCATTCGCCTAATTTGGACACTATTGATTTTCATGAAAATGTTGGGTTAAAAATAAGACCGGATGGAGACCAACCAATTGATTTTTTTAATTTATTACTGACCAATGATTTTTTCGAATTCGTTGTTAGAGAAACAAACAACTATGCAACAGATTTATACATGAATAGATCCAGCGATAAATCCCGTATAACAAAATGGGTAGATACAAATGTAAACGAACTGAAAGTTTTTTTTTGCTTGCTTTTACACACAGGCACAATAAAATAGCCTAAAATGTCAGACTATTGGAAAACCGACGAACTATTTAATTTGAACTGTTTTCGAGAAAAAATGAGTCGAAATAGGTACATGTTGATTATGCGCGCTTTACATTTTTGTAAAAATCCCGAAACTGATGAAGAGGTACCCAGTCGCACATATAAAGATGAAAAAGTTTTGGATTTTTTCAATAAACGAATGCAAGAAATATATCAGCCTTCTGAAAATTTGTCGTTAGACGAATCGATGGTACTTTGGCGCGGCCGTCTAGTATTTCGGCAATACATAAAAAATAAACGCCATAAATATGGCGTTAAGTTGTACATGTTAACTGAACACCAAGGACTTGTACAACAAATTATGATTTATTCTGGCCAAGGTACTGGTGTATTGCCCGGAGTTAGTCATACCGAATATGTCGTGGAAAAACTAATGGACAATTATCTTGACAAAGGCTATTCGTTCCCAGATAGCAAAATAATGTTAATTTAAAAATTAAATAATATTTTTAAAAAAATAATGAAATTCTTTAAACATTTCCGGATGTTTACACAAAAATTATTTAATGTTCCTATAACATTCTGTCATGATTTTTTGGCCACAAAAATAATATTATTTCTAAATTACTTTTACGATAGTACAAGAATATTTACTTGATTGTTACTATAACCTTACTTCAATATTATAATAATCTTTAAAATTTTCGGAAAATATTTTGGTAAAAATTGCAATAATATTTCATAAGTAGAATTAACTTTACCAAAATATTTGCAACATAAATTGTAAATCATCAGCATAAAATAATTCAATTATCACCTAGGATGCCTAATTTCTTTCAGCTTATGTTGGTAACATAATATAGCTATTATACATTTTACATTAAATAGAAAAATTAAAAAGCTTAGGATATAATATTATAGGTATAACTGCTATAGTACTATATACTATGATTCAACTAATATTTGGTTGTAGATTTTCATTTTGTAAATATAATAAGTAGGCATAGTAATTGTGCATATTAAAATCAAAATTCTTTATATTTGATATTATATTTCATATAAATTTGAGTATAATGTTACTGTTAAAATATAGCATTAAATTAAAAAAAAAAAAATTATAATTTCCTTATTTTATTATGTTAGCAGTCTTGCTATTAAAAATATTGATAATAAATCTTATTAAGCGACTCTATAATTATTATATTGTTCCTCTTCCTCAGATTGTTTTTTTGTTTTGATTCTGAATGGGGCATGTGCAAGCCATGTTCCTAAAGGAATATCAATTTCCTTGTCTGTATTGTATTTGTATTTGAGATGTTTTCTCAATGCATCTGAAATATATTATTAAAATAAGTATAATGTATATATTTATATTTCATCAAAGAATAACATTTTTAAACATATTAAACATAGGTTAAAGATAATTATTTATCAAAGTTAGTTTTATAATAAATAACATGAAATAATTTTAAAACAAGTTTAATTAAATTAATTATCCTGAACATATTAATGTCATATTTCGGTTAACTAAGTATATAATATACCGTGTGTCCACGAAAACAGGGTACACTGTATAATCAAATCACCTGATTACTCTGTACTCTATTTATATTTCTGAACTCTGTTTGCAGGACATGAAACTAGACTATTCGATCATTAATCTCCTGCAGACAGAATTCTAGAATATGTACAGGGTGCTGAGTAATGTGGGTAACTGTGTAATAGAGTGTACCCAGTTTTCGAGGACACACAGTATATGTATAAATGTAATAATGTAATATATTTCTTACCTATTATCATACGATAACTTGATAAACTTGTGAAAGATTTTTTCTTTTTGAAGCCATACAGTGAATAGTTTGATAGGAATTGATCATCAAACATGCGCGCCATAATTCTTCTAATACTATTCCCAAGATCTTTATTACCTACTAGTAATGCAATTTTACTCACCTAAAAATAATGAAATATAATAATTAATTTATCAAGTAGTTTCATATTAATATATAACATATAGTTACCAAAGATGTTCTAAAATCAAAATCTTTGGATTTTTCTTCAAATGCTTGCAATTCCTCTTCATCTTTTATTGGAAATAATACATCCATATTTAGATGATCATCATCTGTATGTATAACTGTCATTTTATCTTTCATGAGTTTTTCAATATTTTCATTGGTAGTGTGGCACAAGAACGTTAAACATTGTACTTCATGTTTTATATAGGCGTGAGATGTTAAAAAGACTCTTTGAAATTCTAAAAATTAAATTTTGGAGCATTAATTATTTATAACACAATGATAATAATTTTTGAGAAATATATTCCAACATTATTTCAGTAGCATAATAGAGAATGTTTTGTGGATAACACATGGAAATAATTAGTTAAGGAAACCAGTTACCCTAAAAATGTACTAATATGTCAATACTCAGTCACTTTTAAATATTAAGGATTAGTTATTATACTAAAAAAAATATAACATAAAATAAGTTATACAAATAATAAAAAAATATATAAATAAAGTCCTAAAAATGTTATACCTATTATGATAAATTTATATTCTTTGAACTAATGTCATTATTCTATATTAATTTAATTCTAAATTAGTTAATAACAAATACATAACGCATAACATGGGAGAAGAATCTATACGCATGTATAATAATAATGTATAACAGATTCCTATTATATCTGAGCATCATATTATAATATTGTACTGTTTAGACTCGTATAAGTCTTTAAATTTATACAATATCAATAATTATTACATATTATACATAATATACCTTTTATAGATGCTGCTATATTTTCAATTGTTGACTGATTATCGTGACCTTTCAAATAAAATATAATTATAAAAAAATTTAAAATTTAAATACCTAGTGAAAAGTAAACAACATAAATACCTGAATTTTCTACACTGTTTCCCTTAAAAATTAATTGTCTTTTAACAGCACCACTATTATATGTATTCAAATTGGTATTCGGGGATGAAATATATTTATTTGGCTCAACGTCTCCTAGGGATATATTTGTAGATATTGGTTTGTCAATAACTTGTTTTCCTGTTTCATCTGGTGTTACAGTCCATTTCCCACTAGGTGAATATAAAACCCGGTCTGATTCTTTCAATGATTTCAATGGTGTAGTTTGAATAATACTATCATTATCATCTAAAATAAATAAATAGTTCCATATCATAAGTTTAATAATATCTATGTAAATACCAACAGCAAAGTATATATTTAAAAAAATAAATAAACCTTATATAGTATTAGGACAATAGGTATTATATTATATGTATATATTATGTTATATTAAACACGTTTAAATACTAATCAATTATTAAGTGGTGAAATAACTAACATAGGTACATTTTGATAAAATCTTTTATAATATTTAATTACCTGTATGTTGAAAGCCAGTTTTTTCATTAACTTTATTGAACCATGTCAGGTCAATATCATAGGCTGCATCATCGTGGTTTGAATCTGAGTCACTGATCACAATTTTTTTAGAAATCTTTTTGCCTTTAGAATCTTAAGTAAATAAATAAATACCATGTATAAATTAAAAATAAATTATTAGATAACAAAAGTCAATACCAACTACTATACCTTCAGGTTTATAACGAGGAGGGCAACTATTATTTATTGAAGTATTGGATTTTATTTTGATGCTGCTTTTTTTAAAATTGCCTATATTGGGAGATAAACTGATATGTCGTTTCTTCGTTAATCTACTATAATATTCATCTTCAGTACTAGATATATCTGACTTATGCATTGCTTTGGGTAGCTTAGATCTAGCTTCAGCCAAAGAACCTGAAATATATTTCAAAACATTTTAAAGAAATTATAATTATAAAAATTATAAAATTTAAATAACATTTTTAATATAGAATACTACTCACTGTATATTTTGTTTCCCAATTTTCTAGCATTGAAAAAAGTGAAATCATTATTATTAGGCTTTATGCGTCTTTCGATATATTTTTTAATTTGTTTGGATTTAACCGGCCAAGCACAATTATTATTTTTTAACCATATATCTGGCACTGCTTCCACGCTATTATCATTGTTAAATATAACTATAATCCAGCCACTTTGTTGGTCCATCTAAAATAAAATTACAATTTAATACAACTATTTATATGTTTATCAGCTAGTATAGTAGTTATTATTACCTAGGATTAAAATTGATTTCTATTGTTTACTATGTACAAACTTAGATACCTATATATAATAATATGCTCTACTCATCATTTAGACTAAATTTATTTTTTGATATAATTATATTTAAATTCATAATATTTACAGGATAAAATTTAATAGCACAGACTTAAAATTCAGAATGAATAATAGGCATCGCTATATATTTATCATCATGATTAAAAACAATAATTTTTTTTTTCAAATCTATTATTTTCCAGCACTGAATAGTTTTGGAAAGATTTTTAACTTCATATATATACAGTATTCTTGAGTCTATAGGGTCTTCATAAAATGGTTTTATATTTTTAAATATACAACCTAATATTAAAACTTCTTCACCTCTTAGACAAAAGTTTAAACATTTAACAACTTCATTATTTTTAGTAAGAATAAAAGAATCTTTTTCTTTTTTTATTTGTATTTTCATATTTTTATATAATAAAGTGGAATATTGTGGACCAGTTATATTCTCAAGTAATGGACCGTTACTATGCATATGTTGCAAAGAAGGTTTTAGAATAAATTGTTCATTATTTGTACTTGAATTTGTGATACTGGCAGAGCATTTTTCATTGTATCTATTTATAACCTGTTGTAATGGCTTATCGTGTTTCCTTACAAATGACTTTAGTTCTTTCATATAATTTTCAAACATAAATGTTGAACAGTTATGAAGTGGACCATAGTGTTCATAATCATCACAAAGATTTAGTAATCCATGAACATTATGGGACACAAATTGTGCACCATAAATATTTTGAAAACTCATTACAAAGTATTCTAATAGTTGACGCGCATAATCAACGAGATAACTGCAATCTGGACTTAAAAGAATTATCATTGCAATATTCAACGTCATAAAATTGGTATAACACTCTTTTCTTATAATTTTCTTTAATACAATTGGTCCAGTATATAACAAAAAAAAACGGAATTCTGTCGCTTTCCATCGACTTAACTCTTATAAAGTTCTGCTTTTTCTAACAAAATCAGAAGTAACGTACCTACACATTAAGATTTAATAAATGTAAAGATAACTCATTCATTTTTGCCGACCGTATTCGAACACTAACTGGACCTTTGCTGAGCCACAGCATTAATAATTTTTTCACTACACCCAAACAAACTAGATGCATATAATCAAGTGAGAAAGAAAAAACAGAATCAAAATTAGGTAATTCTACAAGATTTGATGTAACACTGCCAACATGATATTCTTCATCTGTAATATTAATGTAATTCTGGTGATTTCTCATAGTTGATTTAATTTCAGTGTACGGAAAGCAAACTCTATTGTGCAGATATTCACCTTCGATGACACATCTTGTGCATGATGAAAACCCACTATGACCTTTAGTTTTTAAAATGAAACTCTTCGCCGGCACGTCACAGCAGAACACCCGAATTGAAACACTAATTCTATTATTATTAATTAAAATCCCATTTAAGGTAAGATCTTTGGTTTCTTTCACAAAATCTGACATAAAGTCATTACTATCGAGTGGTTTTTCTTTTCCATAGTATAGGCCAACGATAAAAACAACTTTAGTTAATAATGAAGCTTCTTCTATAATATACGCTAGTATAGGCCAAAACTGACTGTTATTACTTTTAGTCAGTGGCAATCCGTCAATACCTATGACAACCTGAATTTTATTAATATTTGATGAAGCATGTTTTAGAATTCCGTTAGCCAAACCAAAATGGTGATATATTCCAGGTTTAACAGTACGAATTTCTTTAGAAATATTAGATGGAATTTTCAATAATGTACGTGCATCAGATGGAAGATCCTTAAGACTATTATTAAAACTGTGTTGGTGGTTTTTTAAACCTTTCAATAACCCATTTACTGCATTGTGATAAATTTTAAACTCTACTGCCCAATTAGCTAAAAATGAGTTAATAGTTGATATTTGTGGTGACAAAGTTGGTAAATCTAATGTTGAGCTACACTCAGCTACTGGAGTAATGTTTTCAAATAAATCATCAGGAACTTGAGAAATTGATGGAGAAACTATGGCAGTATCAAGTATGGCATTATTATTTCCGAATACAACATTACAATTCGAAACTGGTATATTTTGTTTTTTAAATATGTTTATATTTTGTCCTTCATTATATAGTTCAATGTTTTGTCCTTCGGATAACTTGGAAGCATATTCATCTAATTCACGGTTTGAATATATTTCCTCAAATAAATGTATTTCTTGTCTAGTTTTTCTTCTTTTGGTTCTACTACTTTTAATCATTATTTTTTATTTGGATTTAGTTTATGGCTATTGAAATGAATTAATAAATACTAATTCAACTTGAATATCTGTAACCAAAGAAAATCAAATATATCTAATAGCTATTTTGTTTTTTTTATACTTATGTGCCATTCAATAAATCATAACCAATACCTAGGTAGGTACACTGCTAGCTAATGTATATTCATAACTATTCAACTTTATGTATGTATTTTTTTTATTTTGAGGCTAATTAATTGGTTACTATTTATCAATAATTATAACATAGGTATAGGTATTCACAATTAGTTTTAATTAAAAATATTAAGCTACCTAATATAAAATAATTAATAATTAACAATTTTCACAATTTTTTATTTAATAAAAATCTCATTAAAATTGTTTATTAATTTTGGTTCATATAATATATGTACCTAAGTAGGTACGTTGTATAAGCTTCAAAATAAAAATAAATAGGTACATAAGAAAGTTGAATAGTGTTGAAGTTACATCAGGAGGTAGGGTTATGATTTATTTAAGTGTTCACAACTAGATTTTTTCCATACCTACCTAACTTTTATTGTACATATTCATAATATGACGCAAGCCGTCTACTTGCAACAGCACTTGCAACAATGAATTGAATATTTAATATAATATATTATACCTAATAATATTGTAATCGACGATGTACGGATCGAGTGATTGTAAACGAC
The DNA here is from genome assembly GCA_027563435.1 of Nasonovia ribisnigri. NCBI lineage: Eukaryota > Metazoa > Arthropoda > Insecta > Hemiptera > Aphididae > Nasonovia > Nasonovia ribisnigri. The sequence continues at coordinate 54,853 of JANEHU010000513.1, forward strand.
AAATTTTATGTATATAATAACGACTAGTAATAAATAATAATTATATTAAATACTTACGATATAAATGATAGTGAAAACTGGAAAACAACCACGAACGAGATGGGTGTTGACTGTTGAACAAGCGATTCCGTCTACACGAGGACACTACGCGAACGGATGAAATGTCAAAAAATCAAACACTATTACATCAACTATTTGACATTTTCGTACCTACCCAGCAGCTACTTGCCGTTATATAATTATCATACTTGCTAGACAGTATGTTGTAGACATTTAAAACATGATAACACGAATATCTATTAATAACCGCGGATACCGAAAACTCAAACATCACAAAAAAAAACAACTGTTTCAAAAGACAATAATATAGTATAACCGCTTTCGTGATTGGTTTGCGTTCGGCAGCGCGCACTCCCCACCACCTACTGCCGGTTTGCAACGATGAACGCAGAACGAACGCGCGACCCGATTAGAACCCGCGAACACGATTTAATATCTTTTCTATGGCGCGACCGCTGCACCGTCAGCTCGTTGTGCACTATAAATATACAGCTGGTTCAAATTATCACAACTATAATATAATATACGTCGTGTTTACTCTTGCAGCCACGCGCTAACTATTGTAAACAATATATTTGAAACCGGTGTAAACTTGTCCGACAGTTAGAGTATTCGGGTGTGAGAGGGGGCCCCAAGCCGTTATAATTTATAATTTATATATCATATTAATAATATTATTAGAAACGACTGTTGATTATAAATTATAAAACATTCGTTTTTACACCAATTATTATATAATGTACAACTGTGTTTAAAATCTTAGATAACGAATTCAAGGTCACGTCTTACAGATAGTTAGATACTATGGGCGCAATGTGCAAGTTACTATAATAAAGGTATACTACCCAAAATAGAGATTGAAAAATGCTATTTAGTATACTCTTCTATTACTACTTCTTCGCTGTGGAGCAGTGCTCGAAAATCAAAATAGACAATTTTACGAACCAGAACGCTCATAAAATTAATATGCGGATAATAAATAATAATATTACCTAATTTTTAATTTGTCTTAACTTTTGTTTACTCGATAATAAATTGGGTATTTTTACATTGTATTGCCTTTTATTGCAGCCGTGGCTTTAATATAAATTGTAGAGTAGCCCCTAGGTATATTTGCATTTTCGATCATAACTACGTTGTTATTGCGATAAGATGAAGATACGACACTCCTATTATATATTATAATGGTGATATTATATAGTGATGATTTCAGGTGAACTGTGAAGCAACGTCTTGGACTTCTATATTTTATTATTTTTTATCGAAAGGAAATTTGATAATTTTAAATACTCTTGATTTTGGTACTGCCAGAAGCCTATAATTACCAAATGGCAATTTTTCAATATTTTTTACGAACCAGAACGGACGCAAAAGCTAATAATATACTATTACGAATATAATAATATACTATATTACGAACACTTTTGGAGTCGTCTTTGATATAGCTACACCATGTGGCGTAGCTATCATCGGGCAAAGCAGGGCAGTGGCCCGGGGCCCCCTAGAGCTCAGGGGCCTTCAGAGCTCTTGGCAAATTTTAAAAATACATTCGTAAAATAATTGAAATAAAATTGAAAAAAAGGTTGGATATTTTTTAATATCGATATAATTGAATATTAGAAATTTAATATGAATATTCTATATACCTATAAATACACACAATATGCAATGATCGGTGTTCGACTACGGAGTAATCGTTATCTTATCGCACAACGGCCACCAAGGCTTGTAAATATTAAAGACGATTGGGACGTACATAGGAATTGTCGCATAAATAACAATCGTATTATTATATAATTATATTCACGACGTTCACGTAGCATCAATCATTCAGTCATCTGCAGCTTAACATTAAATGGATTTCCTTTTTATTTTGAGTATCAATTAATTATCTGTTTATTATTTTCATTAATAGTTTTATAGAGGTATTTATATTTTAAACAACAATATAACGTATAAATCGTATAATATGGTTTTTCCTATAGATATAGAATTAAGAGGCCTAATTTATTTACTGTCCCGGGGCCCTTTTTTATCTTGTTACGATACTGAGCTGCACTGCTGATGTGGAGTGTGGGTGCAAATAACAATAATAGACGAAATATATTTATAAAATATATAACATTGCATTATTATTATATTTAAATAAAAAATATTATTATCTCCCTAATAAAAGATATTAAAATTTGTTTTAATTAAAACTATATATATTATTATTAATAAACAGTATTATAATGTTTTAGAATGTATGTATACAATTAAAAATTCAATATTATTTTATATTTTTAGTTGTACATTATTCACATATTTTCGGAAAGTTACAATTAAAATAACATAAATTCAACCAACTGGAAACATATAGAAATTATTCTCAAAATAATGTTGCTTTACGTTGATAACTAAATTGTATTATAATATTATGGCATAGTTCAAAATTGAATATTACAAAAAAAACAATGTCGTGATAATATGAAAATGTTTAAAAAATAATATAACTATTTTAAACTCTATGAAACATTTTAATAAGTTTAACACGATAATATTTGAAATGTAGTCTAGTTTCAATGTTATTGAAACATCAATGTTATGAAATTGCTATCTGGGTTTGTTTTTCCAAAAACGACATTTTAAAAAAGTTATTACGTTCTAAATTATTTATTCAAAAAAATATTGATATTTTAAAAAGTTCTAAAAACAAACTACTTGAATTACATAAATATTTTAACTATAAATTTTTTTTTTATAATCAGATTTACAAATTGGTTATTTTAAATTTATCCAAAAACATTTAAATCAAATTTAAGATTTTTATTTTCAGTATTAAGAAATAAAAAGACTTTTTTTTATATTTTACGTGTAGTTAAAGTAACAATTAATTATAAATAAATAAAATAATTAAAAATATTGACTAAAACAAATTTTTCAGGTATTTTTGTTATTTTCCATACAATATCATAATTTTTATATTTCAATAATAATTCCTATATAGGTACTTTTTAATAACCTTTCTGAGTATCTCTTTCTGTTACTTTAATTTAACTATCAGTTAAATTTCATTATTTTTAATTTACATAACAATAAATCATTCGAATAGAGGCGTGTATTTTCTAGAATAAAAATACATTAATTAAAAGTACAACCGATTATAAGTACCTAAATATGTATTCTATAATTTGCAGTTTAAATTCAGCTTATTTATTTCACACTTTCAAAGTATTTAGTATGGATAGACAAAGCATTTCATCGATAGTATAACAAAACAATAAAAACATAAACATAAATTGTACACAATAGAAATATACGTAACAAATAAAATAATAAGATATTCGTAGTTCATCCTATAATGATGAAACATACTAAAGTGAAATAAAATACAGATTAAATGAATAGTCATAAATATTGTCTATGAATTTATGATGGGTTTCAACCTATTGTAACAATATTATTAGCTATCATTTCATGGTGCATTATTATTATTATTTGTCTACGGTTGTATACATCTTCCATATAAAATAACTAATCTATATTTCACATTTTTTTTTTTATATACCATTAAAATAATTATATGTTGTATGCAGGTGTGCAGACTTATTGATAATTAAATTTTATGATACTATTTTCATTAAAATGCTTAAGATATATAAACTATTATTTAATTATGTTAAAATTTAGAATAATATAATGGCAACATTCACTATTTACCAGTTTACCACATAATAACTTCACCCAAATAATTACAATAGGTACATGAATTATTGACAATTATTGTATATCCTATGATGCGCTCTATTGTCCTGCATTTAAGGTAAGTGTGGAAATAATATTTGAGGTCACAGCAATTTCACGAGCGTGGAAACTCCGAACCAAGAAGTCAGCCGTGGTGGTAGAGTATATACAGCGAAAACAATAATTTACCTTAACTACCGCTACAAGTGGCCGGAAAACTTAGTGCATTAAGATATTCTGTCCGGAAGTACGGATAAGAGTGTGTATATTATGTACCAACCTCGCAAAATGTAGTGTTATATGGCCAGAGGACACCGATTAGACGAATTAGGATTTTGTTTCTTAGAAAATTGAACGGGTGGCCAGTATTTTTACTTTGGGCCTTTTCCATTTACACAAACGACTAAGCCTATCACATTTGAACAGTACTGCCAGAAAATCCCAGAGGTATTTATTTTGTCGCTAAACATGTTGTCCATCGCCTTTTGCAAAATACATAGTAATATGTGTAATGTAAGATTAATGCATATAGATACTGCATAGGTATTGTAAGATACAACCAAAGTATAACTCAAGTTGTTGTATCTCTGTAAGTCGTATTATTATTTTTCCGTCTTATTGGTTTATTTCAATTTAAATTTTTAAAAACTATTATAATGCATTGAATAGCCTTAATTATTATTGTTTTTGAGACGATCAGTATTATACTACCTATACAAACATAATAAAAAAAAAATAAAAAAAAATACAAGTTGAATCGTTATGAAAAACCATCGAGTAAATATTATATAGTTTTACTATTATAATGTTTAAATAAAATAAATACTCAGTTAATACAATTTTTGTTCTCGAAAATGAAATGTAAATATTTCATATTCCAAAAAAAAAATAAAACATCTTGTAGTGTTTATTGATTATTCCCATAAATCTACAAAAATATGTAACTACTCGTCATATTATAGAACAAATAAACTATTATAATAATATAACGGTGTCTCAAAATATACAATTTTAATATGTTCCTACAACTGTTTTAATCAGATTTTTTTGGGACCTGTCCATAATAATAGTAAGATTTACTTGTCATCGACATCGTTAGTCGGTGACGAATTGTTATTACTTATATGGTTATTAGCCAGGAAAAATATCGTTTGAAACCGTTAGGGGAGAAAAAGAAGCACAAACACAAAATAGAGATGGAAAAAAGTAAATACGTGAATAAAAGTGAAGTGTATAGGTATGTATTATATTATATAGTGTTGGATATTATGAGAAACGGGTCGTCTTGCCTTGATGTAAGGGTGGCACGGGGTGAAACGTACAAGACGGTACGTGGGGCTAATATGGTCGCAATAAAAAGCACGCGGCCGGAAAACCTTATATTATACGATGCGGTTTTTTCGAACGCGTTTTCACTATATTTGAGTCAAAACAGCCCGAAACGAATTATTATTATTATTATTATTATTGTTATTTATAGTTATATATCAATTTAATAAAATAAATGCTTTTGGAAAAATACATTTCCACATTTATTTTGTTTATTTTATTTTGTATTTTTTTATGATAGTATCTTATTATTATATAATTGTATTTATTTTATTTTACTATTTATTTATAGACCGGACTGCAGACTAACCACATGTCACCTATTCATGCCGTCATCGTAAAGTAATTTCACGACTGAAATGTTTCGAAAAAATAATATTATCGTAATAAATTATTATTATTATTAAATACTAGAAAATTTGTTGTAGACCCAATTCAGATTCAAAAAATTTAAGTTGAAAATGTGCATATTATATTATATCATATTATATTAAATTATATTATATTAACACACGATGGATACACCCTCGAAAAATATTCATCTATAGAATATGATGTGCCTAATTAAAATGCAATTTGATATTACAATAATATTATGGCTGTAGATAAAACTTTGGTGGAAGTCTATACTTTGGTCTTGAGCAGAATGGAAATGTAGAAACATCGTTGAACAGAAATTACATAATTCCCTAGTTTTCCTTTACATATTATAATAATATCAAAATAAAATTTCATGATCGAGGACCGATAGTTTTGATGGTATTGAATACATTAATTCACAATCCTAACCTCGTTACACATAATTATCACTGGTGGGGATATAAAAAAAGGGTTGATTTAGGAGTGTTAAATTAATACCGTAGTCATAGTTTTTCGAACGGTAAGAACAATAAAATTGAGTGAAATAATTTGCAAAAACTGATAGTACAACTAATTGTATAACCACATATTATTTCTTTCTAATGACGTGGACTGTAGTAACTGGTACTCAAATTATAATTCCAATGTGAAAGGATCTCAAACTTCGAGTTGCTAGATGAGTTGTGATTTTATAAAAGTTTGTCAATAATTTAAATATAAGTTTGTATCTATTATCAAACAATATTTTCGATACGTTTAAAAAATGTTATTAGCTTGTAAGAAGTAGGTCCCATCACGAATTGGAACCCACTATCCTTTTGAAGGATAAATTAAAAAAAAATGATATGGTCATTTTAAAGGACTATTGTCGTTTGATTTGTACTTGAATTAAACGTAGTTCAAAATAATCAAATCCATGTGTACGTTAGGTTAAACAAACAACGAATATTGTTATATTATAACTGTTATAAATTTATACTGCATAATACTCCAAGAAACAAAAACATTTTCCATGTGTTTTGATGAATTGTAAAAAATTGTTACAAAAAAATAATATATTTTGCTATACACTAATTAAATTAACAATTATTTGTTCATACAAAATGCACAATACAAAAATTATTATCGTTTTGAATCACTGAACTGTACGATATGGTAACAATTGCGTTACAATTGCAATTATAGGCGTATTATGAAATCGTGAAATTAAAATCGAAAGACGCGTTAGACTCGTAAAAACTGAAATAACATTTTAGATGGCACATTAGTACGATACTAGCCATTCGAATTAAAAGCGACTATAATAATACATCGCTAACAATTGTATTCCAGCTGTACTTAATTACCACTATATTTTTAATTGCGATTTTCGCTCATTTTTTACGACTATTTTTCGCATTACACAGAGAACACTAAAACTCGTTGAAGAGTAGGTAGGTACATGTTATATCATATTATTATAGTGCCGTGTTAATTTATTTATTGATTTTACAAATGCACGTAATGCATTGACAGTGTTTATTATATCAAGTTTTTAATTTGTATGTTGTACTTAACTACAGCATTATTGTAAGTATGATTTTTTTTTCAAAACGTACAATATGAGTCAATCACTATAAGGCCGATAATCGTAACACACATACATGTTTATAGCTGATTATTTAAATACCGATAATAATATTATATACCTTCATCACAAATATTATGATCGTTGATTTTCAATATTATAATTTCGGTATCTTAATATTCACCCACTTTGCAAATATTTAAAATTTCAATATTACACTTTTGCTCTGATACCGGCTTGGTACCGCTACGCATAAATATATCGGGAGATGTATAAATGTATGTATAAGTATAGCGGGGTGCATTCTGTATACGCTTTAAAATCGCCATGGTATTATAATACTTGTGCGTAGAAGTTTAATAATTTTCATAGGATTTATATTATTCACGAAACCCGCGAAAACGTAAATTTGCGTAACAATGCGGGATCGGAGTGGAAACTATATAATATTGGAATATTATTTTCGATTTTACCTCGGGCGAGTGTCTATATTATATAACGCAGTGACAGCCGAAAAAAAAAGCAGAAAAACGAATGCTCGTGCGGCAAATACCCAGTTCTCTATATATACTTAAGCGAGTGAATCGGGAATACAGTCGAAACGGTTATACACCCCTAGAGGCTCATCACCTCCTCAGTTTTATACGGCGATTGGAGCCAAAAGTTCTTGAATCAAATCCGTGTTTAACGCTCTCTCTATATTCCACCCGATTCGATTCTTCATTCCGCTTATACGCCTGAAAAACTCTGCAGAACAGATATTATTGACCTCGCATGCTTGTAAATGTGTGCTAGTAAACTATACAGGGTGATTAGCTTAACAGAGTCCAGCCATCGGTATAAATACCGCACTAAAACTATTCACTTTTTGGAAATTTAAAGACGATACCTATGCATTGAAACAATGTATGTTGCTTTTCGTGTGTCCACTCTTATAATACTTTGTCAGTTAAACCACGACTATCGTCTAACGGATTTTACATATAAGGTACATATTTTGTAATTTAATACTCCACACCACGAAGTTTTATCTCAAACAACATTTTCAAGACAATATAATAGGTTTAATGAACTTGTAAAACAAAATTATTTTTAGTACGTACCTAAAACTGTTGACACAGTAAAAATTCGTATTTAAATCACCATCATTAAACTTATATGCATAAAGTTGGATTCTACTTCAGCTGAATAATTTGATTTAGTTCACAACTGATTTTTGATTCTATTATAATTATGAAGACAGAATCCAAGTATTTAATAATAAAGGTTTACCGTGTATAGTGTTTCTGAAAGTTTCGACCGAAGTTTTTGAGAATACTCACGATACCACATGTAGACTCTAAAAGTTTTAAGGAATATAATTTGCAAAATTAAGAGAACTATTTTCAACTTAGTTGATTAAAATATATATGTTTCAAATTCAATTCAATAATAAAATTAACGACTTTCACTTGCACGTTTACGTTGGCCCTCATTCATAGAATAAAACATTTAAGACCATTGTTACTGATGTAGGTAATTAAATGTTGGAAAATACAAAATATTCCAATCAACGAGTTTTATATGATTATAAATGATTTTGATGTATTGCTAAAAATCTAACGTAACATGTAACTATATACAAATATGTTCTAACTTACAAAAACTGTATTGAATTAAAATTACATATCATCATAGTCAACACAACTACACAAGGTAGACATTTTTAAAAGCATTTTTGTGCAATATTCAATCTTACAAATGAAAATCATGGATCATAGGAAAACAGGGAAGTAATAGACTTCTCACTGTAGAAATGTAACTATAGAGAAGAATCACAACGTCATTAGCTGGGCACTGAGAATAACACATAAACAAATACAACAAATATTAGCCTTAGTAGATGAAAAATGAGATGGATCATCCAAACCATAAACTTCAAAAAAAAAAGTATTGTAACGAATAGGTATTTAAACATAATTATGAATTGGAGAGTTTAGCTTATATAAATATAGAAGAACCATCCATTATGTAAGTCGTTATAATTATGTCACACACTCGCTGCTGACAATTAAATTATAGGCATTCATTTTAGTGAAGGGAAGCTGTAATATTATATATTTATATACAAATATCCAGAAATACGTTTAAGAACATTCAAGACTTTTTGGAATTATTTATAATAAATGATTTGAACAAAAAACAACGTGTATAAAATAAACAAAATCATTCATTGAATTTGTAAAATATATAAAAATATTGAATTTGTCTTAATGAAGTCGTTTTTTTGAAAAAGGCAAACAAGAATGTAACTTATAATATAAGTTATAGCAGAGAAATTAATTTCAAATAATTTCAAATATTGTCTATGAGATATTGACAACAATTAAGGTAATTTAAAGATTTTATAAGTGAAATAAATCTTTTTAAAATATAATAAATAATTTTATCAGTTACAAATTTATCGCATTTTTTAAATTTAATTAAAATGTATTTTAAAATAACATGCCATTGATTATACAGGTATATTATAAATGAAAACTGAACTGTTGACGGCTCAATAAAATCTATTGATATTTTTTTATAAAATAATGTATACAGTATAATATTAGAATACCTTACATAGCTAATATAATATTTTTAATAGAAAAACATCATACCTACCAAAAATATTCATTTCCCATCAAATTATCATAATATTATATACATGATATGAGTATTATTATACAAATATTTTCGATATTTCTTGGAACAAACAGTTTTATTAATACTTGATGCTAAAATATATTTTATTTTAACATTTGTATGTTATGTTTTTGGGTTTGGTACAACTTTTTTTTTTCTAATCAATTTTTGTGAGACCAATTTTTGTAACGCTTTGTTTATTGCCATAAGAACACAAATCAACAATACCACAAGAAAAAAGGGGGTCAAGTGGATGTCGCTCTGCTGTATAGTAGGTTACAAGTAGATCACTATATAATGGATGGTATTAAATTTGAATTCAATGATATGATATCATTGTATACGAAAAACGATTCTGAGCGGAGACGCTATATGTCAGTCTAGGATATTTTAAATTATATTGACATTGTTATTTTACGGTAGCTGCTAAGTTGAATTAATATTATTCATATTATTTAATTATTAACCTAAATTTATGAGTGATGCTAGAAAAATATTATAATAATATATACTTTTACTCGTTAAAATTGATTAATATGTAATTTCGTCCAAATGTGAACTTAAAATGTCTGTAAAAAATAACTATGTTTATATATTTTTTCTAGATTTTTTGTTTACAGTATGTACTATTTATTAGAATCTTTATTTTAAATTTCCACTCCTTAGTTATAATTAGTTATAAAAACTGACCATTTTATAATTATTTAATTACAATGATTGATAATTTTCGAGATTTTGATAAATTTTGTCAAAATTTGAACTTTTACTTGCTTATAAAAAAAATGTGTGCCTATGTATTTTTAATATTTTTCATCTGCCTTTGAAACTATATATTAGAAGCCTACTATTAAATTTTCAAAATTTTATACCTAAGAAATAAAATTTTATTGATATTTATAGAAAAAAAAACTAAAAAAATTGGAAACTGAAAATGTCCGTTAACAGCTCAGAATATTTTGGAAATGCTATGGTGGGTATAAAATGCTTATATAAACATTCGGTCAAAATTTCATGTATCTACGATCATTTCTTTTATAGTTATACCAAAAACCAAAATCGATTTTGTCGAAAATTGGTTTTCCGTAAAAATTCCCGTTTTTCCCATAATTTTTCATTTGTTTTTCCAGGCGCTCATGAAAACTACTGGGAAATTTTAACTTTTGACCCCCCAAAGTACCAACTAGATTCACTTTCCTATCAGAAAAAGTACTATTGAAGAAAATCGAAGCGTTTTTTCTGTCCTAAAAGGTGATGACAGACACAAAAATAAAAAAATAAAAAAATGAAAAAATACACATCATTATAAAATCAATACATTCATCGCTCCGCTTGGAATTTAAAATTCCCTAACAAAATGTATTATGCTACTATAGTTACTTTTCCACTGTATGAACCTTACTTACGGTTTTTTTTTGCAAATTATCTTGCACTTTGCACAGTGAACCACAATAATTACAGTCAACAGTGCTGTTAATAATATCATTAACTATATTTATGTCAAAAGTACATTATAATCTGTACAATATCGGCGTTTGAGAGAAATGGTAAAAGTACAATATAGAACTTATACCTATTGTAATACCGTGTAATCGTCCAACAATATTATGCGGGTATATATGTTTGTACATGTTTAATTTTATATTTTTGCTGTTATTAATTTGAATGTGTTTAAACATCACGACGTTGTATTTTAATCATACATATGTTTCCCCAAATTTTATTTTTATATTATCTATAGTATTGGCCATTAGGTACTTTACAAATTGTTTCGATACAATCTATGGATGTACGCATTTGTATTAAATTTATATTTATTTTTCTAAATCAAGTTTAGAAGCAAAATGTTAAAGTCTAATAGTATTCGTTAATAAAAGAAATACCATGTTACATAATCCAATCACGTATTTTTTTTATTTTTTTTTTGCATACGCCTCTAAATTAACTGCAATGATTTACAGCCGGCGCAATCTCAAAGCATAAAAAGGGTGCAGATTGTAAAGAATAAAGATAAATAAATGATTTATGCATATCATAACAACTTTTTTGTTATTATTATATTCTTATGGAATAAAATACGTTTAAAAAAACATTTTATACTTTAATGCCAATAACAAAAATCGCAATAGATTGTAAAAATTTCAAAAGATTTTTATCGCAATAATTTATGACTCACCTAATAAATTATGACGTGATTGCTCATAGAGAACGAAAGATTAAGGTATTATAATATTAACAGTAATTTTGCTACATTTTCATTGTATTGGTATCATCATAATATTTTTTATCAAACGTATTTTTGATTTATAAAAATGCTACCATTATTATTTACCTGGTTTAGATGTTGTATTAAAATAATTATTTCAATGAGAAAAATATTTACACAGAATTACCCAAAGTCAACTTCTGAACGGACCCATACTAATGTATTTTGAGAATAAAATATGGTCATAACATAATTTATTATTGAAATGTTTGCTAGTATTTGTAATTTGTATACATTTGAAAATGCATCTTCGTAATTGGTAAAGTTTTATGACAAATTACTTTTGGAAACAGATATTTCTTTAATTTTTCTTTTCGTTTATTACGATTTGAACTTGTCAAAACATTTAATTAAGTACTTGTTCATTAGTTTTATCATATATAATTTAAAATCGTTATAATAACCAACATCTGCATATATTATGTAAGGTGACTACCTGCATGAGTAAACAAATGTTAAGCTTACCAATACCTAGGTATGTGTTCTAAATGTACATTGTTCTATATACGTAAAAAGTTCTGAAATATTTTCTCTCTTAAACATAGACCGACATAGATCTACTTTTAAAGCATTCGATTTAATATAGTAATATGATTTTTTTTTTTTAAATATAAGATACGTGTGCACTTCATTGAAATATTGAATAGTATACTATGAAAGTTTACAAAATACACGAATATAGTATTATAAACGATCATTGTTAAAGGTACTTCAACTATTTTTAGTGTATAACATTTTTAATAATAAAATGTATTTACTTTATGTTTATAATAAAGGCATAATAATAACGTATACTAGCAAATACCTACTTTGTTGGTATTAAAAAACAGTTCAGAGATAAAATGTACAGTATGAATTTTTTTTTTTATTGTCTAGTAAAGTACCCACAGTATTAAAAGTTAAAAATCTAAATTAAAATAAAAAACAGTACACCAACGGAAGTAATCATATTCACAAAGAGACTATTTTACACAGGTTATAGCTGTTTGAATATTATATTAAGGATAATTTCTAATGAACTAACGGAAATATTTTTTCCCTTAAGGCATAATAAACGCTTTTGAAGTTCAGTACGAAATCATTTTCATCGTGTTCCCCTGGTTACATGATGTTGACTAGGCAATGCTTCGTAAATCATCAAGTTTAAACCCCGTTTTGTTATAAACGAATCGTTACAACAACATTTACATCAATTAATTCCATCTCCCGGCTTAACGAACTGACTTAATACGTTCACAGGACGAGTTATCGAAATAGAGTGTGAGATCTGGGCTTAATTGAAAAAAAAAAAACTCAAAAATTATTTGATTTTAAATTAAAAAAGAAAAACAAATTCAATTAAAACCTCGTGACGTCTGTCTTTGTATCTACTCAGTTTATACTGTGACGTGTACGTGCTATTGCAGAGCACCACGACTGAGTGTTATTTTTCCGATCGCCATCGCAATTATCAGTAATAAGACAATAAGAAATATGTCGGCACGTTATATAAAAATAATTGTATAATGTATAAAGATAAATATATTTTAACGATTCTGTGCTCGATGCTAATGTCTGATGGAAATTATTATTGACAGTACTGCGGATAATGACGCTGTTTAGATAAGAGACCTATCAGTTCGTTTGTAATAATATTGTAACGATATACACTTCTACAACCATTTGGGGTGGTAATTATGACTGTATTTGTATTTAAGGATTCGTGGTGGTGGCACCGTTTGATGCTAATGCGAAAAGTCGTATCGAAAGCCATCGATTTGGTTCAATTTTTTTTTTAATAAAAATGAGACCGACGCAAAGCTCCTTGCGTTTGATGCAGTACGCGTTTAATATTATATACCAATATTATTATTATAAATTATTATTCTATATGACCGAGGTGGTATGGAAACTTTACAGGTGGCTATAATATTATATAGCACAGACGTAAAGTAGACAATAATTAGGAACGATTTGAACGCGTCGCAGTGGGGAGAAATGGAGAAAACCCATGACTTCCATTCAACACATTATCAATATTTTCCCAAATTATGATAACAAATATAGGACCTAGGCACTAATCATATTTTTTATTGAGCTATCTTTCCATCACAATACAAAATATGTTGTTCACTGAGAAATTAAAATCATTATATCCGTATATAAATCAATATACGCAGTAGAGAAATGTAAATGTATGATATAATACATTAAATTATATTAATTTGAAACTGTTGTGGTGCATATAGCGTGTACCGTCTTATAATACTATGGGTATGACTTTATTTGTTTTGTATGATGCGTATTGAATGAATATTAATGAAGACCATCATTAACCAAATAGAGAACTTATTGAAAATATCTATTACTTAATTTATTGACACTATGTCAGCGTCTTAATCGTGTTAACAAAGTTTGCTTTAAGGCAAAGAATATTTACAAACAAAAACACTTGAAAAAACATTGACAGCATAGTATATTATTAGTATTATTATTATTATTAACTTTTTTTTGTAATAATAATATATTCTGAATTTATTTCGTTTATTAATAATATGTTCGTTCTACCCCAAACATTTTATTATTCACACGATGAACCGAAAAACGCTATTTAAGAAGAATGAAAAACCGTATCCTTAAGATGTAATAATGCGTTTCTTTTTTTTTTCATTATTTATTTACCTTGTTTACCAACCGGAATATTTAATTTGATACAAACTGGTGAAATGTAACTGTAAAAAATCGAACTTATTAAATTACCATAAAACACGACCCGCGTACAACAATAATTCGCGTAATTCGATTTTCAACTATTTAATATTCTTTGCGCACATCGGACTCGAAAATATTGAAATGTATCTTGGGAATCGAATACAGTAATTTAACGAATGCATATGAGATCAAATATTACGGGTTCTTATTCGTATATTAAATACCTTTATTGTAATGTGTATAGTGCTTGCATAATAAATGATGAATAAATTACACAACCTTAAGACATATACCAAAATAAATGTTAATCAAATAAAAGAGTACTGTTATCTGTTGGAAGCCCCCGAAAGTCATTAGTCATTATAAATATTAACTAAAAACTAAAATATAAATACAATTCCATGTTGGTGTACATCACTGGAGACAGAAGAAAAACGATATTATTATTGGTTTCCTGGGATAATAACTAATGAGGAACGCTATATGTTACAATTTAAAGATTTTCAACTTCCAAACAAAAATTGTATCATACATAAATGATAAATCGAAAATAAACAAAAATACAACGAGCATTTAAAATGTTCATAAATAGATTTATAGCAGAAAAACCTAAAATATTTCGTGTCAATAACTTAAAACTTTTCATACGGCATGAATTCAGAGAACAAAAGGAAGTGGTTTAATGTAATAGTAACCATTTTTATTTTTTTTTCCAGAAGAAGAAAACACTGTATAAATAATAAATTGAAATCTCTACAGTAATTTTAGAACAATAGAAAAACGAGTTTTTTTTTAATAACTATTATATTTATGATATTTGACCAGCCAGTTTGGGTTAAGTAATCTGGTTATGGGTATATAAATCCACGGAATTCAATTTGTTCAAAAATTATTTTGGGAGTTTTAATTCTAATTTTTAAAGTTAGGAAATTGCTAAGTACATAACATATATATTTTAATTAAACAAATTTTAAACCTTAAGCTTGGATCTAGGTGGATTACATTTAATCAAAAAAAAAAAAACCCTATATTTTTCTGCAATTTATTGATTATGTTTTATGTTATTGGATAAGATTAGCCTAAACGCGATTGATTATACTATTATAAAATATGTAATAACTAATAAGTATAAATTATTTTGAAATTTTAAAAGATAGTTTGTATTCAATAAAAATAAATTGGTTACATTGTTATGCAGTTTATTAATTGCATTGGTAAATATAATTTGTAATAGTTATGCACATCCAGATATTAAGTTATGAGTTTCGTAGAAATTATAGGTTTCTACTCGTAATTATTGATGTTTTCATAAAGTAAAATTTTAATTACTGCACAATGAATAGCTAGTCTACGTTTACTTGGATTTACTGAATTTATAATTTATTTTATGTGGCGTTAATGGATTTTTTATAGTATTTTAATTTAAAACTGTTCAGTTACTTTATTTATATAAATATGCACATTTTTTTAAGCTTAAGAAATTCTCTACTATAAAAACATAAAATTATTTTTATTTTTCAAATATCTAATTTTTTTCGTGTTACCAAGTGTTATCAAAATATAGATAGTTTTAGGTTGGTTTTTTATTGGTGGAAGGGAGGATGGGGAACTTTAAGTTATTAAATTATAATGATTACAATTTACAAAACTAAATAAAATAATTTTTTTTTTTATTAATATTAATAAGCCCTCGGTGACTTGGCCATTTATGGCTGACAATAGATATTTTTTTTTCCTAATAAAAATAATATTATGACAATTATGGTAATAAATTTACTTACAGAATATATTTTTGTAACAATAAATTAACAATATCTATCCATTTTATGAATTTTAGCACCATAGTTGTTGGGTGTTTCGTTTTGATTCAGGGATTAGTGGAAGAAATCAGGAATATTGGGTTTCATTTTAGCAACTTTCGATTGTCTGTATTTGTTGAGAAGGTGTTAATTGGGCCCGTGGGTTGAACACTTTTTCGATATTCTTTGATCATGAAATAAGCGCGACTGTTAAAGAAATGTATTACAATATAAATAAGTTACAAAGCAATATTTTTGTAAATAAAAAAGCATATTATACAAACGAAATACGTGTAGACCTAAGTTCGAATTTAAACTATAGATTAGCATTTATCACACATAGTTGAATATCTTCTGTTCAATGTCCTGGTGCTCCAATGCCTTGCCTACATATCATATATTGTTCAATGACCTTGTAATATAAACATAATATAAGTGATTTAGTCCTCAAAATAGTTTTAACTATACATTAAACTTACTATTTAATACGTCATGAATTTCATATGGATTCATATCGAGAAAATGTATTAAAGTTATCAAGATAGTGGTTGATTACTATTTTTTTTTATATACTTTATTTAATGCTATAATTGAAGTTAGACTTACAAATGAAACACATTTGTATTTCTAGAGGCTTTTTATTTATGTAAAAAAGTAAATTAACTTGAGAAAATATTGTAATAATATTAAAACGACGACAATAAAACGACAATTGGACAATGAAGTACCTATAGTAATATACATTTTGATATGATTATGATGAAATTACGTAATAACTTTCCAGAATTTATCTTATGAAATTACGCTAAATATTATAACAAATACCTCATTTGTTACTTTTATTATTATTATTTTTTGTAAAACGTTTCCTTCACTTAATTATATTATTTAACCTATTATAAAATACAAGATGTTTGTATATCTTTAATAATATGCTAAAGGTC
Source organism: Nasonovia ribisnigri (assembly GCA_027563435.1). Classification (NCBI taxonomy): domain Eukaryota; kingdom Metazoa; phylum Arthropoda; class Insecta; order Hemiptera; family Aphididae; genus Nasonovia; species Nasonovia ribisnigri. The sequence goes on from JANEHU010000513.1 coordinate 72,256, forward strand.
AATATTTATTAACTATAAATCTGATTAATTATTGATATAAACTTATTTTTATTTTACTTCAAACACTTTTAATACTGAAGTATGTACCTACCTATACAATATATCACATACCATTACACCACGAAGAGCATACGCAAAAAGTACACTTAAAGCTGCTGTACTAGAGGTAAAATATTTGACCAATGAATGTAACATGTTGTTAAAGCCATTTTATAAATACTTACTTATGGCTTAAAATATGTAACCTTTTTTATATTTGAACAGGACATAGGTACTTATTCAACCTAACAAATAATAAGATGTTTGCAGTGGCTTGTACTGTATTTATTATTTCATTGTATTATTAAATGCTACTTTTTAATTAATGGGGAAAAACGTAGGTACAAAACACATTAGTTACCCGATCTTTGACAAAAAATGTAATTCTATTTAAAAAAAAAAACATTTAAAATGTTTTATTTTATACAATCATCATAGACTTTTTTACTACAACATTACAGCGATTGAAACAAATACAAACAAACGGGTTCATATACCTGTGGTACCTATTATTATTTGGTTAGTATCGATGGACATATTATTGTTATACGATTATAATCCTATGGGGGTACCTATATAGTACGAAGTGGCGAATAGTTTTGCTGGATAAATAAAATCGGCGTGTGCATCGAGTATTCGCGTACACTCGGCCATAGGTCAAGTCGTGCGTGTTCGTCGTTGCCGACGGATTTATCGATTTTCAACACCACGGACATCGATCTTCGGGTGTATATGTATAAACATGACCGATGCAAACGTTTAAAAATATTTATACGGTTGGTATTGTTTATCGGCAGGCAGCGGACGTCGTTTCAGACAGTGAGAGATATATCGTCCCCGTCGCCCTCCACTTCTTCAGTGGGTTTAAGTGTATATGCCTAAGTATAAGTGTGTGTGTGTGTGTGTGTGTGTGTGTGTGTGTGTGTGTGTGTGTGTGTGTGTGTGTGTGTGTGTGTGTGTGTGTTTGTGCTTGTGTGATATATTTCTTGATTTCGGTGGGCCCGCCAATGGTTCGACAATGGCTCCGAGTGGCGATTTATGGCGAGAATAATCGATGAACGGAAAACCGTGTGAAATACACATCACGCATTAGCAAACACTCGCGAATTATATGCGTATATATATATATATATGCTTATATGTAATATATATAGGCAATATAGCGTAGTATAAGTACGCAAGTGTATAATATATTAGGACCTTACCGAAATCTGCAGGGGATCCGGTCAATTTCCGTTGGATGGGGTCATTAATATGCATTAGTACTTTATGTTTAACTTTTATTTTGTTTTAATTAAAACAAAACTTTACAGTGTACATTTGCTAATAAACAAATATTGTCAATAAAAAAAAAAAAAAACCATTATTAAACTTACATAATGAAAATAATATATGCTATGATAATATGACCTATACCTACTTATTATGTGGAAAGATAAACAAATCCTTATTCCCGACGAGAATCATTACCTATGATATTGAACTCTATAGACTTTTGGTAATCAAAGGTTTGACGTCTTAGAAATCCAATATGAATGGTGTTTCGCTGCCACGGTTTCAATAGATATCAAAGCCTTATCCGTATAAGTACACGGGATAACGAGAACGTTTACACTTTAATAATTACTTTATTATAATGATTTCTCACGTGCCTGTCTTATCGTATTTTCTGTGTTCAAAAGTGTCTTAGAACGTTTCAAACGAGAATAACGAACGAATGAATATGAGTAGGTACTCTCGTACTTGTACCTTCTGTACCTCGCATACCTATATTTATATATATATATTAACATAAACATGTTTATACACCAACACCACGGTAACAGACCGCGCACAGACATAATAATAATAATATATGTAGACGAAATCGGTGCAGTTTATAGGAGTAAAGTTAAAGTAATTTCGTTACTCGTGCAGAAAAGCTGGATTCGAATGCTCTCACGCACTGACAAGATTACTACCTATATTATTATTGCCAACTCCGCGCAGCGTAAGAGTCGTAAGACTGCCACGGCTCTCCGAGTTATTATTCGGGTTATTATACACATATATAATAATAATAATAATAATGATAATAATAGCGATATATATCATACAACATTATCACGGGTGGCGGGCAAATTTGGCTCCTGTTCGGTGTTCGGGACGATATTATTTTATAACAAATCTAGCATATTGGATGTTTTCGAGCGCCGCGGCGCCTGGTTGGATTATTAAAACTATACTTAACTACGCTCGCCGAGGTGTGCGCATACAAAATTAATGCACATAACTTGCTGAAAACTTTCAGCGCATAGGTGTAGTGATAATAATATACGTAACCTCGTGAAACACCCCACCGCTTCAATTGGCTGGTATATTCATCGAATTGAAGCGGTATACAAAAGCACTTATAATATTGTGTAATTCACATGTGTATAGTTCTCACCTGAGATCACTGAGTCGTAAGAGGGCGGAGAAAGGGGGGGGGGAGGGGAATATCAGTGACAGCTCAATCGTGGACGCGTTTTATACACAACAATAACGTAATTAGAGATACTGGATATTTACAAAGAATTAAACGACCATCGTTTCAAAGCGAAGCGTACATAGAGCGCAGCGTAATCAAAATATGCACCACTCGAAGTTTTGAATTATATTATTTACAAGGTTTATGCCTTTTTGTGTGCTATATACGTATAATAACGCTTGGTTACAACTCTATTCAAAATTATAAAGAACTAAACATGTTTTACAATAATATTACGATGAGAATAAATAATAATTTTAATAACTAAGAAAAGTAATAAATTAATTTAAAATTTACAACGAGACTCGTTTGATTTAACTTAAAACAATAGTTACCTACAACAATTATTTAGATATCGAATTTCAAGAACACGCCAATAATGCCATCCATTAGGGAACCGTTTTTTAGTTTTCTTTAATTTTTTCCACTAGGTATACATTTTGAAATATGATTATAATTATATGACAAATCCAGTATATTATTTTATATTCTAAAAAAATACTTTTATACGTGTGAACCAAATTATTAGAAGTATTTTAATATAAAGTTAATTCAATTAACAGAAAATAGACTGTATAATATTCACACGATAGAAACGCCAATAACCTTAGCAGTTGAGGCGAAATTATAAATGAAAAAAAAATAAATAAATAAATATTCACGTGTAATTAATTTTATTTAACAAATTGTACCTATTGTTATTTAGTACCTATATTATAAATTAATATACTCTTAGCTAAATGTTCCATGTTTACATAAATTACTTTCAAAAGTTCGTTACATTACAGTTTTTTTTTTACTTTGTCAAACTCAATATTTAAATTTATAACACAATTTTAGTAGGATAACAGTAGATTTTATTTTTAATTTGTTTCCAGTCGATATATGAATCAGGCCATTTTCTCACAGACCATTACCACTTAATGTGAAAACTCCGACAATATTCTTTAGGGGACATTTGCATTTTTTCAATCATTTAAAAAAATCAGCTCTAATACTTTTTATAAGTGTCGCAAGTTACGTTAAATATATTTTCAAAGACAAATATAATAATAGGGATGGTGATAGTTTTTTCTGCCTGGTTATTAAAGGTACTTCAACGTGAATTTGTGAAGTTCCAATATTTTTTATGGCCCTCTAAATAATAGTAAAACAAAATCAGATACTAGCTATGAAAAATGTAGCGTGATTATCAAAAAAAATATATCGTTATAACTTGTAAGCGAAATAATATTTTAATATTCTGTATAATGTTGAACTTGCTATTATTTTACTTATTAATTTTCAATGAAACTCGCCTGTGAAAATATAATTTATTAGTGAACATATTTTAAATGTACATAAAACAATATTCAAATACCAATGTTATATTGTTTTGTATTCAATTTAGGTAACCACGTTTTGATGTATGCATTTCCAAAACTAATGAGATTAAAATCAAACAAAGATGATCTACCTATCGTTTAAAATTAAAAAGTAGACCGGCAATACTTTTATTAGTTATAGTTTATAGTATTATATGAACATTGGACATACCACAAATATTTAAACATTGCTAATTATAAATAGATACCATAATATTACAATACATACATTAAGGTTGACCGTGATTACTATTGAATTGTCTTTATTTACCATAGTATAAGTAACACGTAAGGTAAAGAATTGTTATGTTGAGTGCTCAGAAGTAAAAATTTGGTATCTTATTACGTCAAATTATTAAAATCTCAAACCGTTGTATCTTTTTTCGTACCTATAATGAATGGTTTTTAATAATTGTCAAATATAAAAATGATCAATGTTGTTCTGCGTCAAGTCTTTTTGTTTGGGTTTGTTGTAAGCAAAACTTAACGTACAAAATAAAATAAAGTGGAAAAATGCAATTAAAGACCAAAAATATCAACAGACTGAACCTTTTGGTTGAGAACTTATTTTTTTTCCATTTACAACTTATTTGTTATGATATAAATGTACCTATGCTTCCCAGAAACAAAACACGTTTAAACAAAATACTATATGGCATGATGTTAAAACCAAAAAAAAATGTTATGAATTTTAGTTTTGTTGATTAATGTATAGTAATTAATATATTTTACCATAACATTATTATTATAACTGTATGTTTGCGTCAATGAAATGTAGTAATTTTTGATTATCAATAATTTATTTTATCAAATAGATGAAATACCTGTTTGTTTTAACTCAATTTGTAAGAACCAAAAGTTTTATTAAGATCCCTATTAAATAATATAAAATATGATGAACTTTTTAACTATCGACTAAACTCTTTGACTAATACACATACGAATGGTTATTTGTGAGATTGATTCCTAAACCTAAATTTATAAAAAAAGGATTTTCAAAAAAGTCAAGGTAGAATATGTTGGTTCTGAACTGACGCACTCCTCTACAACAGAGGTCTAATTTAAATATATATATTTTTTAAGATTTTTGCGGAATAAAGTTACACATACGAATCTTACTTACATTTGCCATGTCAAATAATTACGCGTGGGTAGGTTATACCGGTGGACCACAGATTCTTACTAAAATACGTATTTGTAATTTATATATATTATATAGGCACTAAACGGAATTCCGTCTTTAGAGATAGTAAACTTGCTTCGAAAACGTAACCAAACGAATACGATGAGTAGAAAAAAAACAAAGGCTTTAGACTTAGAGTGTGCATATTATTATAATAAATCGTCGTGACTAAATCCTAACGACAAACTTATTCGTACAGAAAAGACACCGCACTCAGTATATATATATATTCGTGGGCGCAAGGTACTCTCGTCGTAGATATTATTTTATATTATTATATAAATCTGTCATTTAACACCGTGGATCACGAGTTTAAGTCCACTTCACGTTGTTTCCGGTTCGAATAGAAAAGGGATTTTCGTCAACGCTGGTCGATAAATCTTTTTTTTACTCCTTCACACCATTTTCGCCTTAACGTACGCACGCTTTTGTTTTGTTCAATGTCGTATATATTTTATATGCATGTACAAAATGGAAAGGCTGTTTCATATTTAAAGCACTAGATGCAGACGCGCCTATACCAGTGCGTCGATACATGAAAAAAATTCCAAACGTAAGAGCCAAGAGAAATAAAAAAAGACTGCCACTAAAAATACCCAACAACAGACAGTCTAAATAAGCACTGAAATAATAAATTCAAATGTTGTTCTTGAGATGCTCGTAAGTCTATAGGTACTGTTTAAAATTATCTAGCTAAAGACTTCACTCCTCACCCTGATTTACAAATACCTAAACACACAGACTTAGGGTTCGGGTTACCTTCCCCTTTCTTTTTCCATTAAACATTTTTCTACAATGGTTTAAAAACCACAGCTTCAAAAGAATAGCCTTGGTTATGATCTAATGACAGCAAAGGTAGCCAGATGACTCCCAAAACCAGCCAATCATTTTAATCACAGTTATATATTTTAATGATTCTCTAGACTGGCTTATATCATTTGGAAACTTATCAACTATAATTTTAGTTTCAAAACCCAATTACTATAGTTATCCTCCTGCTATTTATTGCTAACCAATTAGTCTCTCGTTCCTCTTCGCCAATTATTGAAAGCATAATTTAAAAAACAATTTTCCCGTTTATTTCTTTCCGTAACATTCTACGAAATACCCAATTTGGATGGCATGCTTCTCATTTCACAATACACCAACTGCATAAACAATTTTAGGAGCATTTCCTTTTATCTTGATAATAATACCCTCAACAATAATATCCCTATAATTTTTGTAACTGAAAATTTTACTCCATTATTTCATGTAAGTCTTATGTTAAAAAAAATGAGTTCAGAACTTTCTTTTCGACTACGAAATCACTCACAACAAACATTGTTGACTGTATTATAATTTTTACATTAAATTATATTATTGTAGCTACTATTGTTTGAATAGTATTAAAATGTATGGCTAGTAACAATATAGATAATGTGAGTAATACATTTTAATTTATGCTTTAATATTGTCATAATTGTTATTTGACCGGACGCAGACGGCGACAAACGCGAGGACGACGTGCCTGGTCTACCGAATTCTCAGCAAACATTACCGAAGTTCGATTGACCGGAAAACGCTCACGTAAACTCTTTGGAGGGTTTCCTTCTCTTTTTTTTCACGCCAGACCATAAACTACGAATATACAAGATGGGCCGATACGAATATCTTCATTTCTCACCACTTACATTGTGACGATAATAAATAATAATTGAGTAGGTACGTTATGTCGTTATGATATTGTTTTAATGTGAATTAGGCACACAAAGCTCATCAGTTGGTATCAAGTATACGTGCTACAGATATACAGTGTATCACAAAGTACCTATAGTCACTCATATATCGATGACCTTGACGAATCAGTATTCCATAAGAAAATTTCAATTTAATGGCATACATACCTTATGGATTACCTTATACAAAAATCACATTTTCATATATTGACTTGCCATGTAGACAATATGTAGTGATTTGGAACGCGCTGTGTTTATCAAAGGCCTATACAATGAAGAAGTAAGGCGTATTAGTACTACTCAGAAAGTGGATTTTATGCAAATTAATTAATTTTTTAGTAGGTAAGACAAAACTCTCAACTTTTTTAAGCCAAATAGTTGTAATCCGCATGACCTATATTAATTATTATTTATATATATATATGTAAACCCTGGTGATTGTTGAATACAAATTTACTTGCTGATTCATGTTGACCTTACAAGGCAATTCAGTATACCAGCAGTATCCTACACCTACCTACTTTATGATAAAAAAATAATAGAAATAAGACTATAAAAATAACAAAATCGACTTCAAAAAATTGTTCGTATACTTGCAGTCTAATAAGCATTGGGGTGTAAACAAATAAATACTAAAATGTTATTTTAACGACTGATGGGGGTATGGAGGGTGTAAGAATGAGTCTTGGGGGAGGGAGGACTATTGCATTTCCTTTCGTTCCGTCACTGATTGTGGCGTGTGTGCTTCTTTTTGTCGTTCTTCCCATTTCTCACCCCACCAAAACCGTTTGCGTCTGTCGATTCACGGCTGCGCATTTCGCCGAATTAAACGTTCACGAGTTATTAAATACAATATTCGGGAGAATTAATATAGGTGCATATTTCGCGTTTTATTCGAAAACTTTTACCATACTTACACCTCCGCAAACATAATTTTTACTCAACGTATAAAGTAATAACAATCAAAATGCGTATTTAAACTTTTTAATAGTGTTACATTTTTGTTCGCGTCTAACTGTAGTAAATTATACCTCGAGGACACGGGAATAAACGAGAGGCTTTAGATGGGGTGGATAAAAAAAAAAAAAAAAATAGAACGCAACATACTTATATAATGCGAGAGTTGCGCCCGCTCGTTCCGTGCTCGAAACCAAATTTTTTACCCGTTCGGTTAGTAACGTCTCGTCGACTACGCGGTGTAAATATAATAACGAAAAATACAACGAGGAAATGCGACGTTTACGTATTTATAATTGCTCGGCGGAGTTTTGTTTATAATCGAAATTGTTCCGAGAAAACTCGTTGCACCCCCCCCCCAGGTTTACGTCCTCTGAAAATAAACGTTAATTTCATGTTGTTCAAATACAGCGACTTCGGGGTGCAAGCCTTTTATTCGGTCGGTCGAAAATGCAGCGATATTTCAGCTAATCCGATTTCACACGGGCGCGTTTGATTAAAAGGGGAAAAAAATCTCGGCGGATTCGAGCCCCCTCGCCGGGCGGACGCGACTGCCACGGTGCAATATATTATTACAATCATTATAACTATGTATAGGTAGGTACCTACGTCATAACGATAACGCGTTTCCTTTATGGCGGCCGAAGAACGTTTACCTGGGACAACAAACTGTCTGAGACGATCGCGCCAAACAATATTCTTAATCGTTCCAGAAGGCTACCGCATATATGTATATTATAATAATATCGTGCGTACCTAAATATATTACCTACTAACACTTTTTTTTTGTGTACACCGCCGGGTGTGCATTGGCCAGCTGCGGCAGTGAAAGTTCTCTCCTTACCCCCCAAGGGTACCTATATGCCGCAAAGTTCAATTTATCCTGTCCATGAAAATCTACGTAAAACCGTCGTAAAAAAAAAATGATATATATATATACGCACGTTTACATAAATGTATATTATTATCTGGTCAACGGGTATTAGTTGTAAATTATTTGAACGGTATATATAGAATAGCTTCTCCGGCGTATTTACACGCGTATAATATAACAGAATGTACACACGTATAATACATACATACAATATATATGTATATAATATAATATAATATTATGTATGTATACAAATATTACGTTACCGACGGTGGACCCCGGAAAATTGTGATAAACAAGGGACGGCGATAAAATGTTGCCAGATTGAATCGACATTATATTCAAACTTACGAGTTATCGTTATTTTATGTAATATGTACACAGCGGTTCACTCGCAGAATGCAATATTATATCGAAATTCCGAAGAGTCCATCCGCGTATATAGGTTTAGTAAACACGAATCAATGTTACGATTTACGGCTCATAGTGTTCAATAATAATATATGAATACTATCTATGCGATATGCGTTATATATTTTGGATATTATTATGTGCGATTTGATTCGTACATATTTACAATAAGCGTCGAATTACGATCGTAGACGAAACTCATACAGTAATAATAACCGTCCGAATAGTTTAATATCGCCTTTTACTGCACGACTCGTCGACAAAAATTTTTAACAACACTTTTAATAATTAATTCTAGTATTCCATATAAAATATTTATGCGACGCTCCAGACGATACACTTGTATAACATTTTACCATATAAACTAGATTTCTAACCGTGATACAGCGTCTGTGCAATTGGTTGAATCTATTGGCCACCATTTTAATCGAAGCCAATGTTTGCTGTCGCTCGTGTTTACAAGATAACATAGACTGATTTGTATTTTTTAACAAATTATTAATTTTCTAAACTTGTTTATTATCTACATTAAACAAGTGTGATAAGACCCATCGGACATTTTTCAAATGGTGGATGGTACCATAGGAGTCTAGTTTATTCTACGTGTCTGTGCGTTTTGAAGAGTATGGTCCTAGACCATATTCTGTATTATGATCTAAGGTATAAACACATAAAAGATTTAAAGTTTAGGTTAGGTCATAAAAATATTACAACACAACGTCATTAAATTTGGAACTATCTATTATATTGATATTCGTGTTAGTTTGATAAATGTAACGTACGATTATGCAAAAACGATAATATAAATTATGAGCGTTAGAAATGTTTGGTGTTAATGATAGACACTTCGCACGCATACTGCAAGTTTATCACCAGCTCACTGTGGGTGAGCCGTGACACGCAGGGTTGTCATTTTAGACGTGAACCAATATGTCTGATCCAATATTATGTCTGATCATGAATAATTGCGTTTGAAAAACCATTCTGATCGGATGCCGTTTATAACTGACTAATAAATCACATTTCGTGTTAAATACGTGTAATATATTACGCGCTCATCAAACTTAATCGTTTCGCGTATGACAGTTTATATAGAGTGAATCCCCTATATATTATTATATTATAATATACATATGTTTAGTGTATAAGTGTCCATGTGTGCTCAAATCTATATCGGTTCAACAGTAACCACTGTAATAATGATCATCAGGATCGAGTTAAAAATGTCAGTCAAAGTAAAATATCTCAGTTTTTTATGCTTACTGCTATCTTGCGCACTGAAATAGTTTGGTTCTATTGTGGTATGTATGGACTTTTATTATAATAATACAATATACTAGGACACTAGGTGTATAGGTACGCATGAAATATGGTATTGACAATAACAATAATATACAAATCATAATGTTGGCTAAAAACCATCGTAATATAAGCTCCCAACTGAATCTTAAACCTCGGTATAGTAATGTATATACTGCAGTATAATAATACGTTTGAATGTCATCGTTATTATTGTCGTTTTATTAATAATGACGTTTTTTTCTTTCCGGCGTGCTATCATAAATTTCGTTATTTTATTTTCGAACATTTTTATGGCGTAATAAACGGTGTATTGCTATGATATTATATTATTATGGCGGTTCACGTATAACGCATTTCAAATCTTTCTGCAACGCGCTCGGTGGAGCATTTAAGTCAAATCAGGATTTTTTTTTCGAAAATTCTCGTCTTGCCAACAGTACCTAGTTGTAGTTGCGTACGTCGTCGATGGTCCGTATTTGCGGTGCATCATAACTTTAAATTAATAATATAGACACATACATAATATTATGTAGAACGGACTACATGATTCCGACATGTTAAATTGTAACCTGAGGGTGACCGTTACTTCGACCACCCTAAATACGCTACTGGAACGACGGGTTTAACGATTTATTAATATTTTTCTACCAAATTAATATTCTCCTTACAAAAATCATAACAACTGTGTTCTGTGTTATACAATATACATATTACCTGCATCATTAATTTTATGGCGTTTTTAATCAAATTCAATAAATATACTTAGGCATGTACTTAGATAATACTTTTTAGTAAAATAAAACAATATTAAATATACCTAATAATGAAGGTTAAGTTTAGTTTTAATTTGTATTAAGACGACGCTATCCATTCGTTTGTTGTCTCCGTCTTTCAAACGTACAACACAGCAAATTTTCGCTCACTAGATTCAATGGTGTGCTGTTACATAATAGTTTTTATATTAGAGTGAATGTATTATCAAACTTGTAGATAAGAACATTATTTAAGCGTCAGCTTTTATTCGAAATTTTAATTTTTGAGAAAATATTATATGCATTTTAAATTTGTGATATTTCACATACCTATATCTTGCTTGAAAATTAAAATATTAAAAATCGCTGAAGTTTAAGCACAGATAATTTCTTACCTAAAAATATTTGATAATAGGTAATCTTGATAACAGCTCACTATTGAAACTAGTGATCGGAAATTTGCCATGTAGTACGTGTGTAAGACAGAGATAATAAGTGCATGGGTATCGCCCTCTTATGTTCTTAATACATTAAGAACACTTAACTACTTAAGTAGATTAATTAAACTTGTTAAAATAGCTCAATATATTATTCAGTAATTAAAATATATTATAAATTATAATAAACAAATTGGTTAGGTTTCAAGAACACAAGATAATGATAATGACAGTTACTGGCCGCGTTGACGCGTTCTATTGCGTTTTGATAATCTGACTCTAAAATATTCTGAGCTCTAAATTACCTATATATATATTTATATTAATTAAGAATACTGTCTGTATAGAGGTAATATAATTGATATTGATAATGGTGCCTAATATATTATATTATAATTTATAATAGGTATACAATATATGTGTAGCTGAAGTAGTCGTCGTCTGTGTGCAGTGTACGTAACAACCCCGTATAATATGTTTTCATGGTTATTTCATGGGATATACAAAATATTATACGTACCTGCATTTATATTATATAATAATTATTGTATATTATTGAATTATTTGATTATTTTATGTATAATGTATTTGATTAATTCGTCTAAAACAGTATACGCAGAAACACTCAATGACAAAATTTGTATAACAATAATACTATTATTATATGAAACGTCGTGTTTTTCTGCCCTCACAGCTGATCAGAAATAACCATGTACCTACATTAAATTAACGTAAAAGCCATCAATGAATTTCGGAATATTTACCACAGAATAAATTTAATTTGTTTTGTGTATTGACTAACAAGATAACTTATATTTTATGAGTATATGACTACTTGGAATTTGTTCGAACTATTTAAAAGTACTGTAAACTTCTATCAAATTACATTAGTATGGTTTTCGAACACAAAATGTAAAAATGCATATTATCATACTATGATATTCAATAAATATCTATACATGAAAAAATTATTGAGACAAATTAATATAGATAACTGAAGTTTTCATCTAAGACAAATAAAAAGATGACCAGTAAATTTTTAACTAGATAAGATAATAGATAATGATATTTTCATCTAGATAAGTCACAGCACCGAACGTAAATAATGACCATGCATTTAGTGTGCACGTGCATAGTGCTTCGGTGTTTCATGAAACGCTTCCTGTCGTTGAAGGTGTGAACAGCACAAAGTTCTGTCTATAAGTATAAGGTTTATGAATACTACATTATTTATCTTGAGGTTAGTAATCTCTTAGTAAAAAAATACATTTATTTCAAATGAAAAAATTCTAATTAGTAATAAAAATAAGGCTAACAACCAAAATGTTTTATCTGAAGAATTTATTGGTTCTTCTCGAAAGTTATTTACATTTTTGTATTTGTTACATTAGATTTTGATTAATTTAAAAAACAAATTGCTAGTTTGAATGCCAAATAATTTTTTGCATTTTTGGATGTGTAAATTATTAAAAGTCATATACTACGAAGAAAAGATAATACAGTTTCAAATTGAGAATAATTTAAAATGGGTCTCCTAAGTAATTTTATATTTTGAAATAGCACCTTTTGGTTCTGAGCTAACAAATTTAAAGTAAAATAACCTGTTATCAAACATTAACGTTAGAACATTATCACAAAAATAGCAATGCTTGAACCTATTTTGGTTGTATTAAGATACTTATTTTAATTTTAAGCAAGTTACGAGTATATCATAAAATCTATCACAATTTAAAAATGATCATATAACTCGATTAAAAATTGAAATATCATAAAAAAATAGAATACAAAAATAATGTTGTTAAGTTTGATAAGTCAATACAATTTTATACTTAGTCTAACACACAGCATAGGTTCTCCTGAACGTAAATTGGCTATGTTTAAGACGTAGACAACACATGTGGGTGTGAACGGTGTGGCATTCTTGTAGTTTTTAGATATATCATAACATATGATGTGTTCCTACGACTATTACACACACAATAACGTGGTAAATTACTGAGAAATAAACTCAAGTTACCAAAACTGGTATTATTATACCATATGATATAATGATTATTTATTTTTCTGGCTTGCGCTCTCCAAAAAGAAGAGATTACAAGCAAAACCATTTATTGAGAAATAATATGTAAAAGCTGAGACTTTAAGAGCTTATAAAAAAAAGTATGGTACACGATATTTTTCTCTACAAGGAAAATCTATGAATCATACAAATGCTTTTGTTGATAAGTAACCACGACAGCCAAAACCTCACGAAAATCGGTTAGTAATATTTTATCGTATATCCAGTGCAAAAAAATATTTATGTAAAAAAAAAAACAATTTATTTTTAAAATACTATTTTTTATGAATTTTAAATAATAAAGTTTTAAATTAATATAATTTTTAAATAACTTTTTGATAACTTCATACTAAAAATTATTTGCTTCTTAAAAGAATAAAACGTAAGACGATGTTTGTCCACCAACTATATGCAATAAAAATGTTTGTTGATACAATATTATTGTTTGCTGACTTATTAAAACCTACTCATTCAAACTGACTTTATTTCTAAAAATAAAAACTTTTCGATACGTTTTTAATTAGTTCAACATTGTTGATTGAAAATAAGGAAAAAAACTTATTTACTACACTGCAAACAGCAGTTTGAAACTTCAAATGCGTGTTGAATGATTTATGAATTGTATTTATGTATCCATCGATCGAGTGGGCAAATCGCACGTATGCCCAGAAAGTATACACTGTCCATAATTCCTTAAGAATAAACGGAAAAAAACTTTTTAATCCTTTTTTTTTCTAATGTTTTCATCAACCCGACGCAACCTTTTAATGAATCGACGGGTTCAAAAAAAAAGGCATTATAAAACGCGTTAAAGCAAATCAATAAAAAAAATACCACAGCTGAAAAAACTATACTTGTAGTCTATAATGTAACGAGAGTCAGTAAAACCTATACTCATAACACAAAAGTATTATAGACGTGCGACTAAATAATGAATTAAAATTTGACGACAAAAAGTTTGCGGTTGGATTAAAAAGTTGAACGCCCGGCAATCACCGTCGACTAGAAGGCTACTAGCATAAGCCGTGGTTCATCGTTTATTTAAAAGTTTTTTGTTTTTCTCCTTGTTCATAAACCGTAAAAATTCTCAGTTAAGTCATATTCACACACTCATACTTGCGCTTGTGTAAAAATGATAATGATAATGATATGTACACGCCTGTAGCAATGTGCCATTATCTGTTATTTTTTCATTATTGTAATATTCGTTTTGGTCGGTTTTCCTTGCGTGCGAAACGTGTATATGCACACATACACTCACACGCACATGTATAATATGTTTATAATATTATATAGGTACCTAATAAATAATAATACTATATGAGCATCAAATGAAAAGTGCGTCATCGTTGAGGAATTTATTGTGACAAAAACACGTCTGAAGTCGTCTGAGTTCAGTTATAGCGTATATTATATTACCTAATCCAGGATGGCCTTTGTTTTATTAATCCCGACGTCTACGGTGTACCTTATTATACCATACCATCAATATTGTACTTCATTTTTAATAATTTAAGAAGTTCCTATATTAAACAAGGTTCTTGTTAATAAAATGTAATTTTTTAGTACAAATTGAATTAATGTATTTAAACGTAAAACTTCATATTAATACTAAAATTCCACAATAAATCACGATAAAAAAATCACTGTATATTCATGCAGATTCAAGCTGGGTTATGCGTGAGAATTAATTTTTCCGAGCTAATGCATATTTTTATTTTGTTTATCAACAAGTATTAAGTCTAAGTGCAGCGATTTAAGTGTGTTTTTCCTTTTTATCGAGTTCCGCCCTTCAACGTCGTACCCATTATAATATTTTCTTATACATAATATACAATTTTAGAATTTACACAATGTGTGAGATCAGTTTTCCACGTATTAATATTACGTATTTTGTATTAATATTTTATTAAAACAACCACGGAAACGCAACCGAGCCTGATAAAAATATTTCATAATATGTTTTAAAAAAATCCATTTGTACTTGTAGGTCAATGTTTAATATTAATGAAAAACAATTGTGCACAATTTACTCTAGTATTAATAATTAAAATATTTTATTTTTAATTTATATTATTAGCTATTTGAGTGTTACCACTGGGTAACTTCTCTCATCACGTCTCCATGTCCTGAATATATACATTTTTTTTTTTTTAATAAAATAAACACTTATACATAATATATATTTATAAATCCATTCAACCGTTATCGTAGGTAAGACGTCATTATTGATTATTTGTTTTTATTCAATTTAAACCGAATCGTATTTATTATTATTATTATAGCCTAATATAGTATACATCCAGCGGTAATGAAACGGTTTCAAGTACATATTATATATATATATAAGATGACTAATATATCGTCGACGATTGTAAATTAGTCTTAAGAATATGTTAATTGATTTAATCGGATTTAAATAAATTGTCTTAGGGTTTAACCGTTTTGGCCGGAAACCAGCGTACCTGACGTCCAATGCACCCCCGCACATCCATCCGATGTAATAGAATCATAAATACAGCGAAATAAGACCGCTTCGATGTTGTTGGGCCAGTTCCAAGACCATATTCAATACAGTTTAGTGGAGTTAGACGGTGAAAATTAATACGGGGGAGTGTCCAGTGTAAAGAAATTCATGAACATGCCAATTTTGCCGCGTTAAATAAATAAAATAAAAAATAGTACATCTCCGGTAAAGGCGGCTTTTAAAAATCGATTTATATGAATACAAGTTGTACAGGTGGTCACTTAGAAACAGAGTTTTTGAACAAATATATTATATTTCCACATAGCGAGAAAAAAAAACCATAATATATTATTAAGTAATTTCTGGATTTGTTCCCGAACAGTAGATACGAAGATGAACTTCTTTTCGTGGCGAATAAAAAACTTCTGTTTGCCATGGACTTTCCACACAAATCTATCGTTATAATGCATCCTTCGCGTTGGTTAAATTTATCAAGAAATATTCTCTGATAAATTGTGCTCGAGTTTTGTAAACAAAAATTAACAATTTCAGTTCTAGTTAATTGTATTCGAATCGAATACACAATATTCTCACGAGGACATAACAAGATGTGGTACTATTGCTCATAAACTAGATAATAAAAAAAGTTAAGTAACCTAAGTACCTAAGTATTATAATTATTCTCTTTTATCGTGTTTCATACGACATAAAATTTGTAGTTTTAAAATATATCCACAATAAACTAATACTATTAACGAATTATTATTTTCCAAAAGATTCGAGAAAAAGTGTGGATGCACGGTCCGACACCATTTTCATGATGACGTATGAACTTAGTATGATAATAGATATCTGCACTCCAAATCACCTTTGGGTGTTATCGAACAGAGAAGTATTGTAAATTTTAATGTCGATAAACATAATGACTTACATTATAATTGTATTTAGAGTATATATATTGATCGTGATAAAACAAATAATATAAGCGTGCCGGTAAAAAGTTGTTATCGCGAACACGACAATATACCTACGTACATTTCTCCTGGGAACCGACGACGGTGTCGTCAAAGTTATAACGATAAATTATACCAATAATGATTATTATTATTAGCTAGGTACCTGTTATTTCAGCGTTACGCCGAATTGAAAACGCGTGAGGGTAGATAATACAATATAGCGTTATGATAAAAAGTAGACCGAACGGATGGTTCAGTTCACAAAGCGTACATAAACTTTTAATAATAATACGTAATAAAATAATATTCCGAGTTATTACCACCCCGAGTGGTTTGGTGAAAAACAATAACGCTACAATAATAACATTACGTCCTGAAATCCGTTTAAACTAGTAATGCGATTTTTAAACGCATAATCACGTACTCGTTCGTTATTGCGTCGTGGTTTTGTGTCTGCCATAATATTATTATTGCGGTGCCCAAAATATTTATGTTTATTCGTCCGAACACCTCAGTCACAACAGTTTGTTGTAATATATTATTATTATGACAATAGGGCTCGGATTTATATTCACAAATTTATCTTGATTTTTGAATAAATCCCGGATCAGTATATATATAAATATTAGCTCATAAATTGCACATTTTTCGATAGGGCATTTTTCGATATTTATTTAAGGGCATTTAAATCTAAGCCCTAATTATGACTGTACTACCCTCACGTTGAAACAAAACTTTTAATAATATGAATTTTTGTTTGTATTTAACATGAAAATATCAAAGAGTGGTGTCGTGATTATCACGATATTAGTTATACGTAGAACAGATAATAGGAGGCGTTTCGATGACAATAATAGTACAATATTCACACAAGACTTGTTGGTCGTTTATATATAGCAACCAGAATCGTGTCCGTGTGCAGTCAATCGTCTGTATGACAATAGCACCGGGTATAATTGACGTCGTGTCATTGTTAGAGTATAATAATAATAATAATAATAACAATATACGATATACCTACCTACCTATAATAATAATTATTTATTATCATTTGACGGTCGTAGATTATCGATAATAAATTGGTTTGAAAATAATGTTTGTGCTTGTATAATAGGTACAACTGTGTACATCGCATCGTGCACTGAGGACGCTTTATAATAATAATAATCATAAAAACCAACGAAAGCCGTAGTTTAATATTATCGATTGGACAACATTACGGCGTCTCCGCCCTGAGATGCTAGCCGGAGGCACTTGTTATGTATGCTCACGTGAATCTCGAGCGAGAATAAAAGATATTAGTTTTCTAGGATAAAAACCCGTTTTCCGGCCCGAACACTAAAAAAAAATTTTTATTACTACTACTTAAATCGTCATACGAATAGTATGGATAGGAAATCGTGAAAAATCAAACAACCGATGGTAACGGTAGTCATCATATTATGCTGTTTTTACAAGGTTAGGAACAACCCCATATTATTATCATTAAAAAACGATAAACCATATTGATAACTGATTACCCGAGGCGATTGGAACAACTGAAGCATGACGTTTAAGAAAGTAGTAGACGTCACCTTTTAAAACAGTTATTTTGTAGGCATATTTATTTTTTCGACTATACATGGAGCCATGAACCCAAACTTAAATAACTCAAAAACTACAAGTAAACATTTTGATTCTGACACTTAAAAATTTTAAGAAAAATTATCGGCTAAAATTAATGACAGTAGAAAAGGGAGGGGTTCTTATTTGAAAAACAGAAGTTTGTTTCTGCACTGTATACTCCTTAAGTAGTACAAAAAAACTCAAGGGTTTGAAAATATGATCTTCAAGTGTAGTATTTAAAAATTCCGAACACCACATTTTGCATAACTGAATTATTGAAAGGAAAAATGGAAATGAGCATATTTTGCGAATCATTCTGTAGGCACAATATATCTATCTCGACTACGTATTTTTTCCATTTACCGTCCACGGGATATGCGAGTATACTACAAGCGGCGTCCAATCCAAGGCGTATCGTTATATTGTTGTTGTTGTTGTTATTGTTGTTTTTTTTTGTAAGTGTACGACCCGGTAAATCCGGCTGCGGAAAGTTTCGCACCAACCGTGAGTATAATATATTATATCGGCGGAAGTTGCACGTACGAAATAGTGCGATATTATAAATCGGCGGTGGCGATCAGATTTGGGGGATTGATAAAAAAATCCCTCGAGGATTACGTGAAGGACAGCGGTGGCGGCGGCGTTTTTGTTTTTACTTGCCGTACTTAGGGTGTATGTGTACAAGTCCGAAACCCTAAAAAAGACTGCGTAATATGTGCATACGTCCGATACATGAAAGACTAAATCGTACGACCTTATGTATAAAATGTCCGTGTGAGTATGTGTGTGTGTGTGGTTGATATGGCTCGGTGAAAAACAAAAGTATTTTCGTCAAAAACAAAATAAAATGAACACAAATACTATGAAACGCTATATTCTCCCTCCGGATTTCACACGCGCACAATAATTGTTTTAACCCGAACTAACATAGTTTTAAGACTTTTCGTTTGTAACTTATTGGCGTAGTTGACCTCCAACAATGTGTACAACGTGGTCATATTTCACGCAGTCCCATCGTGAGAGCGTTTACAAAGTATGGTCTCGTCACGTCTGTTCATAAATTATTACGTATATTTGTAAGCTATGTAACTATATACCATTAAATTTGGCAATAATTATGATATAGTTCAACAATTGTACTGCTGTTTTAATATCATATAATAGGAATACTTTATATTTAGGTAGACATTATAAAATTGTTTAGTGTAGAGACTTCTTTTCATCGACATCATAATGTAACTGGTACGAAGTATAAAACGTCTAGACAGTACAATTTATATGATATCTACGCTCCAAATAATTAAAATTATATTAATGTTGAGTTTTCCAATTTTTTATTCATAAGAGAGGAGAAAAGTATTTTCACATTTTATATATGAAATCGTCTTATAATATAATATTTAAAAATTGAAGGGTACATGGAGAAAACCAAAAAAGTCACTTATTTCCCCAAATAGCGATTTCGGTATCAAATTATTTATATTGGCGTACTCTATCTTTTAAACAGTCGAACCATGGAAAAGCGCTGATTAGTTTTTTTAATATACACTGACGCCTCTAAAAATAAAAATTGTGTGGGTTTTTTTGTAATCACGGATCAGGAAAATTATCTTTTCTACTACCACCCTCCTCTAGTATATATAGAGCTGACACTTTTAAAACACTTATGAAGCAATAAAAATCATCTCATCTTCAAACCATCTAAGCTGCAGCATCATTATCAAAGATTTTTTGAGCACCCTCACATCAATCGCAAATCCCTACTCAAACAATGAGCTTGTCCAGCATATTCAGAAATTGATATAAATAGGTAACCAATAACCATGTATGTTTTATGTGGGAGCCTCAAACGTCGGGATATCTGGAAATTAGAAAGCAGACCTGATAGCCTACGAAACCACCTCATCTCCATTATCCACAAAAATTAATTCACCATTCTCATTCGAAACGTTTAACATGATCTATAACAAAATAATGGGAGAATGGTAAAAATTTCGAGAAACACCTCTTTCCAAAAAATTGAGATACTTATGTAAAATTGTTTAAAAAAAAAAATGTATTATCCTTATACAAATAGAAGAGAGCACCATTACTCGAGCTAAAGTAGACCACTCTCACCTAACACATGCATTTGATCAAGAACAGGAAGGAACAAGAACCAGTATGCGAAACTACTTGTAATGTAACTATAGAACACAATATAGTCATCACCTGCCCCAGACACACCGTGAAACCCGAAAGATCGTCGAGAAGCGACGGTGTTTAGTGCATTTTTCCGCAATACAAACCTTAGCCATCAACTATAAATAACGTGTCAATATTTGTATTACCTACGTTTTAATGTTACCTAATACCTATTTATTTAAATATTACATTGATGTAGGCTAAAAACCTATGTAGTTGAAGCCTTTTACCGAATAAAAAAAGAATAAAAAAAAAAAAATATTATATTATATAAAAAAAAAAGGAAACCACATGCACGCCTATTTGCCACATTTCGTTTGTGACCTAACGAACGCCGCCACACACTGCGCGTGATATACTCTCACACATCTGTCCGCCGTTCGTGCAGCGGTGGAGGAGCTGGTGACCCACTGTTGAGCAGACTTGGAGTCCGTATTATTTTAGGATGTAATAAAAAAAAAAAAAAAAAAATAATAATTTCGTCCCACTGTCCCCGTCATCGGACTCGAATCACGTTCAAAAGGTCCAGACACGTTCTGTGCTCGGTCTCTGACGTAGTGATGGCGGCAGCGGCGGCTGTACACGTTCGCATTCAAGCTCAGCACCGCAGACCCAGTAATTGAGCTAGTCTATTGCATCCGACCCAAATGCCGCCACTGCCACCGTCCCGGGTTTTTATTAATTTTATCGAAACGAAGTTTTTCAAAGTGTGTTTACTACCCTTACCCCCGCATCGTTAGACACATGCACACTCGCGCACCCCCGACCACATGCATCGGCCACTCTTCCGAGAATTACCCGAAGAGACCGATGCCCCCGGGTCCATTGCTGGTTTAATTAAAACTCTCAGATCCAGGACCCAAACAAAATAAACTCTAAAGCTCGAACACGTCTGATTGCAATGAAGTCAACATAAAATATTTTTTACAATAGTGGCTGAATGATTAAAATCGACGTATTTGATGACGACAAAAATCTGAACATATTATAATATCGAGTGTTCAATGATAAGTCAACATAAAATATTTCAAAAGTAGGTATGACGTACATTTTATTTGTGATTTTTTTACTGTGTCAAAAACTTAGTGATTAACTTATTTTTGAGTATTCTCAAATAATATTTAAAATATTATTTAACCTCTTATTTAAAAGCGTAAGTAAAAAAAAAATAAATTTTTTATTTTAATTTCTACCCACCCCCCTTTTTTGAACTTAAATTTGAATTAAATTGTTTTATTCTTTTTGAAATGTAACTTATAAACTTTGTATTACCTGTCTTAAATTTTTAAAACTGATGGTGGGTTAAAGTTTTTATTTATACAGTATATTGTAGTCTATTAACTTGTATTTATCTCATTATTTTAATAGTCCACCCGAGATTTTATAAATAAATTTCTGTAATTGATTTCATGATTTCATGTGATTTGTTGGAACTTAAAATGGCTTTCAATTAATACATTTTTAAAATAAACAATTTTATAATTTAATGATGTAAAAAAAAAAAGGGCGGGTAAGTGTATGTCGCTCTGCTGTACAGTAGGTTACAAGTGAGTCACTGTAATGGATTGTGTTAGATTTTTATCCAATGATATAATATCATTGAATAAGAAAAACGATTCTGAGCGAAGACGGTCAGTCAGTCTATAATATCTTACTAAGTCTAAATGTATTTGATGATATTATTGTGAATAAAGTAATTAATTTTAGTATTATAGGCAATAGTATTTATCATTTTTCTCAAAAAAATTATATTTTAAAATGCCATTGCGTGTATATAAAATATAACAATATATTCTAAAAGTTTCATATACCAACAAATAATATTTTTAAATTATATCAAAATAACTAAAATCATTATTCTTGGTTTAAATATGAAATTTTGTCTAAATTTGAAATTAAAATGTCTGTAAAAAATAAATGTGTTGATATATTTTTAGATTTTTTGGTTACAGTATGATTTATTTATGAGAATTTTTGTTTTAAATTTTCAACACTTAGTTATAAAAACTGAACATTTTATAATTTTTTAATTACAATGATTTATAATTTTCGAGATTTTGACAAATTTTGTCAAAATTCGAACTTTAAATGCTTATAAAAAAAAATCGTGCCTATATATTTTCAATATTTTTCAACTGATGTTGTAACAATATATAAGAAAGCTTGTATTAAATTTTCAGACTTTTTGGCCCACCAAATAAAATTTTATTGACAATTATAAAAAAAAAAACTAAAAAAATTGAAAACTAAAAATGTCTGTAAACAGCTCAAAACAAATCAAAATATTTTCAAAATTGAATGGTGTATAGAAAATGAGAATATAAACATTTAGTGAAATTTTCATGCATCTACAATTATTCGTTTTTGAATTACAACCAAATAAGAAAAACGCTACATGAGAAATCGAGTGAATATCCTATGTTGTAAAATTATGAACTTAAAACACTCATAAAAAATTATTTTTAATTGCTTTTAGATATTTTATTTTTGATAAAAGTAGAAAAACTTACGTTAAATCTTGTGTTAAAATTTAAAACCTTAGATTTAAAAAGAAAAATTTTTATGAATTTCTAACTCTAAATAATTTGCAAATTTTCGTCATTTTTACGTATTTTGTCAAAATTTCAACTTTAAATGCTTAGAAAAAAAAATTGTGACTACAGATTTTTAATATTTTTCATGTGCCTTTGAAACAATATATTAGGAGCATTCTATTACATTTTCAAGAATTTTTAACGAATAAATAAAATGTTATTGATTTTAAAAAAAAAAAAAACCAAAAAGATTGGAAATTTAAAATGTCTGTAAACAGCTCAAAATAAGTCAAAATATTTTGAAAACGGTATGGTATATAGAAACTGCTTATATAAACATTCAGTAAAAATTTCATGTATTTACCGTCATTTTTTTTAGACTTACACCAAAAACCAAAATCGATTTTATCGAAAATCAATGTTGCGTAAAAATTCCCGTTTTTTCCTTAATTTTCCATTTGTTTTTCACGGTACTTTTGAAAACTACTGGAAAATGTTTACTTTTGACCCCCCAAAGTACCAACTAGATTCACTTTCCTATCAGAAAAGGTACTATTGAAGAAAATCTAAGCACTTTTACTGTCCCAAAACGTGATGACAGACACAAAAAAAAAAAAAAATAAAAAAAAAAACACACATCATTGTAAAACCAATACATTCATCGCTCCGCTCAGAATCTAAAATAACGCTGAAAATCAAAACAATTTTTATGTTTGAGGAAAACTGTGAAAATCAGTGTAATATTAAGGCAGTTAAGAAAAACTCGAATCAAATTCAAAGTCATACTATCAAAATGGAATTTTACCTACGTAGGACGTATTTAGTAAGACACGTGCTATCTATTTTAAATGTTAATATGTGGTATAATGTTAATATGTGCTACACTTGTCACTTACCATGATGAGTATTGGCTGGAATTAACTTTAAATATTATTATATAACATTTTTTTTGGCACTACATCATCACAATATTATATTATTACATTTTTAGTATTGTTCATCCCAACTACCTGCCCATGTTAAGCCATACAGATATCAATTACGTATGTAATTTGCTCAATTAAAATATTACAATCGATAATTTCCCTCAATGTATCGTTTAAACTCTTTATATTTTATAACCTACTACTGTAATGTAGTATGTACTGAAATTAGCTTTTATATACTGATTGACAATATGATTATTGAGGTTCCTCAACCAAATCGTCGATTATAGTCTAAAAGTTGCCTGAAAACTCTTCGCAGGTATCGATTATATTATAGCACTCCACATAAGTCATAATATATTATACCATGGACTTGGATAACTATTATATTATACGGGAATAATGAAAATCTCCACCGCGTCCGTCATGCTTGGTCGAGTAGGACCATTATCGCTGTCACGTTTCAAGATAAAAGTAACCAAAAAACGTCCATTCGTTGTAAGCCTTATTAATCTTAGATAGTAATTTTTGTCAATATCTGATTTGATTCATGTTGTAAACGCTCACAATACCATCGACGCGTAAGTATTATTGTACGATAAATTTCCTATATTAATATTATGTGTAATATTTCTTGGTTTTTTAATAATAAACTATCATCAACTCAGTCGATTTCTGTTCGTACAAAATAAAAATGTTTTTGTAGTGCACTACTACGTTCATCTAAGATTTGAAACTTTTTTTTGACTATTTGATTAATATACTTTTTATTCACCAAGCAATTACTAATAACTTTATTTTTCAAAATATTAAATAATTTGTAATCATTAAAAAAAATGTAAATTATAAAATATCATTCGTTCAGAGTAATAATTTTAAAGAAAATTGTCTTTTTAAGAAGCACCACTCACAATAGTGTCTACTTACAACTGTCTTTAAATTTAATTTACTTATTTATATTTTTCCAACAAATGTTAATCAAGTCAATGATTCTCTTCACTGGTGATAGAATAACTCTGAATTATTGTAATATGTAGATTGCAGGTATCTAATTTTACATTTTGCTTACTCTAAGGGAAGATGACTGTTATGAATAACTGTTTTTTTATATAGAATTTAGATAATTATTAACAGATATTAAATTGTTGATGTCATACCAGAACTGCCGACGGCGATCACTGCGATGACCAGCAACAAAGTCCTTGAGCTCCACGAGTTCACTGCGGCTGTGTAGGTAAATGGCCTCATTTCTCCGAAGATAGGACCAGCTCCCGTAATGTAGGCTTACATTTATGCAGACTACAGAAATTCCACGTTACAGTAAGTCTTCAGAGATCTGAAACGATATCCAAATCGAACCAATTTTATTATCGTTATATAACTTATATTATATTAATAATTAATAAATGAAACTGGAAACGAAAAAAAAAGATTTGGTGGTAGTAACGGGTAGGTACTTTTTTGGAAACGTTGAATAACATTTTTATTTTTAGGTATACGTAGTGGTAATATTAAGAACATGTTTTGTAATTATTGGAAATATTGACTACAATTCTTTACTCTATGCTATTATTACTTCTGTTCTTTTTTTTCCCCCGACACGCAATCAACTGATTATACAACAATCACAGTAACATATTATGTGTATGTCGGTACGGCATAATATGATTACCTATATTAAATAAATACATGACACCAGTATATAAATAGTGAGAATGTGCGAATTTTTGATGTAAACATTGAAAGATCTAAAATCCCAAAAATACACTCATACATCACATAAGTACAATATAATATACTATAAATGGTATCTACGTAATTGTGGTATACATCATCATAATATATTATATTTTTAATATTTCCTATAGTTATAATACGTAATACGTATATTTTGATATTATGAACCATGTACGTAATCGAGTACTTACGATTCAGCTTACAGCAGATTTTACTTACGATTTGGTCGTCAAATACTCTGTTCACGTGGGGAAATCTGGTCACGAATCTATTGTTTTCGGTCGTTTTATAAATACGCATTCCTATATACGATATATCGTATATATTATTTTATATTGTTCTCCCCCTCTCATAATCGTCACATCGATCGTTTTCAGTACTGTCACGTGACCTCACAGAATCCGGAGACGGTGTCTCTCGAAATCAAATATATAATAATATTTAAGGATGTTATAATATTATAACAGTTAGCAAAATAATAAGTTATATAGAAAGTATTGTTGCCCGAGACGTATCAAAGACACTAGGTGCAGACATTGGTCGACCACGGTTAGCAAGATTACTACGCGTATTGCGTATTCTGTGTACTGCGCATGAGTCATTTATTAGATTTATTAATTGATCGATGACCTATATTTTATAATAGGCCATCGTGTGTGGTGCGTGCAGTGACACCGTGACATCGGTGCCGGAGGATATTCCAAGAGACCAAGACATCTTATAGTATATTCAACCGGGTCGATGATATCGTGTTATAATAATATAACTAAAGGGGTAAACGTGTACGTATTTAAATACTGTGATGTATATTATAAATGATGTTATGAATTATCGGGCGACTTGTTGCTCGTTCCGTTATAAAAGTAATTTTATTGTCGTCAGACGCGTGCTGCGCAATAAAACAAACGTACACATAAGTGTACAGCCACAGTAATATGCGTTTTCGGTTTTCACAAAACACTGTAAACTTTTCGAAACAAACCTTGGCAAGAGCGTATGATAATAACGATGATGATATAATAATAATAATCATGAAAATGATGATGATAATAATACGGAGAAGTGGTAAAGAATTGTTTGGTCACTCGGTTTAACCGCTCGGCGGAACGCGAGAAAAAAATACGAATTCCGGTTGTTTGTCATGGTGTACATTTTTATAATTTTATTGCGTAAACCTAATAAATCTTTCTAATCGTAATAAACCCAACGTAGAAATTTTTTACCGCTCCGTGTATTCGGCATGTCTAAGTGAGTGTGTGTGTGTGTGTGTGTGTGTGTGTGTGTGTGTGTGCACGTTTTTTTTTAAGCACATAACATGTTTTTTCTTTTCCATAGTTCGTGGTCTAGACTTCTGCAGAATTACGATCATTATACGTAAATATTTTATTTCTACACTTTAAAATACAAATACATCAACTTTATTTACATTTAATTTAATTTTTTTAAACCTCAAACGGAAAATAATATGAAATATATTGTCATTTTATTTTACATTGTTTGCGTGCACATATTATTATTTCCAAGACCGCAAATTCAAATAAGCTACCGTTACAAATTAACTTTCCTTTGATCTCGGATTCATTGTGTAGATGACGATGACGGTAATAATATTATTGAATTAAAAACCAACAATATAGCGAACGGTTATGGTTATGTTCTATACATTTATATAATGTGGTTGTATTATATTTAAACGATAACAATGTAATGCTGCAATTTAGACGTGAACATAATCATCCCGAAATGTAAAACATAACATTTTATAGATAACTACGTTATATTTATTTATAGTTAAATAATATACATTATATAACATATAGGTTCAAAACTCAATTTTTGATTTGATACTTACATCATACATAATATGAAGATTAGTGTTAGAGAAGCTAGCACCATAGTTGTGTTTATATAATGAATCGATATCAATAGATAGTTGTCAATGGTTAGAGCAAAAAATTATCATGAATCGCAAATTACTATTATTGTTATATATAAAATTGATTTATAAAGGATACCTACATTTATTTTATTTTTTTTTTTTTTTATTGATCTTTTTAAGCCCGGCAACTGTGGCCATTAGCATTTTGTCGGTTTTTTGTTGTGGTTGTGGTAGGGTTTTGATTTGGGTAGGTGGTTTTTACACGTGTGGGATGTTTGGCAGAATTCTGATTGGGCACCCGTAGGTTTCTGCCATGCCCGGGCGGGGGATGGTGGTCTATCACTCCAGACACCGTGACTTGCCCGGAGCGAAAAACCACCGGTAGCCGGGTTCGAACCTGTGACGGTGCGCGTCGCAACCGACGCCTTATCCACTCGGCTACACCGTCCCCCACATTTATTTGTATAATACCTAACATGTCATATTTTAAAAATTGTATAAATAAAAGTACCTTCACATAATATTTAGAATATATTTTTCGTGACGTTTGGCAACATGGGTCATACGGTGTGTGAAGGATTACGGTTTGTATGGCTGAAACATGTGTTTTCATCTGGGGCAAGGATTCGTCACCAAGATCCTTGGTGGTCACCCATCCGGGAACCACCGACGCCGGAAGATGCTAGCATACGTTGGTGATTGCGGTAAACCCCCGCACCCCCACATCAAGCCACGTTTACATTTTTAAAAATAAATTAAATCATAAAATACGTAGCGCATAATTAATACAAATAAAAATATCATAATTCAACTTTCAGTTGAAAACTGTGTGCACTCCCTCCTAAATAACCATCACTACTTCTATTATTGTAATAAAAAAATGATTTTTTAAAGATTTTTCGTTTAATTTTTGTAAACTTATTTCAATGGAGGTTTATTGTGCTGCATCGAATTACCGAATGGTTCAAGAGTTATATTTTTTAACGAGGAAGACGAAAACGTTTAGCATTAATGCTTGTGTTAGTTATTTATAGTTTATTAATTACAAATACCTGATTAGTGTTCTGAGAATTTAGTGCGTCAATTTGCATGTACTTTTTATATTTACGATCATCTAGTTAACTATGAGTCGTGTCTATATGCTTCAATTTTGGAAATATCAGTTCAGGATAGTCAACGTGATTTACGATCTATGGTTAATCTATTTTAATTTTTCATTATTAAAACATGAGCTCACACTCCACATTTTTTTCAATATTTTTTTTTTACTTTGCACATTGTCAAATGATTTTTTCCGGATTTTTCAATTTGCGCTGCTACATGTAACGGCCATCGATTGAAATGTCTCGATGCTTCTTCCACTTTTTGTAAATTTTAATATCTTATAATATATTTAAGTATAAAATAATAAAAATAAAATAAATAAATACATTTTTTTCTTTAAAAATATCATACTTTTATTAGTAGTCGTACACTAACATAACCTATCAGTTTTCGAGCTATATGGTTACCTTTATATTATATTGCCTCGATTTCAATTGAATACTATATATTGACGGTAAATCGTATATTATAATAGTGCTTAAACAATGGATTTATTTAATTTCTCTCCTAGTGTTAAATTGCTTTATTACTTTATCCATTGATTGTCGAGTAGAGTATTATAATGGTATGAAAATATTTTATTTTTTTATATTTACATGTAAAAAGAGTCTTTTTGATGTAACAAATCTCTAAATGTTATTACATTGTGAGATGATGAGACACGAAGCACTTCTGGACTACCAAATGTCATTCTTTTCAATACATTATTATTTTTATTCTGTGAACTTTGTGTTCAACAAATGTAAATATATGCATCTATTATATTATACGCCATTTTACATTCGCACAAAATGAAATCGTTTTACAACTGAACGAGGACACTGTTCACCTTATATCATTGTCTACGTCTATTTATATGAAGGATTATTATTATTACTATTATGTATTTTATAGTACTCTTCTGTAGACGGAAGAACATACTGCTTATATAATTCTTGTAGTATATTATAGAGCACTAGACATAAATCTATGTGAATTGTTATGTTCAAAATAAATAAACAGTGCTTTTTGTTCTTTCTTTTTATTTATTATAGTAGTATTATAATATATCAATATATCATTATGATATTATAAATTATAATGAGTATAGACTATTGACAGAGGTAAAAAAATATGCTGAGATACACTATCAAAATTGTTTTTTTTTAAACTTTGTTAATACTTAATGCCCCACCTTAACTAACCACGAAAAAAGAGTTTATTATGAAAAATTATAATTATAAATTAAAACACGTACATTTAAATAGTGATTACCAATCGTGAGTAACACAATAATTGAATTGATCAGGTTATGTTAGGTTATTAAGAAACGATGTATACACGAAAATAGTTGTAGAATATTAACAGTTATTTAATTTACCAAAGTACTGCTACCGATGTTAAGTAATATTTTTATCTACCCTGAATTTTTCAGCACACTAACCTATACAGTATGATTTATCAAGCACTCTTATCCCCATTTTATCCTTAAATAATGCATTTATTCAAATTCTGATTACTTGGGATTTTTAAAAATAATACTCAAATACCATATTTTAAAATTATTGAGTAGTATTTTGTGATGATACAGACTTTTTCTTTAACAAGAACCACATTTTTACTGTAAATCATTAAGGTAGTCATTTTTATGTACCTAAATAAATATTCAAACGAGTAGTTTTTCAGTTGCAAAAAAATATATACGAAGGATAATCGTTCCTACACAATGAAAGATAATTTTACAAAAATATAAAGTATCTGGCATTATAATATTGGGTCTATTATTTATTATATTTGGATCATTTTTACAAATTATTATTGTTAATTAAATAACAACAATAACTAAAATTTTCAAATAACTATAGCCCCATATCTCCAATACTCATCATCGTGGACATGTTATCTATAGTATAGTAACTCAAAAACTAGCGAATTTTAATTCTGTTACGCCAATCTTCAGAAAGATTTTTAGCTGAATAATTTACAATAGAGAGATTTTTGTTAAAAAAAATACAAGTTGATATCACCTCAGAACATTCCTCAAGTAGTAAGTACAAACAATTTTAAGAATTTGTAAATTCTAAAATATTTGAACAATCTTCTGAAAATTAAAAATATAATCTACTATAAGAATTTTTTTTTCAAACACCATTGTAATATGCATAAATCAAATTACAAGTATAAACCGAAAAATGTTCTATGTACAATAAGATATAAAATAAAAAAACGTTATGAATAAACCATTCACATCTCATTAGACTTATTTGATTTTAAGTTTCATTTTTACGTAACAATATTTGATCGAAACATAGAACATATAATATATAATATAGTTGTATATAGTTAGGTACTATTTCTGTTGTCTGTTTGTCTAGGTACCTACCAAGAGATTTTTTTTTAGCGCTGTATTTGTTTGATTTAAATTAATTTACTCAACAATTCACTAGTTTTCCAAATACAATTTAATGTCATAAACTATCGATTTGAAGGTACATTAAAGAAATCGACGGATGGCCGGAGCTGCATGTAATATTATATTATACAACTTAAAGTTTATAAACTATTATTTTATGAACAAATAAAAATTTATTTATGCCATTAAATTTAAGTAATTTGTTTGTACTCAAACCAATGAATATTTATTTTATAAACCCTTTTATATAATTTTCACATTAACGATGAGTATTAATGAATAAAGTTCGGAAATAATTATAGCTATTTTAAATATCATGACGATGTACAATATTCTGCACACGATCATAGTTATTGTAAGTGTTCCCTGAAATCAAATACATTGTGCTTTGCATTAATAGCCTTATATCACCTATCTATAAGTGAAATACTATAACATAACCATAACAATATTTGTTTTTAATATAATAGCACTTATATATAAACGCTTTTAGCAATCAATGAAACAACTATGTACATATGGTGTTATTTTGCCTATACAGACCGCCGTGTTACAAATAAATCTCACGGTCAATTTATATATTTTGATCATTTTTTTCAGGGTTAATTTTAAGTATACAGTTATTATTCATTATTTCTGACAATCTTAAACAATATTATATCATACGTATACAGTAATAAAATAAATGTTATTATAATATTAGATCTTGGTAGAAAACTACCAATCTGAACTTATTTTCTTTTTTCAAGCACTTCTTCACTGTTTCCCAAATTTTTCTTGATTTTTGTAAATTTAAACGTACATTTTGGTGATATTTATGCATTTATGAAGGTGATATTATAAAATATAGGGGTGAAATAATTAATTTGAGATCTTAAGAATCTGAAGAAGTCAATAATTTCACAGTGCAACTTGTATAGTAAGAATAAAAGTGCTAGAAAAATAGTGCATAAATAATTGATAATATTATAATTTGATGGGTTTGAACGATAAAGGAAACTTTGACGAAATTTTATATTTAATGACGAGTTTTCCAATTATTTAACTATTCATGTATATTTGATACGTAAACTTTTTTTGTCTATTTTGTTTGTAAATTTCGGAATAAATATATTAGCAACATATTCCTAATTCGTATTTTTTGATTTTAATGAGAAAATGTATTATGACATTTTAGATTTTTATAAAAAAATCTGGGAAATAACTTCAAAACTCTACTATGGCTTATAACTAGATAAAACAAATTTTATAAAATTATGCAGAAGTACTCTGAGTTAAAAAAAAAAATGAATACATAAAAAAAATATTTATATTATTGCAAATATTATATTTGATATACATACCTATTATGTAAATTATTTGTATATTATTAATTTTTTTTAACTAATATTATTCACTAATAATTACTCATCTGAAAAATAATGATGAATATTTTATTAAATATTATTTTAGTTGCTGGACGAGTAAAACCTGGCTTCAGATTTCTATATTTTGTTCTGCAGAAATATCGAATTGCACGAGACACTTTCAAAGGTATAGAAATCAATAATTCCAGTGTTCTTTGGAACAGAGACTTTAATGATGTTCCATTATTGTATTATATACATTAGACGTGTATAGCGTTTCGAAGATTTATAAATATTGAAGAATATTATAAGTTGCTTCCATATTAATTACGGTTAAATTTATGTATGTGCAGTGTTTTGGGTCTAGTGTTTAATAAAATATTATAATATTCATTAGAATTGAATAATAATATAGGAAACAAATGAGTAATGAGTGACACATATTTTATGACACCCAGGTTATCAAAATATTTCGTTTACTATGAGTCAATGGAATTTCATAACGATATATACTTAGATTAGTAATTTATTAATATCAGCAAAACGTAACCAATGAATAATCTCTCAATGATGATAGTAATATATATTATAGTAATTTCAACAATAAAAATATGTTTCAAGAATGAAAAAATGAGAAAATTGAAATTCATCGTGAATAAAAGGTAAATAAATCCATGCATCGACGTCCAAATGGTTAGCATATACAGTATATTATAATACAAATTACCAACATATTAATCATACGTGTATTTTTTCATTCGTTTCTTTTTTTACGAATTACTTTTTCCTCGTAAAGGCAGGTATATTATGCATAGTATATTATAGGAACGTTTTTTTTTTTTTTTTTCCAGTAAATATTCGCAGTCACGGATTTGCTGCTAATAATATAATAATAATAATAATATCATAACGACCGACCACCACCGCCACCACCGATGATTTATGTGCGCGGGTCTTGTTTTTGCCAAAATACGACAGGTAAGTCGAACGGGTTTTGAAGCGAAACCCGACGACCGGCGGCGGTGGCGGCAGTGGTTTTGGACCGAAACGCGCGAGAGGGTGGCCGAGGCTGACGCGATAAATCTTTCCCACCCAACCCACGAACAAGCGCGCTAACACGCCCACTCCGCGTTCGGCCGAAATGCTCTACAGCGCGCGTGTGTGTCGGTATTATTCACCCGACGCCGCCGGAAACGATTGCAGCGCCCAACGTTTTAATCAAACGGATCGTCCGATTTACATACACACTCACACACATGCAGATGACGTAAAATAATATACTTTGTCCGTTTAATAACAATGGACATTGGCCTTTGTAGCTGTAACAGTGTAATAATAATAATAATAATAATATGTGTCTGTGCATGTCAATTGTAACTAACGTCTAACGATGTGACGGAATATTGCATATCGAGTATAATATATTATATCGGAGGAGATGATGAAATGTATAAATTGTATTTTAATAATCAATGACAATATCTAATCGATGATTTAACGAATCAGGCGGTGGTCCAACGACGGAATTTTGATAAGTAGTAAATAGTGAATATTTTTTTTTTGAGTAGGTTTCCGGGCGGGGGTGCAGCTGACAAACACCGACTGAAGTGGCTGTGCGCGGTAAATGATTCATTGTAGGTGTAACGTACCGGCGTATTATGTGCCTTTTTTTTTATTTATTAGATTAAGGCTTCGACGGCCGAGGTCATTAACCTGTACGCTTGGTAGGGTTGGGACGGTTGGTTAGCAACACGTATATGCGTAGCAAGGTTTTTGCCACTACAAACCCGGATGGTCACCTATCCGGAAATTAGTGGTAGCGTACGTTACTTACTCTCACTTCTTAGTGACGTTGCGCAGAGCCACAATATTATTATAATATTATATTTGTTTTAAAATAAATTAGGTTATTATATTCTAACTCATTTGAATACGTACTTATATCATAATATATATCTCAAATAAACTATAAACTAAACTTACTAAACAAAAACATAGTACATATATTTTACACCTATTTTACATTTATACATATGATATTGAACTTGTGTCATAAATTAATTATCTCGATACGAATTTAGTAAAACATAAATGAAGTCTAAAACGTATGACTGGCTTCTAATAAAGGTAATGTAAATATTATAAATTTAATAAACGGTAGAATTTATAGGTTTATGTAGATGCCATAGTACGGACAATATTAAGATAGACTCGAAAATATATACTGATTTCCCAAATAGAATGATTTGGCGGAGTTGATAAATTCACTGTTGCAGTGATTTATTGATAGTCGAAATTCTGTATTATTTGGGTAGAATATTATTATTGTAGTCATGTGAACATTGGGTGATAATATAGTAAATTACGTTTATTATTCTACTACTGTTATAATAATATATTATAGGAACGCGACCAAGTACGACATTCGCAGATTTTTGTAATCTCAAATATTTTGAACCTATTATACTCGAATATCATGTACTGCTACTCCGGTGGCGGAGGGTAGAAAACGATTAAAATCAGACTGGTGCATGTACACCCCATCGTCGTCGAACGCGGATTCCTCGCTTTATCATTAACTCTCAGTTGTCGTCTTCCTTTTTGCACGGTAAACTCATACCGACCTATCACAAAAGATTTCACGCTGAACTAAATTCACATTAAAACCTACTTATTTTCCGAGCGAATAGCGTCACCGTCCCTTGATGACTATTTATTCCTCTGGTCGAGGCCGAACCCGAACCACGAACTCGGCGGAGGAGTCACCATATTATTATAATCCTCGCATGTTAACAAATCAAGTGAATTATTCTCAGTTACGGAGACGTATAATAAGTAATAACCGTAGACATGTGGATTACACTGATGCGACGTCGCCACCAGACGGATGTTTTATTAATGACAATTCACACTGTCGCAGAGAGCGAGCACATTATTACAATAGTATGTGACCACCACGAAACTATGAGAGGTTTAAACTTAATTTATAAAGACAGGTATTTAGTATATTTTACAAAAATTGTGTTACACGCTACATTAGTCGTGTTATGCTTTAGAATATACAGCCGATTTGGGTATTGTGATATAATATTGTTGTCATATTATAATTATTAAAGACCATAATATTATTATAATGTTGATCTCACACCGTTATAATAATTGATGTATGACATTCGGACCGAGTCGTGCACGATATTATCATGGTCAATTTTTTTTATAGTTTAACTGTATGATCATTGATTGATTTGCATGAATGTACACTACTTTTTATGACTGACACACGTATACATTTCATCCTATTAAAATTACGTGCTGAAGTTATACAAACCTATGATGCGGTATTAAAGGCAACTGATCGCTAATAGATTGATCCCGAATAACTGAATACGAAAACTATATACTATCATGTCACGGCCGTTCGAGAAATAGATATAATAGTATGTTACATGATAAGATTAGCCAAATCTAACTATGAATAACACAGTTTTCGACGTGAAATTACAATTCTAAAGCACGATTAAAATAATTCTATTGTCGTTTCGCGATTAGTTCGGCGTGAATGTTGGTTAGTAGTATCGTACAATAACGACAATCGTCGTATACTATGCGCTATCGTCGAGACTAGAACTCGAAAGATAATATCATCATTAAACATAAATGTTTATTATAATAGCGTTGTTTTCGTTTTCAAAAACACCGCAACGCATTAATTACACCATCCTTTTGCTGGAAATTAAAGTCGTCGATTCGGCTCGTGTACAACGTTTAATTTGTATAATGACGACTGAATAATGAATCCTACTGACGTTAAACAATTTCACTTGCGCAATTACGCTCTAAGAGGTAAAGGACAAAAAATAACGCACAGTCGATGGCTGAGAGATCGTTTGACGGTAGTACATAATATTATAGGTCACACACATACACACACATACACACACATATATATATATATATATATATATATATATAATATACCTACATAATACGACAATAATAGTCGTTACGCGAAAACAACCGAGCGAGATATGTACTTACAACGGTCACGACCATGTCAATTATTGTGTTCGGACGGACGTTGGTTGTTATAATTGAGATAAGTACCTCTGGCGACGACTTATAGGCCAACTTATACTGTCTTCGGGCAGAAATGGCATCACTGCTGTGGCGAATTAAAAACATACATATAATACCTTCCATTGACGTTAAAGTCTGGTGAAACGTATAATAAATAATAATGCATATACTATAACAAATGCACGTACACGTGACTTATTTCAATAACTCGATAAATAATCCACGATTTCCGCACCTAAATAAAAACAATAACACAATAGTATAATTCCACTCGACTATGACCAAAATATGTACTTAATAATTCTAGTTTATATGGCAATAACAATAGTAATAACAATAGTTATAATAATAATAGTAGAAAGTAATAGTAATAATAATAATAATAATACCACATAATAAATTAATTTTCATACTTTATTCTGTGATAATATCCAGTGTTGTGTGTTCGGAAAACTTATAAAGTTTTATCCGACATATTAATATTACGTAAGCTCGAGAGATAGTTATCATCATTCGGTTTTCATTGTATAATATTGATCAATATGAATCAACATGATAGTTGATTAATAAATATCAACAATTTGTTATTAATCTATCGTTATTTTTGTTGTTAACTGCTCGTTTAAGTCATTTAGTGTCACTATTTTCAATTGCATATTCTCGCTTCCTAAGTTTAAGAGTTTCAAAATGTGAGAAGTGAGCTCTTTAGTTTTAATTTTCGTTTAACGCTCTTTGTATAGTTTTCGCTGAACGACAAACATTCTTCAGTTATCGTTATCCTTAAACAAACGCGTGCGTTTTTCGTTGTACATTTTAATTGCATTTTTCTATTCTAATAGCAGTTCCCAGTCATTAAGTTAACTATCAATTTTGTTTTAATATAATTGGAAATTAAAATACGTTTTTCTTAAAGGTCACTATTAAAAATGTAAAATTTATTTTAAGACGTAATTATATAAACTAATTTAATGGAACAAAAAAAATTCTAAGAGAAAAGTTAAATTTCAAATTGAATAAAACATCAAACAAACACTATACATTTGTTCAATATTATAACCATAACCACCGACTTTCGTTATGCCTCAAAACCATAAAATGAAAACTATTAAAATAAAAATGATAAAAAAAATTATGGAAATAGTATACGCTACATGTTTATTTAAAAGTATATGGTTTTTATTATTTTTAAGTCTAAATCATTCCTTGACATGTTACTTAACTTCGTCATTATATAATTCTCAAATTATTCCATCATCAATAATCACCACCTTATAATATTATAACATTGTAATTAACTTTAATTTAAATTATATTTATTCTGTATGATTAAGCTTTAATAAATTCTTGTTTTTTTTTTCACATTTATTGCTAAAAGTAACAACTTACTGTAATAATACACAATATTACATTTCAATATTTTATATTTTTATTGATTTTGTAGCTATCATATGGCTAGTGAAAAAAAAATTAGTTAAAAATAAATTTTTTTTTTTTGGTTTTCAAATCTATGCGTGGTAACATGCATATACCGTGTTCTCGCATTGTTGACCACGTAGTATTATCTATTCTAGCGGTTTCCAAACTTTTATGGTTCACAGTGCCCTTTTGAATTAAGGTTTTCTAAGAGCACCCTTCCTAAGTAATGCCATCACGACTAAACGTAAGAAGTAAAAAAAAAAATAACAAAATCCAGAAAAAAATGTAATGGGTAATATAAAAATATGTGTTTAATTAAAACTATATACAGATTATACATTTTATTTATATAATCGCAATTGATTCCATCGGGCGCCATCGTCGAGCTTTCAAATTTATTTTTGAACCATGTAAAATTCTACTGATGCACGGCACCCCTGCCGTGGTGCAGACTTTGAGAACCACCAATCTATCCGATTAAACCCGGTATGGTGTATTTTGTTATCCTTCTAGACAACATTGATATTGACGTGTATGGTATGGTATGAGACACGAGTGGTTGTGTACAAATACGGAAAGCCGTTTATCATTCGGAATTCGGATGTATACCTAATTTGATAATAATAATAATAATAATAATACATTGTGCGGTCGCGTGGTGTGCAAGAGCGATTATGTACGTATTTAGATATAATATTATTATAATGTGCCAACACGAGTGTTCGATGGAATTCATAGTATGTATTATTCGAATCGAGAAAACTCGCACAAGGGACGTCATTCCTACCTATTAATATTGAACTACGTATATTAATTAAACTAAACGTAACCAAATTCCTTAATCGTACCTATATTAAAAAAAATAATAATAAATGAATAACATTTAAACAACGATACGTTCAAATTCGAAATAAACATAATATTGCTTGTACATGAAATACCAATAATACCGATGTAGGTAAATCGATAAGTTAAAAGGTAAAGTTTATTTTAACATTTAGAATTTAGATATACGTTTTTTTTACTAAATTTTAGTTTTCATTGATTTAGCTTTTTATCTAATTTAATTGAAAAAAAATGTTAAATAACGAGTTAATATTGTACGATTCAATCCAGTTAAACTTAAATTAAATGGTTCGTAAATATGATATTTACCTTTCAATCATCATTTATTAAATATACATTTATTTCTGTACACATAAATTAGAATCATGTTTATTTATTTATAAATATTTATATCTTTGTTGGCACCCATAGCCAATATTAGTCAGTTGTAAATCATACTGATATTTACTATGCAAAGTCATGTGCAAATGAAGCAATACAAATAGTACAATTATAATTGATTTTACAATGATGTGTTTTTTTTTATTATTTTTTTTGTGTTTGTATTGTACACGATAAATAGTAGAAATAATGCTGTATTCAACAGTATCTTGTTCGATGGGAAAGTGAATCTAGTTGGTGCATTCGGATTGTGTCATTTTTTAAAATTCCCAATAGTTTTCAAAAGCGCAGGGAAAAAACAAAAGAAAAATTAAAGAAAAACGGAAGTTTTTACGCAAAATAGGTTTTCACCAAAATCAATTTTGGATTTTGGTGTAACTCTAAAACAAATGACCGTATATCCATCAAATTTTCTTTGGCTATTTATATTAGAATTTACTATATACAATAAAATTTTCAAAATATTTTGATTTGTTTTGAACTGTTTACGGACATACTCTGTTTCCTATTTCTTTAGGTTTTTTTTCTATAAATGTCAATTAAATTTTATTAGTTCGATAAAAAGTTTGAAAAATTATGACAAAAATCCTAATATATTGTTATAATGACTTTTGAAAAATATTAAAAATCTACAGTCACTATTTTTTTTTTATAAGCATTTAAAGTTCAAATTTTAGCAAAATACGTACAAATCACGAAAATGTGAAAATTATTTTCAGTTAGAAATTCATGAAAATTTTTATTTTTAAATCTTAGGTTTGAAAATTTATTTCATAAGTTTGCTAATCTTTTTCAAAAAAAAAATGTCTACTTAAATGTCAAATTAAATTTTTAATGGCGTTTAAATTTTTACAACATTGGAAATTCACTCGATTTCTCATGTACCGATTTTCTTATTTTGCTGTAATTCAAAAACGAATAACTGTAGATACTTGAAATTTATATCATAAGTTTATTTTATAAATTACTATACTTGAAAACATTTTCAAAATATTTCGATTTTACGGACATATTCTTTTTACAGTTTTTTAGTTTTTTATTCTATAAATGTCAATAAAATTGTGTTCGTGGAAAAAACTTGAAAATGTAATACAAGGCTCCTAAAATATTGTTAGGTACAATAATAGTTGAAAAATATTAAAAATATATAATTACAATTTTTTTTATAAGCATTTATAGTTCGATTTTTGACAACATTTATCAAACTTTAAATTTAAAAATGATTTTGTAGTTAAAAATTGATAACATTTTCAACTTTTACAGCTAAGCATTCAAATTTTAAAACAAGGTTCCATGTAAATTGGTTATTTTGTAACTAAAAAATCTCAAAAATATAAAAACATAGTTTTTTTTTATAGTTATTTTATGACCAAATTTGGACGAAATTACATATTAAATAACCATGAATAACGATTTTATTTTGTTGTAATTGTATAATATTAGTTCAACTTACCGTATTAATAATGTGAAATAACAATATAAATATAATATAAGATATCCACACCACCAAACCGTCTTATCTCAGAATCGTTTTTCGTATACAATGATATCATATCATTGAATTCAAATATAATACAATTCATTATACAGTGACCCATTTGTAACCTGCTGTACAGCAGAGTGACATCCACTTACCCACCCTTTTCTTTTTTTGAATTAATTTTTAGCTTCATCTTAAGCAGTTTAATTTAAAAATGAAATTATCGTTCAACTTTCAAACCGTTTAATTTTATTAAACTTATATATTATTTAATATGACTGAGAAAAAATAATTTTTTGAAAATTTGACCAGCCTTGAAAAACAATAGTAAATTGCGCTAACTCAACTTCACACTACATGATACTGAAACGCGGTGATTATCATTAGTTTGGTTTAATTATGGTATTATAATGATAATTACCTATATAATTGGTTTTATAACTATACAGTTATACATCTAGTTATATGCATTTTGATAGCTAACATGACGGGGAAAATTAATGGTAATAAATTTTAATTGAGTAAAGTTAAGTTGAGAGTAAAAATTTAATAGTTATTCTAATTTTTTTACTAACTCAGTTAAGATTAAATGTACCTATATGGAAACTTATAATTTACTTATTAAACGGAGTTTGACGTGGTCTGTAAAATATTAACTTCTATAAGTAAAAAAAAAATATTAAATTTGGTTTATTCTACAGAACGGGATCATTATTCCCGAAGAGCTAGCCAGTAACAATATGGTTTAAAATAATAAATAGTAATTGCGATTGTAATAAAATGTTCAAGCAATATGCATCATCAATGATAACTTTATTAAATGTATTATTTAATTATTTATAAATTAACGTAACTTGGATTTCATTAAAATTAACTCGTTATTTATCAAATTTATATCAATAAAAATAAGTTAAAATAAGGTTTATGAAAAATAAATTTTAAAAAGTTAAAGTTTAAGTAACTTTCCAGTTTCTTTTTTAACTTTTTATGCTCAGGTTGGTATTTAATATATTAAATTACCTGTAAATATATAATACACAATATGCAATTAATATAAAATAATGAGCAGTTTAATTCAGTGCTGTAATGAAGGATATCCCCAGGATTCGACTCCCTACCCCCCTAAAAAAAAACTATAAAAAGAAAAAATACAATTTAGAAAATCAATTTTTCCCTAGCTTCTTCTCATAATTAGAAAATTTACAACGCATGATTTCAAATTTAACAGAATAAAATAGTTAAATGCCAATCACTTGATATGAAAACCTGAAAAGGTTATTTTCAAAAATGTATACTCGGCCTGAATTTCAAATATATTATTTGTTTGCCCTAAAAAAAATATAAAAATACAAAATCACTTTTATCTAATGGAGCAGAGTACTCTTAAATATTGTTGTTTGAATGTGTAAGCAATGAAATTGTATTTCTTATTTTCTAAAAAAAAAATTACAGACTGGATATGTAAATTTAACAAATTATGTAAAAATATGTAATACAAATGCGATTTAGAAACCTTGACGATAACAATAAAACTCCCTGTGGATTTACAGTGCCTACAAATGCTATTTCGTGAGGTAAAAGGATACACATATATATGCAGAAAAAGCAAACTCGTTAAATTAATGACCAAAAATAACAATTTAAATAGTAACGTGTAATTCTTCCAAATAATTTATAGGTTTATTATTATCGTGCCTTTATAATGTATAAGATTAATGCCATCAATGAAATATGTAATATTACTTTGATTGTAATTTAATATCTTTTAAATTCACTTTTAATATTAATATAAAAAAGTACGTTTCGTGTTCATTGATCAATATTACTTATAAATATCTTCTTGTTTTTTCAGCTAAAAGATCTTTGTCAGACCTTATTTGCCACAAGCATTCATATCCAACTCTCCCTGTCCAACGGTTTCGTCTTCCGACTTGATATCTTTAACCATGCTGTATCATTCCACCTTCACCTATGTCTACTTAGTGGTTTTGTTTTATTTATTTGCTTACACCCCTTTGAGTTTATCGTTATCGGTACTTCATACGTGCCAAACCATTCCAGTCTATAGGTTCTTATATAATATTATATGTTACGATATTTGGTTGCAAAACATATGGGTCTTAATTTACTTTGTATGTTTTTAAACTTGCATTGTGAACTGGACGAAACATATTGTTTTTAGCTATCAAAACATTTTCATTGTCTCCTTAATCTATTTATTTTAGATCCGTACATACATACTTACATACATTATTATTATAAGTCCAATTAACTGGTGGACGAAATAACGAATAAATTAGTTATATTAAGCCTGGGTATTAACGAGTTAAAAAGTTAAATTTAAGTTAAAAGTTTAGTTAGTTTTAACTTTTTAAATTTAATTTTCGTTATTTAAATTTTTTAATCTAACTTATTTATATTGATATAAACCTAATAACGAGTTGGTTTTCATTAAATCCAAGTAGTTACGTTAATTTATAAATAGTTAAATAGTAAATACAATAAAATAATTATTTATGATGCATACAGTTTACTTTTATTATTATTATAAACCATATAACTGGCTATTCATATATATGAAAATAAATAAATAAACAATTTAAGTTAAATTAATAAGTTAATTGTGAGTTTCCATAAAACTTTTATATTAACTGAGTTAATAAAATTAGGAATACTATTAACTTATCAAAATGTTTTATTTTTATATCAACATAACTTAACTCAATTAAATAATATCATTAACTTGAACAGGCTCGGTTATATATAGTACAAATTTCACACAAATTTTCACGATTGACCCCCAATATAATGATGAAAACCAAATCATAGTCAATAAGAATAACATACAGCAAGAAATTAGTCAAAAGAATATCTACTAAGTCATTGAAATAGTATATTGAGAGTAAAAGTTAATCATCTATCGAGAAGATAAAAATATCACCGAAAAACCTCCATAAATACATATACTTATGAATTTTCGACGTCTTTAATAATTTTATTATACTATATATTTACTAGTCAAAGTGCCTTTAGTGAAAGGTTTCTTTAATCTGTGTTTCACCCAAGCCATTATTTTTCTTTTGATCACTTTTGCTCATTGTTCTACTATGTAACAGATTGTAAA
The DNA here is from genome assembly GCA_027563435.1 of Nasonovia ribisnigri. NCBI lineage: Eukaryota > Metazoa > Arthropoda > Insecta > Hemiptera > Aphididae > Nasonovia > Nasonovia ribisnigri. The sequence goes on from JANEHU010000513.1 coordinate 116,315, forward strand.
TTATATAAATAAAAAAAAAAAAAAAAAAAAAATATATTTACTGATTTAAATATATAATCTGAATTTCAGAAATCAGTTACCTTACGCTGCGTAAGTACTAAGTATAGCAATATATAATTTACCTATAACACAACTCTCTATTAAACTTTAAGCTACAAAGGTCATAATATTATGTTACGATAATAAACAAAATTTTTTCATCAATAAAATTGTAAAATGTAATAATTTAGTACATTAAACAACTTTCAATCCTAGTTTATACTTTTAGAGACCTTATATTGTATGCATATTTTCTCCAACGTAGTTACGGTGAATAATTAATGCATGATTTCTTAACGTAAATCTAACCATTTACTTTTTGTGATATTTCGTACGATTTTCGTGTAAAATAATGGGAATTCTTCAATTTGCATAAACTCAGAGTACAGTACACTCTAAATTCAATTTACAGTCGATCGATATATAAAGTGAAATATATTATATGACGAGATTCATGTACAATATTAACCACGATGATGTACGTTTATAATAAGCACAGACAAATTTTGCTACCAAATGGTTTTTTGGCGACAAAATACATTAAATTCGTGACACAAAATAATATAACTAAGATTAAACATAAATCTCTACACACAGAAAAGGCACAATATGTAAAATGCCTTACAAATATCACGTATTGTTATCACAGTACTTATGATATACTCATCGATAGACAGCGATATTTTTAAAACAAAAATCCTCTTGTAGTCACGTGAATAAAATATAGTTTACAATAATTTAAAAAAATTATTATTGTGTAGAAATAGGTATAGGTACTTAACATAATTCGTTGTTCAGTGTACAAACTGTTGCGTTTGAAAAACAGCCACTATTATATTATTTTACACGACTCTTGTTTTTCTTTTTTGAAATTCAGATTTAACTTCACATTCCGTATGCGGACCGGCACAGTAATAATAATTAAATCCAGCAAAAGCCCTATGGTCTTTAAAATACTATTATATCGTTTGCCTCCGTTATATGTCTGGTCATTTAGACAAGAAATACAAAATACGACCCGTTCATTTGTCACCGAAACTACAAGCCGTTAGAATAAATAACAAAAAAACTTAAAAATAATATATTACTCTAGAATACTGAATATTAATATATTGTTATTGGAACGTTCACATCTCCGAACTTTGGAATGCGTATTATGAATATAGTTATTGTACTTATAATATTATGTACAATGTGTCTATACAGGAGCCACCATGTTAATATTTTATGCATTCTGATTTAATATTTGACATTAATATTATGATGATGATAACAATTTTCATAGATAACATAACATTTCATCATGTTTTCACATGATTCAGAAGGCAACTTCCTACCGGGATCATATTTTGATTAATACATGCGTTCCATGTATTTAGTTCAGTAGTGCACATACGTTTATAATGTGATTATAAGTGTGGACAAAAAATATAATATCCTAGTAGTGTGGGGGAAAAAATTGAATTATATTTTAGTCAATACAATTCGTATAGGTATATAGTACGTTAAACTTAATCGAATCAAACTTTAAATTCTTGGGCAAAAAAAGGTTTCTAGTGATCGAGTAAAAAAATTACAGTTAAATAATAGTCACATCACTTTAGAATATTTTTAAACGTGTAAAAAAATATCGAACGACCACAGAAGTATACCATTAGATGGATGATTAGTCACCGTGTAAATAATATACATATAGTTATAGTATTAGCATAATAGTTATAGAACGTCGACGATATCCATCATGACGATTATTTTAATAATATATATCGTTATAATCTCAAAAAATATAAATGATTTTGGAAACATTATTTTTTCATAATTTTAAGTTATCGTGAGGGAAATAACTTAGTGAACTCTTAATTTTTTATTTAACTTTTCTAATTGATTTATTTTTTTAAGTTTTTCCTTTTCGAATTATATCTTACATTTTTGATTTCATATTCCTAAGTGGCTTATTCTTCCGAGAATATTTATACATAATATGTATCTAAAAATATTGAATTTCGAACGATTAGTTAATTTGTTTATATAACTTCTAAGTATTTAAACTTAAAAGTTTTGAAGTGCGGAGTTGTAAACGAATATTTTGCGGGATAGGAACTTACGTGCCATACCAATCCACTCATCTAAGCTTTAAATACTTGTAAAGTTATAACTAATTAACTTCCCATTATACATTTGATGTTTATACAGACTCGGAAAAATGTTCTGTCTTGGGATATTAAATCGAAAAACTTATCGTTCATAAAAGTAAAAACTTGAAGAAAATTATTATGATAAAAATATTAAAGAACAGAACTTTTTTTAAAAAAAATGTTAGACTTTTCGAGGTAATAAGTGTAACGGTGTAGGTAGTATTGTTTTCGCGCCAAAAATAAACATCTTTTGCCGTTCTGTCTGTCTGGCACAGCTTATAAAACAATCCCAAAGTGTTTAAATTTGATATTAATATACTCGCCTAGAAAACAAAGGGTGTCATTATTATTTCCAACGAGGGTAACCAACTATGGTCTTTCGCACATTCATGGGAAGAAATTAAAAATTAAATAAAGAAAGGAAAAGTTTTATGCCAAAAGTCTCTGAGAAATTTCCGGTCTGAACAGTTTCGTTTTATATTTTACCGCTAAATTCATAATAACCTTGCACGGCGTTTTCGATTTTTATGCTGTAATAAAATTTTTAATACGGCCTTTAAATATTGTGTCAGACGAAGAAAACAACAATATTTTAAAATAAGCACGCAAGACCTGAGGGACTTCTTCGTATTATATTAATACGCCAACCGCTAACCAGGTACGTTAAATGTACTGTAACTATAACATGATGCATGCGTTATAATTTATGTATTGCCAATATTGGATCATGAATCATAATCTGTACTATAGATTCTATAGTATTATACCTATTATAAGCATTTTCACAGGAAAATAATTATGATTATCGTATTTTTTGTCATGTCTACGATCGTTGTTTGCATAATAGTAGCCTAGGTGTTTAGAATTAGTAAGTCATAAAATACCTAATTAAAGAGAAAGTTAACGGATTTCGCCCGCCAAATTTATAGTAATAATTAATAATTTTATTGTTGTTATTACAATGTTTCAGTAAAAAAGTAAACGTTACCTATTGGCGATAGAAAGTTATAAGCTGTAATGGGTATGTAACCTACTCGAAACTAGCCACGATATTAAATCCGCGCTTCTGAATTACGCGCGAGGTATTAGGTATTAGGTATTATTATAGTTAAAAAATAGTCGGACTTGTATGAACTAGCATAGATTTCATGAATGTATGAACTTATAACTGATCATGTGTTAATTACACATTTATTCATAAATAGATTAATACAATTTATAGACTTCTATAATTTTCTTTTTCTGCAATGAAAAAAACCACAACTCGAGAATTTATCAAAATATTTATATAATAATTTTCTGAGGTTATATTAAATAATAATATTAATAATAATAACTTCACGCGTAATTGAAATAGGCCAATCAGAAGCCCGGATTTAATATCGTGGCCAGTTTCGAGTAGGGATTGTTAATACGCTAACGGGTACGGAATTAAATCATTTATATGTTATTTTATCAGAGCCCCGTTACACGTCCATCCCCCGCCGGTCTTGAGGTTGTTAAGCTTTCTAACGTCAATCGGTATTTTATAATTATTTTATACTCTAATTCAATACGATAAAAACGGAATATATAATATTATTACACGAAAATATAAGTACCTATTAGAGGTGTTCCGGGTACAGTTTTTACTTATAAACCGGGTACCGAGTATTTGTCGAGTAACAATATCTGTTAAAACCGAGTCTCGAGTACTGGTCGAGTAATATTTTTTTTTTAAACCGATTCTCGAGTACTAGTCGAGTAATAATTTTTTTTAAACCGAGTCTCAAGTACTGGTCGAGTAATAATTTTTTTAAAAACTGAGTCTCGGGTACTGGTCAAGTAATAATTTACATAAATATTAAATACCATGTACCGAGTATTAGCCAAGTAATAAATAATAATGTCTGTTAAAATTTAAAACTGAGTCAACATTTAATGGAGATTATCAGTTTGTAATTTGTATGTGGTTTTTTGTGATAATTAATTTTTTTTAGAAAGTTTTGCATAATATAGCATAAATTAAAAATGCTCATGGATCATTTAAAAACTGAATTATTGTAAAAATCCCACATATACAAACTCAGATAATGTTTTAACTTTTAACCATCAAGTTTCATAATAATTGATAGGTTGATTCACTCTAGATAGCAGATAGGTAATTCCTTAATAAAAAATTAGCTGCAAGTCTGCAAACATAACTACTTATAGTTTTAATTTGCTCAAACAAAATTAAAAATTAAAATAAAGCATAAAAAGTAAAAACATTGATAAATAATTAAATATTTAAAATTTGTTATTTATTATTTATTATTTAAATCGTTATCGGTAAACGTATTATTATTAATTACGTAACGATTTATTTTATAGTCATAACAACTAGCATGGGGGCTAGTACTATTATAATTTTATAAAATATTTTCGTTTGGTCGATTGCGGGCACACATTTTTTTTTATTATTAATAACCCGGGTGCCGGGTTTATTAAGCCGGGTACCGGGTATATTCCAGGGTAAAAATGTAGGTTTACATCGGGTACCGGGTACTGTCCAAGTCATCTTTTAATAATTCGCCGGGTAACGAGTATTAGTCGGGTACTGAATATGATATCGGGTACCCGGTTTGGACTCGATAACCGGGTACCCGGAACACCTCTAGTTATTACCATTTTATTGCGGTCGTATTTGAAACAATATTATTAACGGGTGTTCTCGAAATTTAAAGTTTTTCGAGACTGACATTTTTAGTGTTCTCAGAATTTAGTTGAGGCTCAGTGGCGTAAAAGTCGTTATAACGGCACGCGGATTCAAAGCAGCAAATTAAAATTCGTGTACGAAACGTTTCCAATAATTGATAGTAAATTCTACGACCGGCGATACCAATAATTGGTTTATCTGTATCTGTATCTTCCGGGCGTGCGTCATCCGCAGAATTAACGTAAAACGGATGAGAAGCACAATACGTGAATGGGTAAAAAAAAGTTAATAAAAGTCACCTACGATCATCATTAAAACACAAACGGTGTTTTACGTTCTCAGTAGGTAACGGAAAGTTACCTACTTTCGTCGACGTCGGCAAGTGAGCACCGATTTAAAGAGAAATACAAACAACAGAAGGAAAAAAAACCCACTGAAACAGTGAGTGTAATGTCGAACGGTGGGGGCGGCGCGGCAACGTTTTTAGTTTTTTGTTTCAACGGTTAATAACAACAATACAACTACACACGACGAACCATCAAAGGGGTTCTTCGAAAAACGTGTACATTTCGTGTTTATTAAACCGACGTGCGTCACACGTGTCAGGTGCGCGAAAAGCGTTAATACTCGCGGGAACATTATTATAAATATTTTATATGCGCGTGGTCGTGGGTGTTGGGTGTATTATATAAATAATTATATTATACGAAATTGCCCGTCGCGGTCGCCAGCCATGCAGTCTAAAGCTCTTACGCTACAGTTATTATTTCAGACCGAAAGAACGCGGTCGCACATTAGTTTTTAATTATATTATACCACTAGCGAGCATATATTATTATGTTATATTAATATATAAAACACATAATCTCGGTGCACACTCGTGGAACACGGAAATTAACGAGTTGTAGCGGTCGAACGAAACGAAAAACCATAAAATCGGAAAATAGTATTATCACGCACAGCTGGACAAGGCGCATAATATTAAGCGTAGATATATAATACTATACACAATGCGGACGTCTACATGCAGCCGGGCCGAACTTTTTTATTGTACTTTACTTTTCAGCTAGATTCCAAAAAACCTCCCCGCTTACAGTCTGGTATAAATGGTATGACATATTATTATAATGAACGAAAACGTCCAGATCGCCACTGTGCAGTCAGATTGTAGGTACCCGTAATGGTATTATATTAATGTGACCACGCGGTAAATACCTCACAGCGATATAATATTATACTCAGTACGGTTTGCACGAGTAGCTGGTATACCGACACTAATACAGAAATCTAAAGTAGTATGTATGTTTTGTTACCCGACAGTAAATCTAAAAGAAAAATATAACTGGCATTTAGAAACATCTAAGTAGGGACGTGTATTTTTTTTTTTAACGTTTATCCATATCCTACGTTATCACATCTCGGTGGAAGCTTTTATCATTAAGTGGGAGAAGGTGCAGGTCTAAATGGACCGGTGGGACCGGAGGACTAGCCGCAGACCTCATCAATATGCATGACATTTTCAACCAATACCACCGCGTGTTCTCCTATTTCTCGATGAATCGCGAACACCGGTTACACAGTTACATGGTTCATGATCGTACTCCGAAGACGTAATTATATTATAATTGCCGGTGAGACGAAGGAAGATGCCTACCTGAGAATGGGTTGTCGCTATTATCATAATAATTGTTTCTGCGGTACAAGGCCGGTGGATTATCGGCGTGGCTCTCGCAATCGTCCCTTGGGGCGTGGAGGTCACTCCCCTCTGCACCAGTGACGGTAATCCTCGGTACGTGCGTATTTTTTCTCTGCTGAGAAAGCAATAATAATAAAAATCGTAAATATAACTCCAGGGAAACAGAACACGAGTGAATCGCCATTATTTCACACCAGGTCATCGGTTGAAATAGTGTTATTGTTAACGTACAGGGTGCGACTCGTGGCGGATTTTCAGTTTCCCAAGTCTGCTGTCGGATGTAGATGCCCCAGCCCACCCTCAATAACGACCATTAATATTATTAGGTAAGTGAATCGTATTACCATACTATAGTCGCGGCCTTTATGTGGGTCCATAGGAGTCAAGGCCCACCCTAGCCTAACCTAGTACCTATAAATAATAAACTCTTTCAGAAATCTCTATAAAAGTTCAGTATTTATAAATTATAATCAAATTGTACTATTGGATATATGTTTTTCCCTCTGTATAGAGGCCTAGTGGGTAAATAAATAAACTAGAATTGTAGGACCAGAAGGACATTGACCACCCCCCCCCCCCCCCAGAAGATGAATCAAATCTTCTACCACCATACCATTATATAATAGCTATTATTAAAGTTCTAAGAGACTTGCAAACACTTCTTATAGTTCAGAACTCTGTTATGACAAGAAACAATAAGAAACATTAATGAAAATTAGATAAAATTTCAGGTTTTCATTGCGATGACAGACTTCAAAAATACTGTTATTTTATCACAATCGCGTGGTAAATTCATAATTAACACATAACAATATGTAGAGTCATGCTTAGAGCATAAATTACAACGTATGATGTATTGACAACATTTTCCTACCCTTTATTTTACGTTTAAATATTCGACGATTTTATAAAGTACTCATCGATTATATGATAATATGAACAGGTCGTTATTTTTGTACGACGGGGCAAAGCTAACTCCCGATCCTATTCTTGACAATTCGAAGTACCGAAATGACTAAAAATATAAAATTGAACCCAAGCTGGGGCCTTCATGTATATAATATATAACTTTATAACTTTATAAGTCATCCGCTAAATCACGTGCCCGACGTCGGAAGTTCAGTGATAGCATAATATATTATACATTGCTGTGTATTACTATATTATATTCAACGATAAATTATACATAAATCACGAATCGTTTGCACTGGACAATTATAATAATTCTATACGTCATGGCCGGTTGACGTGACTATAAACTATACTATAAAGTAGGTACGCATCCGGTATTGTACGCACGGGTTTAGTGTCATTACGACCGGGCAACTATATAATATATATAGGTAGGTACGTGTCCGTGGATTCGCGATAAACGCGTAGAATTCACCAAATGTTGTACGCAATACGAATTACGCGAAGAGGGTTTTATAATAATAATATACGAACTCTGATCACACGCACTCGTGCACGTGTAATAATGATAATAATAATACACGTGTAATACGTTATTTTGATTATAAATCACGAATTCGTATTACTGAAATTATTGTAAGCGCGCGCTGAGTCTCGTTCAATAAGCTCCACGCTAATTTAAAAGATTAATTCCACTAATTGGACCGATAGAAACAACACTACAACAACAACAATAATAATAATAACAGTAGGTAGGTATAGGAACCTATATTTATACACGGAACGACGAGGCCGAGGGCGAAGTGGGCGGCGAGTGTGGTTATTCTCCTGATAATCTCTAAGAAATAATTGACAGATTACTATATTATGAGCTCAACGATGACGTATTACGATGGTATAGGTATACGCGATTACTACTGATGTACCGACGTAATAATATTCGATATAATACTGCATAATGTGCGCCAGGATCACTCGGTGAGGTGGTTTTGGATGTGCAATCGGAGAGATTATGATATTATTATATATATTATTATTACCATGGTTGTCAGACGAGACCGGGAAATTCAAAAACGTCAGAGACTCTACAGCTGCCGTTTAAACCACGTCGATCAATTTTTATCGTCCATTCCACGGCTGTCTATGCCACAGTTGACGTACGCGTGCGATAATGACGTTCTGTTCGTATACCAGCAGCACTAACCTCCTGCACGGCTCTATTGCGTTTGAATAATAATATTTTAAAAGTTTTAATAATTGTACGTCGCACTCACATTATTATGTGCAGCGTGTGTACAGAAGATATCACACATCCGCGGATTTACGGAGTATTTCGCTCGTCAGTTTTCCTTAAATCACATTTTAATTTGCTCGTTGATTTGTTTAGTTCTCGAATATAGAAAGTACGAGAAATGAAATTTACTATTTTATTGGTAATGCTTTAAAGAGGATTTAAACCCGCGGGATTATACGATCGCAAAGTAATGAATATGCAAATGCACGAACTTACGGAAGGTCTCTGCTTGTCATCTAAATGTAGATAAAATGTATTATAATATATATTATTTGGCCTTATATACAGGGTGATTATTTCAACACACGTTACCAATCAATATACCTAAACCTTTTCAAGAATTCAATTTATATTTATGTTGTGTTTCACAATAATTAGATACATTATTGTGGTAAGCGATAATATTTAATTAAATATTAAAATTATGAAAATAAAAAAGTAGACGTGTAGGACGTGAGTAATAAGTACAACTAATTTTACTATAATACATTATAAAAAAAAAGGTGGTCAAGTGTCCAGTCGCTCCGTTGTACAGTAGGTGACAAGTAGTTCACTGTATAATGGATGGTATTAAATTTGAATTCAATGATATAATATCATTATTTAATTAATGATGTAATATTAGAAAGAAGTGTCGTACCCGATTTTTAGTTTTTAGAATTACACGGTAGTTTAATAATGTTGAAATCGGAAGCAACAGAGATGTATACAATAGGATGATTCCAAAAGAGTGGGAGAATTCAAAGATACACCATGTGTTTTTTTATTAGGATTCTGATGATTTGGATGTTTATTTTTTTTTCGCTTAAGGAAACATTTTTGTAGCATGAAGACCCTTTGAAGTTCTGTATGTAATCACCCCTACGCCTAATGTGACCTTGGTTAAGCTGCATTTGTCTTTGGTAGAGTTATTTGAAAGGCTATCAGCTCTTCCGCACTCGATGCAATAGGAAATGATTATAAAAGTTTGAAGTCAACAAATAGTCTTACAGTATTTTGCATTCATATGGTATTCCTATTTTGATAGGTTCGTGGTCAACGAAAAAAGTGTAGTGGATGTCCATTTTTTTTTCGTTGGACACGCGTCAAAGTAAATAACCCCATTCGGCTAGAGGCTCAAATTTTTCGGTAGTGAGATTTGGGTGGTGTATATTTTTGATAATGACACCAAAGTTCCGTAACGGTGATGGGAGGAATGAGTGGAAGGTAACTGTGGTCTGTGTTGCTAACGTTTTTCATGATTGATTTATAATTCAATGGCCCGGAAAATAATCAAAAATGAAGGTTTTGAGTTAAACAAAAATCCATTGTACCAAGAGTGTTTTTGAATGCAATGTATTGATCTACTCCAGGCATGACTGTCATATTTGCCCACCAAGAAGTGTAGTTATGATTTTTAAAATAGTGTAAAAGTTAGTGCCCCAAAATGATCCCATTAGTTTTCTCATAAGCCAGTTTTTTGAGTAAATCTTTTGTCTCGTATTTTTGCAGTGTAGTTTGAACGTTAAAAATTGGATCAGGATTAACCATAGAAAGTGAGAAAGTGGTGTGTTCAAGTTATTTTCCTTGCTTAGTCATGATGTTGGGTTTCTGATTTGCTTGTCTATTACGAAATGAAAAGCAAATATCTTGGTTAGGTTGGAAGATGGTTTCTCTGATAGAAATCTAGCATGTCGTGGAGTGAAGTGTTCAACTTGATCGAGGTTTAACATTAGATCGCTTCCTCCCAGTCTATCTATCCTAGGAAAAGTTGACGGCTTGAAGATCTACTACATACTATAGTACTCAAAGAAAAACTCGACTATTAGGGTTCAAAGGTGGGTAATAAGATATGTGCTCCACAAACAACATTTCTCTATTACAACAGGGTGTGGCTATAATTGATCATATTTGATACAGTTAACGCACTGGATTTTATTATCGAAAAACCGGGATAACGGAGTGAGCATAATATCGAACAGACCTATGTCAACACTGAACTAATTTCAATATTTTATTTAATATATCAAACGCAGGATTCCTCAGTAAAATATATAATGTGTACCATTAAAATAATTATTAACAAATATGTATCAACTAAATATTTTTAGTTATATTTGTTTAATTTTAGATTCTGAGCGGAGCGATGAATGTATTGGTTTTACAATGATGTGTGTTTTTTTTTTATTTTTTTATTTTTTGTGTCTGTCATCACGTTTTGGGACAGTAAAAGTGCTTGGATTTTCTTCAATAGTACCTTTTCTGATAGGAAAGTGAATCTAGTTGGTACTTTGGGGGGTCAAAAGTAAACATTTTCCAGTAGTTTTCAAAAGTACCGTGAAAAACAAATGGAAAATTAAGGAAAAAACGGGAATTTTTACGCAACATTGATTTTCGATAAAATCGATTTTGGTTTTTGGTGTAAGTCTAAAAAAAATGACGGTAAATACATGAAATTTTTACTGAATGTTTATATAAGCAGTTTCTATATACCATACCGTTTTCAAAATATTTTGACTTATTTTGAGCTGTTTACAGACATTTTAAATTTCCAATCTTTTTGGTTTTTTTTTTTTTTAAAATCAATAACATTTTATTTATTCGTTAAAAATTCTTGAAAATGTAATAGAATGCTCCTAATATATTGTTTCAAAGGCACATGAAAAATATTAAAAATCTGTAGTCACAATTTTTTTTTCTAAGCATTTAAAGTTGAAATTTTGACAAAATACGTAAAAATGACGAAAATTTGCAAATTATTTAGAGTTAGAAATTCATAAAAATTTTTCTTTTTAAATCTAAGGTTTTAAATTTTAACACAAGATTTAACGTAAGTTTTTCTACTTTTATCAAAAATAAAATATCTAAAAGCAATTAAAAATAATTTTTTATGAGTGTTTTAAGTTCATAATTTTACAACATAGGATATTCACTCGATTTCTCATGTAGCGTTTTTCTTATTTGGTTGTAATTCAAAAACGAATAATTGTAGATGCATGAAAATTTCACTAAATGTTTATATTCTCATTTTCTATACACCATTCAATTTTGAAAATATTTTGATTTGTTTTGAGCTGTTTACAGACATTTTTAGTTTTCAATTTTTTTAGTTTTTTTTTTTATAATTGTCAATAAAATTTTATTTGGTGGGCCAAAAAGTCTGAAAATTTAATACAAGCTTTCTTATATATTGTTACAACATCAGTTGAAAAATATTGAAAATACATAGGCACGATTTTTTTTTATAAGCATTTAAAGTTCGAATTTTGACAAAATTTGTCAAAATCTCGAAAATTATAAATCATTGTAATTAAAAAATTATAAAATGTTCAGTTTTTATAACTAAGTGTTGAAAATTTAAAACAAAAATTCTCATAAATAAATCATACTGTAACCAAAAAATCTAAAAAATATATCAACACATTTATTTTTTACAGACATTTTAATTTCAAATTTAGACAAAATTTCATATTTAAACCAAGAATAATGATTTTAGTTATTTTGATATAATTTAAAAATATTATTTGTTGGTATATGAAACTTTTAGAATATATTGTTATATTTTATATACACGCAATGGCATTTTAAAATATAATTTTTTTGAGAAAAATGATAAATACTAATGCCTATAATACTAAAATTAATTACTTTATTCACAATAATATCATCAAATACATTTAGACTTAGTAAGATATTATAGACTGACTGACCGTCTTCGCTCAGAATCGTTTTTCTTATTCAATGATATTATATCATTGGATAAAAAAAATCTAACACAATCCATTACAGTGACTCACTTGTAACCTACTGTACAGCAGAGCGACATACACTTACCCGCCCTTTTTTTTTTATGTTTGATCTTTATTATATTAGTATATTATAATAGGTAAAAACAGTAAAATGTTAGTTCTGATTTAAATTGCTATATAATATTATGTTTATGTCTGTACCTAGACACTTTAACGCCATGATAATTATTTTAAAATGTTATAATTTAGTTATATGGTATTTATTTTTAAATCTGAAAATATCATTGCACAGTAATAACTAGGTAATATATAGTGACGTATATATAAATTGTTATTAATAAATCATGAACCAAATATATTAACTATTTTACATACAATTTTCATACAAATACATTAATGTTTAATACTAACATTTCAAATTAATTAACGAACATTTTAAATTAATTAATGTATCATATAAATTATGTTATGTTTTTTTTTTTTTTTAATTATATTTTTGAACTAACTTCAATGTTAAATTATTTCTATAATAGCAATATGGCCGTTTATGTGCCTATTTTACAGACCAATTTTATAAAAATACATTTTTTATGCTGAGAATACTTATAGTACGTCACACATCTAATATTGGACGAACAGCTGAGGATGAATAAATATACGGAGATGAAATAAGTTTTATAACTGTGGATCTTAGAGCTACATTATAAAATGTCAGATCAATAGATCAAGAATATTAAATTTGAAGAGCGTAGGAGTATATTATGATAATGTTGAATTAAACCGATTACTTTTGATCCGAAATAGAGTATATTATAGATTTTGTTAGACATAATGTAACTCATCAGTGTAAGTATAATGTCACAGATACCGAGAATAAAATGTCTATACATTTATAAAAAGGGGACTTTCTAATATAATACATTAGAAGAATCTTAAAAATGTGTAAAAATATTATATATAAATAGGTATTTACTTTGTTTCGCTTTTTATAGTTCATATCAAATTATAATAATAAATCCAATTAAAATTTAAAAGTTAAAATATTTATTAAACTTGTATTTTATTAAAATAATATTATTGTAATAATATCAATCTGTATGTACAGAATATGAGGAAGAATATAGGAATAAAATAATATGATACAGCTATGTCAATGTGTGATAAGTACAACAAACACAAAAGTATATTATATTAGGTACTATAAAAGCCTAATTTCCATATTACCATGGGCAACGAAAACAAAATGTGTATTATACATGAATTGTTATGATATTATATTATATAAGTTTCACTATATATTTTTATTTTGTAAAAATAGATAATTGCTCGGTGTTTGCGTTCAGTCACGAATGTGCTCTGAGTGTACGCACCCGCTAGTGTCACTAGTTTCTGGATGGACGACCACCCGGGATTTTTAGTGACGAATCCTTGCGAATCCTTGTGTATATATATACACACTCGTGTTCAAACCAACCATATCCTCCCCCACAGTAGCAAGTTAATTACCTCAGTTGTCGAAGCCTAAATTTCAAATAAAAAAATAATAGTAAATAGATTGTGCGTCCCGTTTATACACCCCGAACCTTATCGTAGCCATTAAAACTTTGATAGGTAAAAATCAGTTTCAAATCATATATAGGTACTGCAATATATAGGGTTTTTAGGCGACAGTATAGTTAAAAAAATCTAAATGATAAATTATTCGTTTTAATATTATTGGTAAGAACATTGACTTTTTACGCTTAACACAGTCTTTAACATGTAAATATTACGCAAATTGAACTATTTACGTATGAAATTAACGATTGTTTTAGTAATGTATTTACCAATTATTTCATATTTTTAGTTTTTTAAAGAATTAAATTGTATGCATTATAATATTGAACTAAAGGTGTTTTATTGTAGCTTGGGTCATTATAGTTAATTATATTTAAATAGCAGGAGAATAAATATTTTTCAATAAATGTAATATATGAAATAATGAAAAATAATATATTTACGACCTATTTTAATGGTTCACTGTTTTTGATATAACGTTATTCTCTATAATTAATATTTTACTAAAGTTATATATGCTACACTTTTTGAAACAATTTATTTTGAAATATAATAAAGTTTCCCTCTTTTACCATATTTCAACCATAATGCGGCGTGGTAAGAGGTTGAGTTTAACACCTTCCGAAATTTACCAATATTACTTTCACACATGATTTAAAATAATTTAAAAGGTATTTTCCATCGTATTTTGAAAAAAAAAAATGTATATCAATAAAGGGACCCCCTGGTGTATTAAATATATTTTGATTTATGCTATATTAATTTACACACAGGTTCGTGCGGTTTGTGCGATTTAAACGAACGAACGTCGAGATCACTTGACTTGGAAGTCAAAAACATTTCAGGTTTCTAGTCTGTAAAATAAATTGCATACGATTATAATTATTATCATGGTTAAATTTTAATTAAAATGTACTCCAAAAATTCCGAGTGAGATTTTAGATATTTTTAAACTCGTTATTAATTTTTTTAAGCACACATATTCATATTTATAATATTATGATCTCATTGAATGAAACTAAAAAGTGAATCTCGACAAAGTTCTCATTGGTCTGTTGCACTGTTGAGTATTTAAAATAATAAATCTAAACTAAGGTCACAGTGATACTCAGAATCGAATCGTCAACTTATGTAAGAAAAAAAACCATAAAATATAACACAAAAATATATTATCTCATTTAAAGAGGTTTATATTATAATTTATTAATCGTATTTAGACGATGAATCAGTGGTTTCACTAATAGTATTATCACAATTCCGAATCATCTAATTGTTGTCTTTTTATTTTTTTTCACGTACCTACAGGCCTTAACTGTAAAAGCATTTTTCGGAAGGTCGTGAATTTTTATTTGACAAATTATTTTTATGTTTGCAACGTTCGTTTCGATATCTAAATGTTATAAGTATATACATATATATATATGAATCTATTATAACAGTGTAACAATTCTAAAGTGAACAGATTAACCTTTCCAAGATAACTATACTTATATATATTATATAATAGCTGTCCTGCCCAACGTTGTCCAGGCCAAAAGTTTGTACTTTTAATAAATATATTTGTACCAAATGTATATGCCATATTTCTTCCAATTTATTATAATTTAACTGATGCTGCACACTTCATTGCCCGTAAAAAATGTCAACTCTTAAAAATTGTGATTGTTCAACTCTCTTTGGATGTAACCCTCTGCAGTAATAGTGCAACTCAGCCACCCCGGTTGGCAATCAGACTACGTCGGATCGCGGACAATACAGCATAACAAGTAGGCATTGTGCTAAAATTTGACTGTAGCATCGTTGATCGGCCAGATTACTAATGGCAACCAATATACAAATAAAATACTAATTTCTACTAATTTCTCCTATAACCAATAGCAACCATTTATAAATAAAAATGTCCATCGTATATCTCAAAATCACGGTTTGAGCACCTCAAATTATATAAATAACACTTATACACCCGGGTTGAACCTCTAATTTACCCTTTTTTAAATTACCCTATGTTACTCAGGGATAATGTAGCATTCTAATGGTGAAAGAATTTTTCAAATCGGTCCAGTAGTTTCAGAGTCTATTCAATGCAGCCAAATCTTTCCTCTTTATAATATTATTATATAGACAACAAACCATGATCAAAAAAATACTATATTTGCCTTACTATATTATCTATATAATAATATTTTTTTATGTGAGTGTTAATATTTATTGACTATACTATAGTTGATAAATATTTGTTTTGAAGACTACTATTATGTAACTATGTGTCTTCTGAATAATTTGAAATTACCTAATTATAAATTTAAAAAAAAGGAGTATCATCTATTAAAAATAAAATGTCATTGCGTAACAGATAACATCAATATTATTGTGTTAAGAAACTATAGTTCTAATAATATTTTTAAACTATAATAGTCCGGAGGTATATTGAAAAACGCAATTATTTACGATCAAATTGAATTGATATTTATAATATCATTTGACGTATTCCAGTAATATATGTAATATATGGTACCAATATAGGGTACTACGTAAGTAATTATGAGTTATACCTACGTAATAAAAACAAAGTTATTTCCTATATTTGTAGAGCCATACGATCATATGACACTCGTGTGTAAACAATTTTCCCATCTACGTAAATAATACTTAAAATTTAAATTTTAAAACGATAATACTAACAAGTACCATTTGGATAATGATGAATATAGAAGGGTATTCCGAGTAGCACGAAGCAGCGTCGCGCTTATTACATTACCAGCTAATGAAACGGAGAATCTCAAAGAGACGGAAATTAGTTTTAGGGCAATTATTTATTTGTGTATATTTTATGTTATTTCCAGTAAAAGAAAAAATAGAATAAATTAGAATAAATTAATACTTAATTCAAATTGGTCATTATACAATTAAAACAAAATTGTATTTATTACATAACACATCGAATGATTATAGTGTTTCATTATGCCATATTATTTATTATAGGATTTTATACTTGTTTCGTTGTTATTATATTAAACAAATGGTGAAATCGTTATTATTATTTTAATGTTTTTTTGTTTATTTTTAAATGTGTAACTCATCACAAAATATATTTTGACAAAACACAATAGTAATTAAAATGTATTTATATAATAATATATGATTTGTATGTAACATACTCGTAATTTAAACTAATTAAACGAATAAAATAATAAAATATTTTTGTTTCGTATTACCTACGTAATTTGAAAATATTTTCCGATAATATTACTTTATTCTAACTGTATTTTTCCATACCTTTATGGTTTCACAAAAATATATTGCAACAATCTCTAAGAATAAAAGGACTTTGTCCCAAATATGTGTATCATAAAGTCCACTGAATGTATCTACTATTTTTACGTATAGCCATATAGGTAGTTTAAAAAAATATAAAATCCAGAATAAAACACTGTTCTATACACGTTTTAGGTTAAAAAAATAAGTATGAATACTGTATAGGCAGTTTGTAATAATATATCATTTAAAATAATATTTCTTTAGTTCAAATGGTCCATTGGATTCTTCCGATAAAATGTCAGTAGAGATTTTATACAAAATATATATCGGCTTCGTAAGAATAAAAATAAAGTTTTCCATTCCACGAAAATAAAAAAAAATAAACTATTTATAGTTTTTATTACATTATAAAGAAAAAATATCGAAGATATTATCACGAAAAAGTTTGAATTACCTAAATCCAAACGAAAAGAATAATAAAAAGTAATATTTACAATACTTTATTCTCTTTGCGAGTATAAAAATTATTAATTTCTTAACAGATTGTGTATATTTACCGATAATTGAAAGTGTCCACTTCTAGCTAATCAATTTCAAGGCGCTTAATTAAAACACTAATAAAGATTTCATTATTAAAATAGTTCAAAAGTATTTTAACTGCGATTGATTAATAATTATATAATTATATAACATCATTATGCATCAATTATTGTATTATATACAAGTTTATTATAAAAAAGGTAAATTATTTTTAACTTTGTAAATCGATAATATAAGTTTAAAATGCAATGTTTCGTGAAGTATTCAAAATGAATAAACATTATTCATTAATTTAATATTTTTGTTGTCTTATTTATTACTCATTTTTTTTTTTTATTATTATTAAATTTAGTTCCTAGTTGTCTTACACAATATATATTATTCAAATAGTTTATACCATGATTCAATTTAATGATATATGTATAGGACATATAGTATGGTTATACTGGTTAGCCACCGACTTGTGGTATGAAAGCCAGTACACTGAATTTCAATTTTTTTAGTGTCGTTACTTAGGTACTCATTTGTTGCTAGATTTATATCGATAACCGTCTGATAAGCCATTTTAGTATTTTACCGTAATCTATGGATTATGGGCAGCTATTTTTTAAATTGTTTTGCAATTATCTTAAGCAGTGGTAAAATTGCCTCAATATTTACGAATCCGCACGCACACATATATTGTATTGTGATTGAACTCGTTACATTTTTCAGTGTCGCTGATTCTTTCATGCGTTTTACTACCATATACGAGTGTGTATAATGCGCGAGCACATGCATATATTATATTCCTATATATAAATATATATAATGTATATATACAGATATATTAAATTGAAAGCGTCACATATTTTGTCAGTGTCACTGATATTTTTAAGCATTTACTCCCAAACGGAGAGGAGGCCACCCAAAGGAAGTTGTCACTTCAACAAATGAATGCCTTAAACTATTGAATACATTAGGTAGGTACGAAAATTAAAAAAACTATATTGGTACAATAAGTCAAATTGAAAAATGTATTATTTGCTGTTATCATACAGTTGATACAGATTTAATATGAACCCTTGGAATAAAAAGTATTTAATATAATCATTTTAGATGGGTATACATTACAGTATACAATGTATACATACATTTAATAAATTACAAAACTTGAAAATGGATGAAGTAACTGAGTGATTAATTTAATGTTATGGTTATTTACAATATAATCAATAAATAATATTGTTAAAGAAAAAAAAATTCACGGTAATTAACGAACAATTTAAAAAAAAAATAGTATCAATGAAACATAAAAATAAATTAAAGCCATCCGTTTTTTATTTTATGTTGAAAAGAAGGGTATTATTTTTGATCTAAATAAATTAAAATGATCTGCAATTATTATTTTTAAGTCATTAATTTCAGGGGCCACTTCGTTGGAAGTGTCTCCATCAACGTGTAATATATATATTTTGTATCTAGTATGTAAAATATGTATAATTGTCAAACATATTTATAAAGACCTTTGGGTCGTTTAAATAATAAAGCCCCAGGGCATTTAAAAAAAAATAAAAAAAAAAAAAAATTCATTAATTGTGAATAATTGGGTATAAAACAAAAATTAAAATTGCTTGTAATTATACAGTATACATAAAATTATGATTTGTTTATATTAAAAAAGATTTTAATTCTTCAAATTTATTTTGGTAGTTATATGTGCACTAAATAAAAACAATTACCTATAAAGTTTTTGAAAGATGTTGTTTGTAAATTGTCTTTTTTAGGTCGATTTTTATACATATTTTTATGTTCTAATAAAATTGAGAAAATGTCACGTACTGGTATTCAGCCATGTAAAAATTTAAATGTTTAATAACAAAAATAAACAGCTCGAAATGTATTGTTTGTATTGTTAAAAAACTCGCTAAGAACACCAAGAACTACTACTTTCAATATTTATTATTGTAGCTTGGTGCGTGGCACGTTTGCTGCTACTAGTCACGCAATTTGACTGAAAGTAAGTTACGTCCGCTGCTACTAGTTCCCGGATGGGTGACCCCTCTGGTTCGTAGTAGCTATCACACATGCACGCGTTGCTTACCTACTTTAGTAACCTTACTGTACCGACCATAGTCCATAACCCCTACAATGCTAATACCCATAGTTGCCGGGCTAAAGTTATTTAAAAAAAATATATATATACTTCTGTATCACTGTAAAACGATCGGTACGACATGATCAATGCGATGGATGTGTCATCACACATTAGAATAATGTTATTGTTATTATCATTCGCCTTCGAGTCGACTCATTATACGATCGTAGCACATGGCGTAAATATAATGTAACGTACATATTATTATGTGAAAGATGAAAAATTTATTGTGCAGCTAGATTGCTTACATAATTAAAATATATAATGTGTTTATAATAATAATAAATTACAAGTTACGATTCAAATAATTTAATGTGATTCGCGTTTTATGGTATGAATATTTTAAATAGTATTCTACCTATATAATATTGTTATCTGTGTGCTCGAGGTCGCGAGATTCCTATCAAACTTTGTGAATGACGACGTGGATGGGAGGATTTTAATTGGAGTAATTTGTCACCATCGCCCGAACAAAATGATGATCAACACTCGACCTTGAAAATTGGACAGGTGCATAAAAGGTGAGTATAAAAACGCCGAGCGGCGTTATAGCGATTTTACAGAGTGTTTCAACTTCATTCGAGTTCTATCTACACTGATAAACGTAATCTGTTGCGAGTTAAGTTTATACTAAAACCATAACAAGATGGTCTCAAAACTGTATGTTACCGTGTTTGTGCTCATGGCCGTAGCGGGTGTGTCTTTCTCCGTGACCGAAGAAGACGATGCTGCAAAGGTCGAGAACAAGGAAGTAGACCATCATCTGGTCATCCGGGAGGCGATCAAGAAATTTCTGTCAATGATGGAGAAAATTGAATTAGACAAGATACTGAACAACCACAGGTTGATGTCGATCAACGTCAAATGTTTTCTGAACGAAGGAGAGTGTACGGCCCAGCTCAGGGAAGTGAAAAGTAAGAGTGTGTGAAGTGTATTTGAAACGTAATTATTGAATGTACGATGACATCGCAAACAATATATACTATTTAGTTGAAATATGCCTATATTACTGTAAATTATGTATTTAATAACTAGGTAGGAAATTTTAGAGACATTTCGATAAATGTATATTCCGTGTTAAATTTTATAGTTATTTAGTAGCATGTACGTGTATAAATTATTTTATGGCATTTGTAAGAATAGCCAATACATATTTCAATACATTGCCATTTTAGTCATCAGTCATTATAGATTGCTACAAACATGATATAATTTAAATTAAAAAAATTGTATTGACAAGATAATCAAAATACCACTTATTTTATTAAAATTTAATAAATCAAGTTATTATATGTCAATTTAGTAACAATTTAAAAAAATACCAAGAGGTAGGAACGATCACATCGTATCCCTCGAATCAGTGACTAAATTGCTAAAACACTCATACAGTTAAAAAATTAAGTATCTATTAAAAATTTAAATAAAAGCCAATTCCAAATTGCTTTTTTTAAAGAAAGCAACATCATAGTAAAAACCTACATCTTGATTCTAATAGAAAATAAAGTAGTTTTAACTAAGGGGAAAAAATATAATAACAACCAAAAGTTCTATTTGTAGGACATAGATGATCTTGGTTCTTAACTTTTTGATACTATTGTTATTTTTTTTTTTTTACGTTAAGATTTGCTTAGAACAAAACACAAATGTCAACGTTTAACGCAGAACAGCACTTTGATAATTTTTAGTTTCGACAGTCATTAAAAACTGTTCATTGCGAAAGAAGATATTTCAGTATGAAGTTCTCTTCTCAAAATGTATATATTTTAAGATAGCACCTTTTTATTCCGATTTGTGTGAACCTAACTCTGAATGAGCTTTTTTGCAGGATGTTGGGTGAACCGGGTAAAATGCCCTACTAAAGGCATCAATCGACAATCACAATAATACATACTATAATGTAATATGTAATTCCATCAAATAAAAGAGTTATTTTTTCAAAGTTTAAATCAGTTCAGTATAAAACAGTTATTATGTAAAACGGAATTTTTAGATACGCGAAGAAACAAATAGTAGTCTAACAATTTTGCAGTTCCAATTTTCAACCTATGAGAAGTTTCGAATGAACTCGAATGAACAGGCAAAGACATTTCGCTTGTTATTGGCTAACGACCCGAACGGGATCCTACTTTTATACTTGTACACAACTTCTTACTGATCTTTACGCTAGACGAAATTCTTGTATTAAGAGAAAAACAAAACTCCAATAGACGTTTTAAACTCTATTTAATCGATTGTAAAAAGTTTCATTTGTTTAATATTCACATGATTACAAACTTTAACTCGCTGAGTAGTTAAAATGATTGATTATACTGAGATTGATCATGTAACACGTCGGCTGGGTAGTTACTATTATTACACTTTACATTAATACCGATTACAATTTATCACTTGATATGAACACTATAGGTATTTAGCTCAATGTGGGGGGGGGGGGTGCACATCCTAATGGTTTATCATGTTATAATGCATTAATATCGTATTCGCTTCAAAGGCTTTAAAAGCAAAGAAACTAGTTTCGGAATTACGGAACCGTGTCATAAAATATTAATGAAAAAAATGTCAAAATTGAAAACGTTTATTGGTAAGACTGTAAGACAAACATTATAACTAACAATAATAATATAAGGATAAACATTTTTCACTAAATAAACATTCAGTGAATCATCATAATATTAATAATTTATAATACCTCTTTGTGCCTTCAATATAGATTATGTGACACGGCAAATGTAATCAAAAATTAAACTGTCGCCGGTTTTATATGAACTACCTATGTAATATTATTTATACATGCTAATATAATATTAAAGGGGATTATATAAGTATGTAAAGCGCTCGTTCAGCTGCGGTATTAAAACTTCACACGTTTAACTCGTGAAGACTACATTTGCATCATTTTTACCGTTATTATATTTATGAGACATTGTGATAATTTGTTATGGAAACTTTTATGCATTCAAAATAAACATAGGTAATCTATACTTAGACAATGTAATTTTCGACGAATACACGATAGTTGATAACTATAGTAAAATAATTGTTATTTTAACGCGTCGCTCTTTCACAATATCGTTATAAAAGTGGTAAATAAAAATCAAAACCATCATGTCATATTTGCTATAATGTTGAGATGGAAAATGCACAGTACGCGTGGAAATTCACTAGAATCTTTCAGAAATGTCGGAAATTAATAATTATAGCTTAAGGGTCATAAAGCTAAATAATAGTGTATTTCATTTAAATATTTTGCAAGATTTCCATTTAAAAATGCACAGTTATACTGCATACAAATATAAAAAAAAAACAAAAATCATGTTTCAATTAGGATATATAATTTTACAGGTACTACTATCTATACATTGTATAGGTACACTGTTACCGGAGTTCATGCTATAATATTAAAATTCGGTGGGTTCGATTCTCTGATTTGTATCGTATTAATTCAACAAAATAAATAAACAAGTATTGTAGGTAGATACTAAATAACAATAATTCAACAAATCGTATATAACTGGTTAATAATAATTAAATGCAAACTGAATATAATGTATGAAATATACATGAGCATTTTAAACCATTGTAAATACTCAAAATCTAGAGTATTTTAGTGATTTTTTTTTGTACTTTCTTTATTCCTCTCAGAATCTAAAAAAACTACTTAAAAAGGCTCAATCAGTAGTTGAGTAGTACCTTCTATATAAGTAGGTTACTTACTCTAAACAAAATCAATCTTTTTTTCTTCTAAAAATATTGTCACGAATCTAATGATGAATTTAAGTATAACAACTATCCTTTGGTAAGGAAGAATTTTATAATAAGTATAATAATTATATAATACAATTTAATATAATTCTGGGTATTTATGTAAAAATACATAAATTAAAAGACGCGTGACTGCCATAAGTATAAAAAAAAAATTATTGAAAAATATTAAAATTGTTGACAGTTTTTGTTATTCCCTGAATCTTCTCCGAAATTTTGGGGGGTGCCAACCCCACTTATTGTTTTATTTTTTTTTAATAATAATTTTATCGATCGATAGATATTTTAATTTAAATACAAGAAATAAAATTCGATATTGAAATACAAGCATACCTTTGATTTCAGTACCAAGTCTATTTTGGTTTCTAATATAACCATATTGGTAAAAAATGCAAGAATTTTTTTTCGTCAAAATCAGAATTCGAGTAGATATTCCCATTCGGTTGTGATTCTTATTAAAACACTAACTTCTCGTATCCTATAGATAGATTTTATCCATTGTTTATATTTTCAAGCTTATCTATCTTTGAAAAAATTATCGTTAAAGTATAGTTACGTTAAACTGATTTGTTTTTAATTTTTTTTTCAGATATGTTACCTATGCTAGTCAAAGATGGTTGCTCGTCATGTACCAAAGTGCAAAAGCAAATGATTAAAAAATTCACGGACGCGATTAAAGCTCGACATCCAAAAGAGTACGAACGAGTTTCCAAATTTTTTGATCCGGAGGGAAAATACGAGAAGAAGTTCTTAGAAAACTTAAACGAATCAGAATAAGATTTTTAAAAATAAATTTCAAACATGTTACTTCATATTACATTTTTATGCCAAAGTTCCCAGCTGGATGTAACCGTCTGAAAATAAAATATTGTGATTTCACTATTTGATGGAGTATGGGTATTATTATATTATTATTATCATCATCAAGTATATGAGTACTTAGGTAACAGACGAAATGGTTGTATGAAATAAATCAGTTTATATTTATAATATTTATAATATAATATTGGTATTATTACTTAAATAAAATAAATTTAAAACAACTCTTATCATGTGTTTTATTGTGTTTGCCAAGAATAAGTATATTTTTCTGTTTATAAATACTTATGGAATTTGCACTTTATGTAAATTGACAAAAGCGTAAAAATATTTTATAGTATACTTAATTTTAAATGTCTATTCATAAAATAATATATTTTAACCAATAGAATAGCCAATCCAAAAGTCTTCAAAATAATAATAATAATAGGTATTGTTTAATTCATTTCTGCTGTACATTTTGATTCATTTTTTTTAAGTTGTAAATACTCGTACTGGGTTTGAATTCACATACATATCAAAATATTAATTTTTTTCTAAAAACATTGACGTTATGAATAGATTACTGGCCGTAATTATTATTTTAAGTCTCCACACTCGTATGCGTGTAGTGGAGAGATAAAATGAATTGTAGACTTCCGTAATAATAAAAGCTATAATTATGGTACAAAAAGGGATCGATGTTTTAAAATAATGAACAAACACAGGAAAAATATTTGAAAAAAAAAAAAGAAAATATTCATAAATAGGTACTCCAATATTACTAAGAGTGTCGTTATATATTTGAAAAAAAACATGATAGTATATCGTACTCGATAAAATTACAAATGATGTAGTGTAGCTTGTGTTTATAATTAGAAAAAGGGCATTTTAATAACAATAAAAATAAAAAAAACACAAATAAACAAAGAAGAATGTAAATTTAGTCCAGGCGCATTTCATAAAAAAACATTCGATTTCAAATTATTATTCTACGAACAGCTAAATTTCTAAAATTTAATTAAAATAAATGTGGCTTTAGAGGTACCCGGTCTGTTGAAGTGCAATGTATACTATGTCTTAACGTTTTTATCTCATTCAAAAATATTTACATTGAACACTACTGGTCGCATAAACTGTTCGAAAACAGTCAATATTTAACTACATTAATATACATGGTTGAATATTGTGCATTTAAATAGTGCACACTTGTTGTAAATGTATGTTATGTTATACTCGAAATTGTGTTTAATATAGTCTTATTCGATATACATCGTCGACACTCGGACTTGAGTCGGGAAAACATTTTTCTGGAGAAAAGTAACAACATAACGGTAGATGTGGGGCCATGGTAGGCTACACTGATTCATTATTACTATTGCGTACGTACGTATAATTCACCCCCTTCGAACCACGGCTGAACTGTAGAAAAGAAACTTGACAGTGGTTAAATTTGATTATTTACACTATTAATTTCACGGCTACAATCATCGTCATGACTTTATTACAGGCAAATATTATTCGAACCCGTCACGGTATTGTTATTGTCATAATATGTTATTGATGAGATTAGGTTAATTGCTGTAAGAATCGTCCAACAATTTAAAGTATAGTTTTAAAAATGTATTTTTATCAGCATTTAAATGAAGGGGGGGGGGTCATTGACAAGATGCTAGATTGTAGATTTGCGCCCCATAGATACTCTTCATATATTCGTGTATGTAAATTAAATTAGATGACGCTTTTTAACACGAATTTCGATGATTTTCAGACATGTTTATTTTATAAATTATAACGCTGGACATTTTATACATTTCAATTCCCCTAATCTAGATTTATTTATAGAACATTAAAATTATAACTATGTTATTAACTGTTTATCTTAAATTATTTTTTTAATTTATATTTGATTAATCATTTGTAAATTAAAAAAATTATGGTTGCCTATTGATAATATTTTTAGTATACCACACACAATTCTGAAATGAAGCTTCAGTATTTAATATTTATCGTAGAACAAAGCCAAACCATAGATATCCTATCTTGTTGTTAAATTTGTCCCATTTCCAATGGCTCACTTTGATAAGGTACTGAAGAGATATAATTTATAACCAACTTGTTCTGTATAATTCGAACATACAAAATAGTAAATTATAATTTACCAAGATTTTTCAATTATAATGCAAAACATGTTGTTCAATTCAACTACATTTAAAATTATGTTATAACCAGAGACTGGATTTATATGCGCTTAAAATCTTAAAAATAAAATGTTTCTATGCTCTATAATTTCATCACAATAATGTGTTATATGCAAAAATATTATTTTTCATAAAAATGTACTAAATACTAAATAAACAAATTAAAATAATGGTTTATAACAATTAGAAAATAGTTAAATTAATCCTAATCAGCTTTAAAAAATTATTCAAACAGTCATATTTAATCTATAATATGGTGATATACTGGTATAATTGTATTGTTTAATAATATTTTAGATTTGTGACTGTAGCACTTAGTTATATACCTAAAATTCAGATAAACGAGTTGAGTTAGAACAAGTAAAAACAATAATAATAACATTTTTTCAATAATAAAAACAAAAACGTATTATTGAATAACAGAAACACGATCAGTACTACGGCCACCCACGTTGAAGCTGAGAACGACCACCATGCCCCATTTATAAGTATTAGATAAGAGATTTAGAGAAAAATTGATTTATTTATCATTGTTATATTGTTATCAATATTGCTTTGCGTCATTGCGTCACGATAAATATGATATAATGAAATTATTTT
This sequence comes from Nasonovia ribisnigri, assembly GCA_027563435.1. Classification (NCBI taxonomy): domain Eukaryota; kingdom Metazoa; phylum Arthropoda; class Insecta; order Hemiptera; family Aphididae; genus Nasonovia; species Nasonovia ribisnigri. The sequence continues at coordinate 143,649 of JANEHU010000513.1, forward strand.
TGCATTTTTTTCATAAGCCATTAGATTTTTTATAAAATATTCAAATTAAACCCCAATATGTATATTCATAAAACATATTTTTTGCACAAAATATTCTTTAACCTTGAAATATTTTTTTTTTATGCACTAAGAAATATTGTATATCAGTGCACAGGTGAATGAATCGTCGAGAAGGTTTACCTAATCGAAGCTGTATACCCTTAGTAAAAAAATGTAAAAACATAAAAATCCTGTCTCTAGTTATAACAAACACTATTTGTGATATATTTGTCTATTTGTGTTCTGGTGTCAAAGATTTTTTTTATATATACCTTATATCGTTATTCTCAGAATTGAGACTCCATATTCTTGATTAAAGTACTACTCATCTAAATGGCAATTATTTTAATAATATGGGTAATGAGTATCCCTATTGTTTGAAACCTACTTAAAACTACCGTCCACAATAACTAAAATGTATTGAACATTGTTTTTTTTTTTTTAGTTATATTTCAAATATTTTATAGTCACACCTATCTCATTTTCTGTTGGCCTTTAGTAGTTAGTTTTCTCATCTTTCTGTGTATTTAGAATTTATAAAGTTTTTTTTCTAACCTAGAAATGTGAATATTTATTGCTTTTTTATAATTAAGCATATATATTTTATTTCTGCACACCAATTTTTTAATCGATTTATTAATATTATGTTATTGATATTAATTTAAATCCGTACCAAAACTTGATGATATTTCCACGTTAAATGCCTAAATGCCTCTAAGTAGTATGTACCTACCTACATGGCTTATCTATAAAGTATTATCTTGGTTTAAAGATTTATGTTTGAAACAGTTGTGGTGTATAATATGTTGTAACTAAAAACCTTTTCACGAGTTAACATAATATAATATAAATTAGTTAAATTGTGAAGTTGCGAAATTTTGAAATTATACATTTATGTTTTAAAACATATTTTATTCATAAATGAGTCGATACAATTATTATTGATCGTTGGTTATGTGCGATTTGTATTGTATGGTATCTATTTATCAAAATGTTTTGTAGTTGAGTAGTTGACATTATATTATAGCAACTTTTAAATATTTTATTTTAGGGTTATACCATGTATACATATGTAGTGTCATCGGGGCTTTGTATACTTATACTTATACTTATACAGGATCTTCAATTCCTTCTACTATTTTTATAGTATTTTTAAATTTTACTTCTAAAATTCAAAGCTTCAACTGATAGCGGAAAAGTTGAAGTCAACTTAAAGTAAACAAAGTAATCGTTTCCGGTAGTTTACAGTGGTCGATGGTATTGCATGCGGATCTGTCTGGGGAATTTAAAAGTAACGTTCACTTATTCAAATATTATTCATACATCAGCCATAGTTGAATTCCGAACAAATATATACCCTGAACAAAATAATATATGATCATATGAAAATCGTTTTAATATTTGTCGAACTATAGCCAAATCTGTATACAACAGGATTTTAAGATATTTTGTTCAACGGAAGTAGATTTATTTTGACGGCCTGTCTTACATGAGTGACATATATTATATTATATTATTATAATACTTTATAGTACTATATTATCGTGAGTCGTAATCTTCAATTTAACGAGTTTGATAATCCAACTATTAAGTCCTGTTATGACGTTTGAGCTATAGAACATCCGCACCATTACATATTTACATTTAACGGACAAATATTCTTTCAAAAGTTTCTTATTATCATGCATGCACACGGTATAGACTATCATGATTTTTGTATTTGAATATTATATTCACCAAAAAATATTCTATACAAATAAAATCTATGTAAAAATAACATAAAGTATCCAACAAAAGTCGGAATTTTTTTCTCTGTGGTAGTTATAATTATTATTATTCACTATATATATATATATATATATTTATATATACAAACACAAACACACACACATTAAACTCGACTTGGGAGTAATAATCGTGGACCACAAAGTACGGCCCACGATTCATCTGGCTATACGTTACGCAAGTGACAGACTGAGAAAACAAATCTTCTACCTCGACCACTTAAATGTTACTTCCATCCAGGTCGGTGTAAACTAAGGTTAATTATAGGCATTAAACTCCTTTGAGAATATATAAACATGGTTTGTGACTTAAGAACTTGTTCGAAAAACACGCAAGAATAGCCACCAAAAATAAGATTTTATTTTTTGTATCACAATCGGCAAACGCGGCTCAATAAGGTAATAACATAATTTCGGTTTTTATAATAATTACAGTCAATCACATTTTAAATAAATATCTTATAAATAACCCAATAACGTACACATATTTATACTCACTGATATAATAATATGCTGAACGTAATTTTTAGAGTATTGGTTGTACCTAAACGACTTTTCTTACATAATATAAAGGGATGGATTTATAACAGATTAATGTACGATGAAAAAAAATTAAATACCGCATGTTATCAAATATACTATTTTTTAAATATTATTCATTATATTAGCATTATATAGGAAAAATAATAGTATTTAACAAGAATATTATAATATTAACGAGGCGTGAAATATTCTACCACCGTCATCCGTCATAAAGATATCGCGTTTATAATATCTCAAAGAAATTTATAGTTCAAATCGTTTTCAGAATAATTAAATTTCTGAAACTAAATATTGTTTTTTTTTCCAAGGATCAGAATAAAATATTACGCATGCACGACACATTAAAATATTTAATATTCTCAAACGTTTTTATGAAGTCGATATCGGCAAAAGCAAATGCTACCTAGAAAGTCATAGCAAATGACGAGCATCGATGGATTTAGCAGAAAAAACTTGACCTCGTAGCCGATTTATGATAAAAATAATTTAAAAAAGAAAACAAGTAGGTAACCGCCTTCTACCCGTATATCGGATATCAAGTGCACCTTGTTATTGAGTAGATTAGTGTTATTATAGATGACGTGTTCAATTGGAGTAATGGATACATTTTCGGATACGATAAAAAATGATTGTAGTGCAGGTGTGTGGACAAAAAATTCACACTTTTGGCAAATTTCGTTTAATTTTTTTTTTTATTGAGATATGCACAATCTGTAGTATTAGCAGTTAGCACAATAAGTGTGATGACAGAACAAAAATACAATAAAAATTGGAATAACAAGCCACCTATTGGTGGCACTTGACTGAGAGCTATTTGGCTTTCAAACTATATTTATTATAATACAATTTTAAATGTAAATTTAACAAATTTAAACATTATCAAACAAACCTTGTATCATCTATATTATGTTAAATACAAAACGGTAAAATGTCTATAAATAGCTCCAAAATATCCAATATATTTAAAAAATTTCAATCATGTCATGAAAACGCATATTATATCAACATTTACTAAAAACTTCAGAGCTCTACTATTATTTTATTTTTTTGAAATACAACAAAAAAAAAAAAAATAGCTTTTTTTGAAAACTGTAGGATTTTTGTAACATTTTCGTTTTTTGAAATTATTTTTTTTGTTTTACCTATAATTATTTTGAAAAGTGCTGAAAAAAGTCTAATTTTTAACCCCAATGTAGAAACCAGATCGATTTTACGACCAGTAACTTGCCTCGAAGTCGATGATTGGAACATATTTTTTTCTTTAGAAGGATTATTTTCTGACACAAAAAACACATCATTGTAAGGCCTACACATTGCTCAAAATCTAAAATGTGTATACGAGGTTTCTATACGAGTGGCTTAGACAAGTCAACCGCATAAATTTCCATTCAAGTGTAATATTATATTGTAAAGGTGAGGTATTATGCGTGTTTTCCACAAATATGTATATATATAATGGCATATTATTGTTAAGTTCATACAGTTTCCGGATTAACACCATTTATTTGTACGCAACGAGAGCCGTTACTCGGCGTTATTTGATTCTGAGCAGAGAACTGAATGTACTGGTTGTAAATGATGTTATTTTCCTTAATTTTATATTATTTGATTTTATTTACGAAATATAGTCGACATTTTTAAAAAAAATATTTCCCTCCATTTACTGTTTGAAACAATTATGATCAATACAATTAGAATGATAATAATATGTACAATTTAATAATTAATTTTTAACTTCCTAATTTATGAACATCTATAATATAACCATAATCTCAAAATTGTTTTGCCATATACGAATAAAATAAAATGAACAACCCCTTATAGATGATTTTATTCGAGTATTGATATGTACAGTGTGCAGTATGGATGATATATTATTTTCATAGGGGCGTCTATCTGAATGATTATATTAGGTAGGTAATTTTTTAACAGCATATTATATTGTCTAAGATAATATTTGTGTGATATTAAAATATGTATGCTACTTTTAGATTGTGATAGGAGCTGATATTTCTCCGGTTTTTCGTTTCGATATTTTTCACGGAAATCAGGGACAAAAACCATAGAATAATCGAAGCGACCTTTACGTTCATATTATATCCAATATGTCTATACTACGCATATTTTCATAATATAACCAGCGTAAGAATTTCCATACGTATTTTATTCTAAAATATACCATAACAGTATAACACACTGCAACTTTTCTCGTATATCTCGTTTTTATAATACTATCCGAGCTGCAAGAAAGAGTACACGCGTCTGCTTTTGTTAAATGGCGTAGATCCTTTACTCGGTAATGTGCAGGAACTTACATTCGCGCCCCTATAAGGTATTATCGTACTATGCAATACGCGTATATATTATATTATACATATTATATACGTATTATACGCTCGTATATTCAGTGCATTCCAGAACCCTAAAAGATTAGGCGCTTTAAACGCGGATAACGATGGCTGCGACGGCGGAGTACGCCCGCGCCGCCACGGGGGGGAGGGGGTCTTAGATCTTTGTACAATTTCATTAACATTGCCCGAACTAAGTGCACCGCTGCCGTACCTGTTATCCAATATACTTAAATAATAATTTCATTATATATTACACGGGGCGACGGGGCTCGCTTTTAACGATCATCTGCTGGCGTGCGCCTATCTGCCGTTCGCGCTTACAAATCACCGAAGTCGGTGCGCCTACAGTATTATAAGAGTTGTGATTGCCCTCTCCCGCCCGAGATCGACCCTTCGCGCCGGGCCACCTGTTCACCACCCTCTCGTTCTCGGACACAAACTTCTGTTGAAATCAACTGCACCGAAACTATAGCTTTTTGGCTGACAACAAGATATTATGCTCTAACTTCCCAAGGTCGGTTAGGGAGTCACACAGTGTACGCATTTTATGAAACAATAATAACAATATGTGTCGTACGATATTATGCACCAAAGGAATATAAAATATAATACAATTTACTACACACAATCGAAACTAATGAAAGAAGATTTGCTATATGGCTAGTTTGTAAGACGGAAACAACAAATGCATTTGATAGCGTCCTCTTAACGCATAGTTTACGATCGAATACATACAAGTGAATATAATAAATTGTTCATCATATGATGCGTTTCGGCGAATTGTTAGTTTGTTTAACGCACACCCGATCACCGTGATAAATTGTTCTGATAAGTTAACGTGACCAGTGAGGGCCGGGTGTACCTACATCGATACTTTTATGCATCGTATATACGTGTTTGTAGTATATATATATATATATATATGAACAATGAACATATAATATATAATGCGTATATAGTGTGCAAAAGTATACGTGAGGTGGAGAGGACGAGCCGATGAATAACCGTAGAATTATCTCGTCGTTTTTTTCTTTTTCTGATTCTTATTATTTTGTTCTACCGTCCTGCAGCAGCAGTATCTGAGAAAACCTATTAATCCAGGTGTTGGCTGCAATAAATCGTCTTTTGTCGCCCCAAACGCGTCGCGGAAAAATCTAGTTGATATATGTGTCGCGGGGCGCGAGCAAAGTAAATACGAGATTTTCAACTGCGCTCGCCGGGGGACGGACGAGGGGTGGCGGCGCGCTGAAAAACGACGAAATCCCATTGTCCTTAAGGGTGTCTACTAGTGTTTCCCATATACACATGATACGACTGTATATTATAATGTATGCACGTGTGTGTAGATAATACAATGATCGCGCCTGTTTGGTATTTTCCTATTTCACTATACAGTTCAAGTAGCGATTTGTATAATGTCATTATAGTAATTATATTATTATGATTCTCTTATTTCTCTAAGTCCGTTAAAAAATATTTTCGAAATTAAAATCGCGTTATCGTGTACTTGGGTTGGTATATAAATGACGAGGTAGGTATATTATTAAACTGCGTGCTATGCGTGTTATGCTCATTATAATACAGCTTCATAGTTGTGTTTATGTTTTTCTTCAATGTTTTGCTCGCTAAGGTACAGCTCACTGTATACTTTGTGCCCTAAATTCCATGACCGGATGTATTTTTCGACTGAGATAAAATTGATATGTATAATTTTCGCGATTAGATATATTGAATGTATTATTCAATAACATTTAATCTTGTAAGTCTAGTTCAAATAAAAAAAAATAACTTTAATTTTAGAACTAGGAAATCGATACTGCCAATTTATACTCGACCACAAGATTGTTACAATAACTCAATACCTGAATGTTAATTTTCAGCCTGATTTGGAAAGGCGTTGTCAAAAATACTGAAATATTAAGTGGATGTTATAACATTGATATTGACATATAAAAATCACAAAATAATTAAAATACAAAAATGTTGAGTTTAAAGCGGCAGTTATAACAAAAACGTACATGCATATAAGAAGTGTGAAAGCAAAATACACCATAATCATCCTAAATAATTCACACTTTTCATTTAAACGATATAATTAAAGCGTAGTGTTTGTTTGACGTTACATAAAACAGTAAGTTATTTTTCATCTTAATTGAAAACAAAATCAGCAACAAAAGGTAAATATTTTAAGTTTCACTTTCATGTGCAACCTATCAAACCATTTTCAACACTTAATAAATATTTATTTCCATTTACCTTTACAAAACAAAATATGATACAGTGAAACCTGTGTTAACAGATATCTGCAGTATATAGTGGATACCTCTCTCAAAAAGACAAAACAATATAGGAAGTCCCGGAAAAAATATAGGCATAGTGCGTACAAATGTACTACAACGGACACTTTTGATGGTCCCGTCCGTTATAAATATGGAGGGTTCACTGTATAATATTTTTTAGAATATTTGAATACATTTCAAATTAAATTATAATATTTATATCCGTTGATATAAGTAATGAGTATATATTATTCAAACAGAATTCTAATAATATATCTCTGACTAGAAAATCTTGTAAAAAGAACATATTATAGTTATATTTTGACCAGTCCAATTAGATATATATATATTATATATATATATAGGGAAGATTTCATTCTCTCCTATTTCTTTTTACACTAAACCATAAACAATAATGCGAGAATTTCTGAAGAAATAACGCCGCTAGTTACATTAATGGCATTTGTTCGAACACACTGCGGGAGACCGATGTCCGTTGTGCTGCCGAAGTAAATAATTCATAGTTACCCCTGTCTTCGGACCCGTGGCGGGGACTAGAACGAAACTTTTTTTCCATTTTCGATGCTCGCTCAAAGACCCGGTGGACGAAAAACGAGTATACAGACAGAATCCACAGGGAAAATGTATGAGATACACTCACAAAACTCTTATATACTAGTTATATATAATTTATATATATATGTATGTATGTATGTATGTGTAATAGTGTATGTGTGTAGCTTTCACGAAACTTTGGGCGTATATAAGGTACTTTAAAAATGTGAAACCACTCCAATACGCAAAGATGTCAATTTGTGGTCATTGCGCATTTAACTTTTGAGTTTTTGACGACGATTAAAGTTACCACCCAGGTATCATCGGACATAAATCAATTTTATCAACTCAGCAAAAGTGTTTGAGTGAATATTTTAAATGCAAATTTATTTATGTAAAACGGCATTTGACGCGGACTCGCTGTATCCATATATAGACCATCAGCTACAGCCTCCCACTTCAATCCATTAGATAAAAATCATATTTTTTTTATGTCAAAACATATTACCTAACCGTGAAGTAAATTTGCATAGCAATTATAAATTAATATTATTAATATCAACGAAACTGTGGGAAAATAAACAACCAGATAATACCAAATATTGATAAAACATGTTTATAAAATCCTACATAGAAAAAATGTGGTTTTTATAACGATGGAAAGTCATCAATTATAATTATAATTTTAAACAATCACTGTAATACTTTGTAATAATAAAATGGGATGATATCGATAGTATAAATCGAAAACCATGTTTGCACATAGATTAGCATTTAGCACATCGCATTAATTTGAAAAACACTATATGAGAACTGTATGAACAATAATTGTTAATTTTTAACTCCATTGACGCATTATTAAATGGTTTTGAAAATTAGATCTTTATCTTTACGATGTGTTTAGATAACATAAACAATAATACGTCCGTTTCAATTATTAAATACTGCTAAGCGTCAATCGTAATTTTACATGAACTATACGTATCTTGTGACATTAATAGTATAATACATCTTAAATTCGTTTTTATAGTAATATTTACGGAAGAACAGTATCTAATGAAAGGGTCACAAAAATATTGAAAATGAGACGTTCCCTTGCATTTAAAAATAAAACCGGAAATCTCCAAATCAAGTGCCAGAATTGGAAATTCCTTTTTAACTCAGCCGTTCATTATTAACAAATATCATCTACCCAAATTCAATAAATTCCAAGCTGGCCAAATAGCTCAACACATAATTCAAGATTGTCCAAAATTAAAATATACAAAATAACCTATTCTTATCGAACAACTGAGAAGAATTTCTTAACGAAAAAAACAGCACTAAAATCATCAATTCTCTAACTAAAATTAATTCTAAAACATTGTAAATAGTACAACACCCTAGACTTAAATTTTTCACAGATAAATCTAAATCATAATCATAATTATTTTTTTAAATATACAATAGAAAAATACAACTACTGATGTTGAGGCCAATAATAGTTATAATAAAAAATAATAGTAACAACAATGGAAGGTTTAGTTACATAAAAAAAAATGGTAAGTTAAAATTAACATAAGGAACAAGCCCCTGGAGCATAAAAGGCCTTTCTGGCGTACTGAGAATTATATTTAGGGGCCTAAACTGATAATTACGTGCTCAGATAACGTAAAACAATTCCACTGGCATAAAACTACGTGAAAAAAAATACAAAACACAAAACCGTTGATAAACATGATTTTTAATACTCATAATAAAGACGAGGCTATTGTACGAATAACAAATTGTTGGTCATAAAATACAAAAGTGCGACGTGTTTTATTTTTTTAGAAATTAAATCATTCACAGGCTTTTCAGTTTTCACGGACAAAACTACAGGGTGCATACTCATATACGCAATAGACATTAGTCAACAACGGTCGAAAACGGGAATCCAAAGTTTCATATACTTTTTCTCGCCCCTGCCCGCTCCCGAATTCGAGTGTTATCACAATATCTGTAGTAAAGTGTGTACGTGGAAACCCTGTATTCATAGGTTACAAGGTTGATATTGTCAAAGTTTTGGGTCTCAGACTTTCTTTAGTTCAAAATCACTCCAAAAAACTTTACAGGATACGTATGGATTATACCTTTCGTTTTTCCCCTTAAAATAAACAATACATTACCTATAAGCTTGTCTACATTATATCATAAGCCACCTAAGTTCTGTGCATGACGTGGTCAGAAAAACCTATGATAATTATTTATGCGATGATAGACGTGACATTTAATTTACTTATCAGTCACACCAAACTAAACGTGTTATAGACAGCTAAAGTATGTATTGTGTGATAATATTATTATTTAGCTATGATATGATGACCAATGCCAATTACACGTATATAACAAGAAATGTGTGTATAAAGTCTATTAACGTAACTGAACAGTGATATTATATTATTTGTCAATAATCTAAAATATACATAAAACCATTACTAGAAAATAGAATTAGAGTTTGGAAATTGTATCACTGAATGGTCTACCAGCACATGTAAATATTTTTTTTTTATTATATTATAGATATGTTTAATTTATTTATTTTGTCATCGTTCAAGCACTAATAAAAAAAAAGGTGGTCTAGTGGATGTCGCTCCGTTGTACAGTAGGTGACAAATAGTTCACTGTATAATGGATGGTATTAAATTTGAATTCAATGATATAATATCATTGTATACGAAAAACGATTCTGAGCGGAGACGGTAGTCAGTCTAGGATATTTTAAATTATATTGACATTGTTATTTTACGGTAGCTGGTAAGTTGAATTAATATTATTCATATTATTTAAAATTATTAACCTAAAATTATCAGTGATGCTGGAAAAATATTATAATATATACTTTTACTCGTTAATATTGATTTTAATATGTAATTTCGTCCAAATTTGAACTTAAAATGTCTGTAAAAAATAACTGTGTTTACAAGTCATACAAGTCAAAATATTTTGTAAATTTTATCGTGTATAGAAAATGCTAATATAAACAACCAGTGAAAATTTCATGTATCTACAGTCATTCGTTTTAGAGTTAACCAAACCTAACCTAACCAACTTTGCGTAAAAATTCCCGTTTTTCCTTAGTTTTTAGTTTGCTTTCCTGGAGCTTTTGAAAACTATTGGGAATTTTAAAAAATGATCTCCCGAATGCACCAACTAGATTCACTTTTCCATATAAAGATACTGAAGTTGAAAATCAAAGCATTATTTCGACTACTTATCGTGTACACAGACACAAAAAAAAAATATAAATAAAAAACATACATCATTGTTAAATCAATACATCCATCGCTCTGCTCAGAATTTAAAATAAAATACATCATAACTTTAGTATCATTATATTATTGTCATATTTTAATATATGTTTATTTAAATATACAGATATACAATATGTACATATTTTCAATTTTGTTTTATCAGTATATTATTTACTACTATTTAAATTCCTCTCAAGCCTTTCACAACCCTTCCATACTTAGGTGTTGCTAAAATCATGTTTGAACTTAAAATGGTATTTATTATTGAACTATTCAATGTTTTAAAATAAATATGTTTTTGGCTGAATACACGATAAAATCTTTCTGACTGATTTCTCGTTACGTTTTCGTTGTCATTATTAATAAAAACATATTTATGATTCATAAATATTCCTTTTTAGAGGATATCGAATAGAATGCTTATAATTAGTTAAAACGCTATAATATTTTTTCTTTGTCGATCGTCCCAGATTTTATATTATATTAAATATTGCACTTAAAAGTATGTAAGCACCTATACGTTTAACTTATTCACCGTGTATATAATAATACAATAATATTTAATGTATAATAATTAGTTAAAATAAAAAATGCACGTATACATGGTATAACACAGTATAATAACGCAGTATGTAAATAATATTATCTTGTTTCATACAGTTCAGTAATTTCAAATTCTAAGAATGTGTTTAAAAATACCTACCATTCACCGAACAGCGGAAACTATCTTTAAAATAAATAATACACTTGAATCAAAAAAAAAATATATGACGTGCGCTCCACAGTTTTTCATTAATATACAGTTTTATACTTTGTATTCCAAATAAATATGCCAATTTAAATGCTAAAATTATATTACATCAATAAAATTCACATAACATCTAGTAGCATACCAATTGTTTGTTGGTTGTATTTTTTGTTTTCTAAGGTTAATACAATATTTAGTAATAATTTTTCTACTTAATAAAATATTCTATTTATGTACTTAATAATGCTACAGATGGACTTAATTCCTAATTCCTTTTGGATTTAGACTTACCTACAAGGAATTAAGTATTATATAAGTAGGTTCTTACCAAAAATATATGACGTAAATAAGATGTTATGGGAAAAGTACGAAATCGAGTATTACGCACAATGTCCGATTATAGTATTCTAGGTATGAAAAACTCTATATTGGCCAGAAAATGTGCACCATTATAAAATTAAAAAAAATTTATCAAATATTAAAATTTATAAAAGAACATTTGATTAAACAGAGTATAACATACTATGTATGTTCAATAGATACCAAACAAATTAAAAAATGTTATTATAAGAATACTTTACATTATTTGTACATGGGTCATTATTACAACTATTAAACGGTTACTTATAATAACCCTTTTAATATTAAAAAAAACTTCATATATGACTGACTCTTAGTTATCTCATGGGGTTTTTCTGATTGGTATCCAGGCGCTTTCTCGGTCATATTATGTGACTGACATGGAAATTATGATTATGGCCTAGTCAATCCGTTTTGACTGATAATCATATTGTTTTATAATCACATTTGACTGACAAAACGTGCACAAATAAATCATAGAATTAGGCTTGGCAGTTAAAAGTGTTAAACTGGGTAAGAAGAAATTGTATTTTATGCATTGTTAAATATTAGTTATTAATAATTATTATATAAGTTATCGGAATAAATTCACTTTAGCTAGGTACCTTTATACGCATGCGCTCAACACTACTATAATACCTCGCACAGCACCTATAACTAATTTTGAATTTTTTTTGATACGTTTTTAATATGATAATTTATAAAATCAGTGGCTTGTATTATTTCTTCAACACATCCTTATGATAATAGAATAACCTATATTAAGTTGTTTTGCAATTATCTTCGTGTAGACAACAGGCTAATGAGTATATTTAAACATTACCTGTTAAAGTAACATAAGTATATTATAGTGACTCGCTTCACCTACCGGCTCCGGTCGCCAAACTCGAGTTACTTCGAGTGGCATAAAGTAGTGTGGTGCATATGCGTATGAACGTAAAATCACAAACTGTGGATGCCTATAACTTCCAAAATAATGGTTTCCGCATTCTTTGTGGCTAAAGTGAATTTATACTAAAATATCATTATTAGCAATACCTAAGTACCTAGTCAATAAAGGTATTTTTATATTTTGTTCTTACACGAACCTCAATATTTATGGTACCTACTTGTGAGTTGTAAAGTAGCCATGGTATTTTACAACTACGCGTATGTGTTCAAACTAAGCTTTACACGTACAAGCCATCTTATCATTAACTACACAAATTGGAAAATGTCCACAACATATTATAATAATATAATAATGACCAATGTGTGAAATATGTCAAGCATTTTATTTTTTTTTTAGTTGATAATAGTTTTATTTGATTTACATTATCCACCTGATACTGCACAGAGTATATACTTTTCGTGGGTATAAACAAATACAAAATATATTAATTATTATTCAAAACAAAAATTATTTTATTTGGCACGCATAACACATTGTCTTAGTCGTCTGACTGCTCGTAAAAAGTTGAAGAAATATTAAAGCGGCACTTTAGTTTGATGAAGAAAATGTATTAGAACTATCTCTTTACGACTTTATAGCATTTACATTTAAACTGCGACGATACAAAAGGTAAGTCTGCAGAGCCCTTTAGTCAGAGTGATTTTCTTGTCTATGTTCTCTGCCATTGCATATCTATAGATATTTAAAAACTAAACAACGCTTAAAAGTGAAAGAAATATCACAGAAATCACACGTTTAGTATACGCTAAGGTATTACAATACCAACTCTTTCGTAGTTCATACTCAAATACTACAGCTATTTTGTAGTTTAAATAATTTGAAAATAAAATGCTCTTTGGGACGTTCTTATTACACTGTTTATTTATTGACTGCGAATAAATAAGACTGACATTTTATGGCAGAATAATAAGTCATAGTTTATCAGATTGCCTTAAATTCATAAGAAATATTTATTGCGTATAGTAATGATATACTGGTTCAATTCCCATAACATATAAGTATTAGTTATTATGAAAGCTGGACTTCATATTAATCGTGTGCCAACTGCCACCGTTAAATTATAACTATACGTAATATTTGATAAGTGAAATACAAAATTATTGTGTGTACATTCAACAATCATAAAATTAAATCACATTTCATGGGGGATAAAAGTTAATTTGACTCTTGTATTTTTTGATTCATAGGTATCTCTGATATAACTTAGATACTATTCAAATGACAAGACAAAGAAATAAGGTATCAAGATTAATAGATATACTGAAATTTAAGTTGTACATAATATAACATAAAATAATATCATTATGTAATTCAAAACGTATAATTTTGATTTATTTCTAAGTTCCAAATAACTTATTATATTATATTATTATATTTAATAATAGTGACAATTTATATTGACTGACTGATTTATGTCTTAGGTCAAACATCGGGACTTTTTTATACATTGCCTCATATAATTCAAAGTCAAATATATTTATCCCAGTATAATATCACTATAAAAGACATCAAATTTAAAGTAAAAATAATCTTTTTTTAAATTCAAATAGAATAAAAAATTGAATGTTAGATATTATCACCTCACTTCAATCATATTTGTATATGATAATGATTATATAATAGTACTAATATTTATATTATTATAATTTAACATGCAATAATAAATAACCCATTCTTGACTTACAATTACTTTACTTTATACATTTAACACTTAACTTCAACTATAAAACATTTTAAGTCTATACATTTATAAAATATAAATAAGTAATGACTAATCGCGGAATAACAGTCAATAAAAATTTGAAAATTTCGTATGTGTATGAATAGTACCTATAATGTACCTACGTTTATTATTTCAATCAGCCCTCGGGATTATTCGAAAAGACGTGGGTTGTGGTATCGTTTAAACTTTCAATTTTCTAAAGATTCTAAAAGACAATTACAAAACAGAAGCTATTTAATTTAACTCCCGTTCTCGAGTCATTAAGACATCATACATTCGCTACTGAAACTTTTGTTTTTAAGTTTCATTATTTGATTAGTTCGTTTTCAGCGGAAAACGCGTGGTTTGCTGGTAGAGTGAGTTTGCGTGTGAGCGCATTAAGAATGACGAGTCACTTAAAATGTAAGAAGTTTTCCAAAAACCAAAAGCCATGCGCAATGTAAAATACTGAATTTCGCTTATTAAAAATTTACCGTGTACCTATTTCGTGAATTGTGAAACAAATAATAACGTAGACAAAACCAAATAAGTATCATCTTACTTTATATTTTATGAAAACTTCACTTTTATTATATTATATCAATCATGCAAAAAAATCAATTTAAAAAAAACCAGGTTTTAGTTTTTTAAATGTATTTAATTGGATCAGGTAATATTAATATACTAATTACTTTTAATATAATTGGTATAACACAGTATAGTAACTTATTATAATTATTATACATTTTAGTTGTAGGTATACGTCATAATATCTATTTTATAGGTTACCTATGTTTGAAAAAAAGTAAAACAGCAAATAGGTTAAAAATTGTCAAGACTTAAAGGCACATGAGCAATGTAGGAAAATGTAGATGGTCAAATTAATCAAAATAAAATGTGTTTGCGTTGTAAAAAAATCAGCTTTTCTCACGCATCTAATTAAATACTTTTTTTTTTATTTTTAAAATTAAAATCAAAGTAATTGCATTTTATAAGAGTAACTTTTTCTACTTTAAGTGCAAAAATTCTAGAACAAATTCTTTCGTTTTCGTGGATTTCTTTGAGGATTAAATGTGCAATTTAAAAAAATTGTCTTTTACTGCAGTTGTTTATTTAACACATTAATATATGGTATTTAGTAATATTTTCTCAACTAATGTAAGTAAATAATGTTTAACAATACTATAGAGTTGATCAATGTTTTTTTCGTAAGTCATAACTAATTTGTAAAAAACTGTTCAAAATTATTTAAATTAATACGTTCTCTCGAACAATACAATGTTCATAAACACACAAAGTTGTAATATTAAGATTTTTTATAATAAGTACATAACGTTTCCTTATAATTTAAATGTATCGAAATTATTTTTATACTTAATTATTAATTTAATATGCACTTTATAAAGTGACGAACAATCGCGCGATGATCGGTTATTAGAAGTTTGTATTTATAATTTAATTTCCTGTGGAGTATTACAAAAATATTCATTATATCGTAATGAACAATCACTGCAATCGAAACTGTAATATTTTATCCGCAAAGAAATGGACGAGTTTATATGGGAAAGTTGTATTTGTTGGATACATTCTTCGCACGAATAAATATTGTTAAAACTTTTCAAACGAGTTGTTTTTTTTTTAATTTTGTTTTTGCAAAGTGTCATTTATACAATTTGCTCATGGTTTAGAACTCAAAACTTTTAGTTCGATGCTGAAAACGATGGATGCTACCCGATTACGAAATATTTCCTTTAACAGCAATCGGTTCGGTAGTAAAATTTTTGATAATAATATATGCGTGCGAGCGATAGGGCGTGCAATATGTATAACGATATTAAGTATAGTAAGTATGATGAAAATAACTAATGTAACATATACGTTGACGATCGCGAATAATCCCGCGAGTGCAATGATGATAATAATAATAATATGATATTATTATGAGCGTATACACACGTATCATACGTTTGCGTGTATCATTAGTCCAATAGCATTTTACCCGTTTAAGAAAGTATAGCATAGTTGTTATGTGCTCCCGTAATTTATGCGGGTCGGAAAAAACTTTTTCGATGTAAATATCGCAAACCTGCATACAACGTTTGCCGGTCGGATTCCTCTGCCTGTGCCGAGTGTTAAACGTACACGATAAATATATACATAATATAATAATAATAATTATATTATATTATGACCGAGTTTGTTGTTTTATCACTCCGAGCGGCTCGTAAACACTCGCACCGCACACACATATGACTGTCGTATAAAACAATAATAATAACTATAATAACAAATAGCAATACGAAATACTTGTTAGACTAGACGGCAACGGAATTGCACGTCGATCTCGTGGGTACACGACCGTAAAACGAATCGATCGCCGAGCACATATGCATTACCCACGTTATAAGCAATGATACTTATTAGTTATTGCGCACTATTTTATAATACCTACCGGTATGGATCTGTACCGGTACAGGCCGATTTTACGTCCGACGTTGATGCCGTGACGATATAACCGCCGTACCTATACATTTATTGGATATTAAAATATTAAATTATGAGTTATGTCTGATTACTCGAATAACGGGTGACGAATATAAATCATTGCGTTTGTGGTCGAAAGCATTTTAAGAACTGCGATCGCGCGTGGGATGTACAATGTTGTGAGCACGGGACTCATAGTTCCTTGAAATATAATAGATGACACTCGATTAGAGTTTACTGGCAAGCACAATTATAGGCCGATATGATAACATTATTTTACAGTCACTCATAAATAAATATTTTTTTTTCGGTACCTACCCATAATATGTTTTAAAATCATATTACTCAACATTTTATTTTCATTAAGAAATAATGACCTATGTTCACTTGATAGAAATAATTAAGTTATTAATATATAATTTCATTCATCCTTAATAACACTTAGATTGTCTACATATATATTATATATCTCAAAGTAATAAATATTAATACTGTTTGTACCTACCTATATAGTATATAATATTACCTATTTATTTTTACTATTTTGAATATTACAATTGTATGTAAGACGGCGCCCAGTGTAGGCAATTTAGCTACACCAATGTTAACCGGGCCATTATTGTTTAAAATAATATTATCTCTGTTTATTATTATTATTATTATTATTATTATTGTTATACGTCACTATTATAATATTTATATAATATTATTATTCACATATTTATAATATATAAACTATTCTATAACTTAAATCACTTCATTTAAAAAAGGTTACCTGCTTAACAATGCACAGAGAAGAAAGGTGATTTTTATTTTATTAAAAATACCAACATCGGCACAGGAATATTTTTAAATATTAAAACTAATATTTTATGTACTAAGAAGATATACTAAAAATACCAAAAAAAAAGATTTTGATTTAGATGAAAAATCGAGTTGAGCATGTTTACTACTATATATACATACCTATACTACATGTTAACCTATTATACGTCGTAATTTTATTCCTATAATTTAGGTTCCTACAATATTGTTTTTATAAAATATTTTTTGTATGTTTATTTTTATATGATTATATAATATATATATATACATGTATTTATTGTTATGCATATGTTTATGTATATTTTACGAGTTTATCTACTTGAGGAAAATTAATTCTTTATTTATTAAGTTCATACAAAATAGTAACCTAAAAGGCTACAACACAGTGTTTCTCTCTCTTCTCTGGAAACAATTTTTTTATACAATAGCTTATCATCGAACATAACCCAATACCATTACAATGACTTACACAATGACGATTTACATTGAAAACCTAGTCAGCAAAGTGACTTATGAGTATTTTCGCAGTGATAAAAGTGAGACGAAATTCGGGTGTATTGAAAGCCCATTCGTGTGACCCCATTAAACACCACCTTGATCTAACCATATACTTTATATATTTTGAAAATGGCAAATTGATCTTAAAAAGCTTTTATCGTATACATATACTGTTATACAAGCGGCGCTAATTTATCGGTGGCAGAGGAAAATAGTTTATCCCCCGCTAATAAGTGTGTGGCCAACATACGTTGAGGGGTGATTCTCTGTGTGTGTTTACTATAGCCGGAAACGGTAGTAATGGAAACGTCGGAGAAGAGTAGGTGACCGTTTGAAAGGAACATACCGGAAGGAAGCGAACAAGGAAAAGAAAAGAAAGAAAAGAATGTGTTCACCCAGCGGTGTTCAATTGTGTGTGTGTGTGTGTGTGTGTGTGTGTGTGTGTGTGTGTGTGTGTGTGTGTGTGTGATAGAAGATGCATCGTGCGTGTGGGTGGTAAACCAATGGTGCAAAGACTATCGGTCAACAAGTGTTCTTCATATACCAACGCATGTATTATAACAATACGCTATAAATTCTAAATTATTAATCATTAACTAAAATATTAAAAAAAAAAAAATCAAAAACTATTTTAAATAGATAAGTATCAATATAAATAAAAAAAAAACATAGACATTCTACCTACAGATACCTATTATAAGACTATTTATAGAAGTGATATTTTCAATACAACATGTAAATCAAATGTGTGTGAAAAACTTGTAAATCAATATATTTGATTCATTCATCTCCTGAAAAATTGTTTGTTCCTGCCAACCCAACCCTACTAAACCCAATCCTATCAAAATATAACCAGGAACTCATAATTTTGATGAACAAAATAAAATAATATATAGTGACGATGCTAAAAATATTTTTTCATATGTAATTTTACTTGCAAAATACGGTCAACGATTATAATCAAAACAATAAAAGAATAATATTTAATTATATAATATAAAATTTGATAGTTATTTTTTTAATCACACCTAACGAGTATAACTTCATTCAATAAACAGTATTTGCATGTATTATATTTGACTAAAGGTATTATGGGTGATAATATTAAATACAATTATAACGATCAACTTGTTGGTATAGATAATACTTGTATAATTTTTAGATTCTGAGTGTATCAATTAATGTATTGGTTTTACAATGATGAATTAATGTGTCCATCATAATTCTTGGGAAATTAAAAATGCTTCAATCTTCAACTTCAAAGTTGATTTCCGGTTGAAAAAACTTGTTGCTACTCTTAGAACTCAACATTAGCCTTTTCACAATGTCCTATAGTTTGCTGAAGTTGATACTTATACGTTAATAGCTGGTAGTAATTTTGTATTAATTAATATTATTATACGGATATGTGATTAATTTGTATCAAAAATTAGTTCAATTACCTACTGCATTCCTAAAAGCAAAATAAAATATTAAAATATCCATAATGGATACGCTGACGGACCAAACACAATTATTTTTAATTTACAATGATTAAGACATCCATTACATTACAATATGACTTACTCAATGGCGATAAATACACTCTACACCTAACAGTCTACTGCAAAATGACTTTGCTGGTTATTTTAAATTTCAAAAATGTAAAATAAATATTATAGTATTATTTCTATAAGCTACGACTTGAGAAACAATTAACCAATACGTGTATTGTTAAATAATGAAATCACAAATCAATTAAATCTATAAGTTTGTGTTTTAAATAAATAAAAACGTATTAACGAGTTAAAATGATAGTAGGTAACAAGCACTTAAAGACAGTGAATGTAATATTTAATATATTGTATTATTTTATAGTTTATATAATTATAATAAATGTACTAAATATTAATTTTACATTTTGATTTGATCTTTTTATGTAATTTTTATAAATATTATTATTAAATATTGAAATAATAAATCCACTTAAGTTTTGATAAGATGATAAAGTATCATTTTAAATTTTACAGTCATGTTTATAATATTACTAGCTGATCCCGTGCATTTCATTGTCTGTAAAAATGACAACACTTAAACAAATTGTAATTGTTCGACTCTTTTTGGGTGTTACTCGCTGCAGTAATTGGAACTCAGCTTCCCTGGTAGGCAATCCGACTATATCGGATCTTGAATAATGTGTGATAGCACATAAAGTAGGCATTCACCTCCGGTGGATTGCGGACACACCGATGAGAAAATATAAGTGCAACTCAGCCACCCTATAATAGGCAGTGTGCAAAAATTCGATGTGATGCATGCTTGATCGATTAACCAATGACCACCAATAAACAAAACAAATTCTAATTTTTCTAATTATTTTTCCTATAACCAGAAGCGACAATTTACAAACAAAAATTTCCTTCACAAATCTTAAAATCCTTGTGTGAGCAACTGTCCGGGTTGGACCTACCAACCTTTTAGGAATACATAAATGACAGAAAGACAGAAAAACATTAATTTTTGTATATTATTTAGATATATATAAATATATACACTGTATAGGTATATTTTATAATAATATTATTTCGTTTACAGTCAAATTAAACATATAGGTTTAATTTGTATTCAGCATCGACATAATATCAGAATTTACAACAACAATTGGCGACATATTTATTTGAATGGTTATGTGTTTATAGTATCATCAATTTCATTACCAAATACTAACTATTAGAGCCGTTTGAATGTGAAAAGTTGATAAACAGGTCTGGGTGATATATATTATAATATATTTTATATTACATTGTCGTACCCAAATGTTATAATAATTTCTTATCTAATAAATATCATATAATTAAAAAACATGCCGTTATGATACACTTAATAGTCTACTATAAATAGGTAGTATTAGGAGTACTATAACTTTATGTGCACCTAATGAAAAACTAAAATAAATTCATTACAAAATAGAAATTCCAAAAGTCCTTCTACGAGGAACGGTCTATTTGTATAAATAGACAACGTATTCGTATGGAAATAAATTGTCCAGCTAAATATTTTACAAGTATGAAAAGTTGTAGATTTTGGAACAACCGATCCTTTGATTTAGATTTCATCAGATTCAATTATTCAAATGGTTAGGGTAATTAACTATAGGTATTATAATATTATAATAGTGATTTAAATTCATTAAGCTGATAGTGTTTTGGTTCACAGAACGACGAATGGATGTTTGGTACGATAAACATTAAAATAATGTGCATAGAGTCGTGTTTCTTTAAAACGTGTACTTTAAGAGCGAAAACTAATTAATATTTCCACAGCCAGTCCGTAGGGCCAATAAATAAAGAAATAACTATATACAAAGCCGTTATTATTATTATTATTATTATTATTACCGAGTTGTAAATAATTTTTTTCACTGCCACAAAAACGTTATGTCAGAGAGATTCCTGCTGATTCGCGAACAATCTATCGCCGTCGGCGGGTGACGGCTGTGGTGCGGGCATGACTGTTAGTTGGTGGTGGTGGGTTAGTGAGATGGTGTGAGAAGAGGAAGGTATATTATATATAGAAAGGACCCCGTCGGATCCGGTGGCGTGGGTGGGAATGCGAGTCTTTCTAAATCGTAAACCATAAGTCATTCAAACGTATCAATATATATATATTATTATTATTATTATATAATATAACGAACGACACGATCCCAATCATGGATCCCGATATAATACTGATGGCCTTTCTATTACAAGTGACATATTAAACTTTTATATTGAATTTATATACTCGACAGTTTTATATTTTTAAAACAACAGTTCAAAAATAGCATGTAATCGATTTATTGACAATTGCCGCATAGTAATGGTTATATTTATAATAACAATAACAATGATAACAAGCTGCACAAATATAATAATATATTTGGTAACTTACCACGTTTTATAAATTTGGCAATTTAGACGAATCAACTTACTTAATATATAGGTATTACGATGTCTAAAAATTGATTTACATAGCTGAACAAAAAACCATGTTCTGATAAACTGTAATCATACAAACTTCACTCAAATGACCAACTAATTTCAATGATATTAACCGTAAAAGTTTTGAATATATTATAGACCTCTTTTTTAATCATGGTAATATTATATTACCCGTTTGGAATTCCGATCATACCTACAGGTAGCCGAATGTTCATACAATTATAAGCTCAAAATGTATTTATGATATATAATATATAAAAATAATATCATGTTTTAAATTTGTTCACATTGGACGTCATCTTGATATACAATGATTTTATGACATTCGATTCAGCTTTTGATAATTTCGGCGATTTTTACACTATTGTCACCTCACAATATTGAAATGATTGTTGAATGGTATATAAAGTAGTTATATTATTGTTTACAGATTAATAATTATTTGTTTATATATATTTACTAAAAAAAAATTTGAAACGTTTTTTGAAATTTATCGTGTCCAGTTTTATACGTCATAATGGTACTAATTAATTGAACGTTGTTACATTTTCTAATAAAAACATAGTCATTATTCTGAAGCTAAGTAAAATCAAACATAGTTTAAAAAATATATGCACTAATGAGCCATTTCGACAATGATACCAACGTTCATCACCACCAGCGGGCAATAAACGTGTTAATGGTATAAGAGACGCTAGATAGATTTGTATATTACATTTGGCTCTAAATCGTTCTTTCCTTGTATATGGTATTAATTTTGAAACTTAAAAAGATAGTAAACTATTATCTTCTGTATTATTTCTTCAAACATTTTTAAATATTTTATCGAACCATCAAAGTATCAAACACTGAAGCTAAGATTTCTCTTTGGAAAAATATATTACGCTTCAAATTTTAAACTGTAGTAGAAAAAAACGGAATCACAGGATCTCTTTCTTTTGTCCATAGAGTATTTAATAACATTTTTTTTTTTTTTTTTAGTGGTATCGGAGACCAGAGGAGGACATTTAGCATTACTTCTTCTAGTAATAGGGAAAAAACTTTTTTGTACATTGGCATTACGACAAGCATATTTACCTTTTGGGATGGTATTTTTTATTCATATATTTATATAAGCTAAGCAGCTTTTGCGGAGATGAAACATGAAATTACAATTTTACTAGGCACCTAAATAATAAAATGTGTTATTAAATAACTATATTGTACAATGTAAATAACTTTATTAAATTTGATAATTTTGAGACATCAATAATTTGGTAGGTACTAATAGTTTAAATATAACTATGAAATTGGGCTATAAGTTACCACTAAAATATAAAATAAATTATCTGTAATCAAAAGTATGCTTTTCAAAAAAAAAAAAAAAAAATGTGTATTTAGATAAAAATTTTAATTGTTGACAAAAACTTTGCATGGAATTGAAAAAAAACTTCGGTATGAAACAAATCAAACGCCCCTTTTCCATGCAGTATATATTATCATGATGTAGCTATACATTTTTTATCTCTACTATAACTATAATTTTATTTTGTTTTTACTTCCGCAAGGGGAGTATTACATTGTAAATATTTATAAATTATTGTTTTATAAAAGAAAAACGTACCTTTGTTGATGAACTATCCGCACTTGGTCATTATTTTTTTAAATTTTAAATACAATTTGATAATAATATTTTTATTATTGAGTTTAGCGAATACAGGATAACATAACGTGATTTAATATATCACCTAAACATATAAAAGTCTTCAATTTAGTTTGTTATTTCCAAGTTATCTGTTTACGATCGTTCCAAAATCATTACACCTGTAACGAATTTCACAGACATAGAGTGGATGTAGATTCATCGTATAACAAGTGGCCTATTTAGATACATCTCGAAAGTTAAAAAGGAAGTCAAGAAAAAACATTAAAATAGCACGACAATACACTGAATGACAAAAAAAAAAATGGATATATTTGATGACCAATACAGGTTTGTGTTTTTTAATACCTACGGGTTGTTTACTGATAAATTTCATAAATTATCAAGTCATTTACAACTGCAGGAACGACAGCTGTAGATTGAATGCCCATAATGTTATTATACCTCTAGCAGTCTAGTACACATTGATCTGACGTTATTCTAGTGGAACTATTTACTTTATACATACTGACAAGTTGATGATCTGTGTTCGTTTATTCGACATGGATTTGAAAATTGTCAAGTGAAAAACAAAATATTCACTTTATCAATTGCCGCTTTAAGTCACAAAGCTTCTGGGAATCTCGTTGGCAGACGACTTTTGTAGGCTGGATACGCTAGTCCCTTTCGTCTCGGTGGAAGTTCTTATTGTTGTAGGTACTATAAACTTCAGTGCAGTTATTTGAAAATATCTTAAGACGGTGATAATTACGTGCTCGCGTGCCAGTTTATTGCACTCTAGCCCAGTGTTTCCCAAACATTTTATCTTTACCGCCCACTTCCAAAAAAAAAATCCGACAGACGCCCCCCTTAAAAAAAATATTGTTAAAAAAGTATGCAATGAAAAATTAAATTTATTGTTTATAAATATATATATAATGTATAGGTACAAATCAAAATATATAGGTACTAAATACAAAATACACAATTCAGATAATTTGGATCACGTACGGTGTTTGTGTTATTGCGATTACGACAGATGAAACTATCACCGCCCCCTTTTTGTAATGAAATGCCCCCCAATTAAACTTGTAACTTTCATTGCCCCCCTGGATAGGTCTAGCGCCCCCAAGGGGGCGATATCGCCCACTTTGGGAAACACTGCTCTAGCTGAACAAGTAACATTAAGTGCAGGGCAGCACTGAAATAAATAAATGGAAGTCGTACTATGTATATTTCTCATATATAATATGAAAAATTTGGCTTAACGGGAGCCGCCATATTATTATGTATTCCGATTTTATTTTTCACAATAATATTATGATGATGATAATAATTTTAATAGATAACATAATATTTCATCATGTTTTTCTATGACTCAGAATGCATATTGTTATGGCGACTTTCTATCAGGATCATATTATTTTTATTAATACAATGGTGGACAGCTCGGTGATAGGCAGTCTGGCAATGAATTAGTAGATCACCTATAGGCTATAATAGGAGTACAGACGAGTAACTACTGTAGGATTAACTGCTGGTTTTTAATTGGTCAGAGGCATCGGATTGGAGTGTATACGATATTGTACAATGCAATGCACCGATATCCATAGAACCATTTAATTCATGCATGACATCAAACATGCAATACATTTTTGTGACATAATCTTTTTATAACAAATTCAATTGGCCGTGAAACTACAATTTACAGAGAAACTTTTCATTTCAAAGAATTTATTCAACCACTTAAATTTGTACGTACAATTATTTGGAACACAATGTAAGTTTTATGTATCGTGAGATCGTTTAAAATGAAGAAAGTTAGCTTTGCAAATGAATAATATATTATCATCGTGGAATTTATATTGTATTATCTTTGTGAGTACCTCCACAAAAAAATAACAAAAGCAAACATGTTGTTACAAGAAACATTTCTAATTTATACAGGTATAAAAACGTGAAATAAGCTTGATATGTTCAAAAATTCAGCATATGGTTACTGCATATCACGGTATTAAAGCCAAATTCTCTTCTCCAGAACCATATAGTATGAAAGTAGAAATAATAATTCAAACAAAACGTATTACAAAGGAATATTGTTTTGTTCTTGAAAGCATATTACAATATTATAGTTTACTTAGACAGTAGAAACTCGAGATTCAAAGTATATTTGTATAACAATCTGAGAAATTCAAGATGCGTCGTAAATTTAAAAAAAATGAAAGAAAGAACTAACCAAGTAAGTAAAATGTTCAAGTATAAATTTAAAACAGAAATGAGAGTTGCATCAAAATGAAAAAAACTTGATATTATATTAAATGTTCTAAAACTATTAGTGCACAATTTTCACACATAATATAAAATCGTATATCATAAAATTATAAATATAGATTTCTGATATTTTTTGTTTTTTTTTATATTTTTTTCCAAACGAAATATGTACGTAAAATAATATCAACAAACTAACTTGATACGAACCATGATCTAGACGATATTGGTACTTATATATAGTTTGAAATTAGAACATAGAAACTATTCAAATTTGAGTATCTTATAATGTATTATAATAGTAACAAACGTACAACAAAACCAATATCAATTAGAATCGCATTAAAATAACCTATTGATATAAATATTATTTCCTTCCCACTTATTTATCCTTTATTGAAAACACGCATACCGACAAGATTCGGAGGAACGAAATGTCCAGGAATGATTTGTCGCAATTGTCCGGGTCACAATGGATTATGATGTGCCCGGAACACATCTATATATCCCTATTATATTATTGTGTTTTCTTGCGTTTTGTGTTCACTCGTTAATGTATAATATAATAATATATAGTATATTATGAAATATCCTTTTTTGAAGTAGCAGTATCTACGAGTACAGGCCGGCCGAGACTACTGCAAATTATGTTGAAAGAGGCTTTGTGAGATCTACTATGTCTTTAGTTATTACTATTATATAGGTAAATATTGCTCACAATAATTGGGGTTTTAATTTTAATTTTGAACGTGTATAATAAATTCTGACTATATATATAGTCAGAATTATATATAAGGTGGTAGTTTATTGTAATCTGAAATATACTAATTGTAGTACTATCTAACCCCACCATGCATGAATATTATTCACTTCTAAAGTAATAATATCGGTGATAGGATATTAAATTTAATGAAAAATACCTGTCCAAGCGAGTTGATTCTAGGAATACGAAAAAAGATATGTCACACATTAATGACATTTCAATATATTATACAGTGGTGTAATTTGATACAATTTGAAATTCAGTAAATATGGTTAGGTTAGGTTTTTTATTTCATTAATCAAATTCAATATACTATATGATCTTACTGTTATAGATGTTACATCGAAAATCATTAGGTAGGTACATTTTTTAAAACATTTTTAATACATAATTTGGAACCTTTAAAATACCATAGGTTTTTGGAAAAAAGTTATATAAATTACTATTTTTATCCATATAACAAATGTTTTGATGAGAATACATACATTTTTTGATTTCGTACTCTAATGCTTAATATTTTCTGAGAATATCGATGCTTTGATAAATCAAATAAATAATATAAGTTAATATTAGTGTAGGTACAAATAATTTAGACCTGTGCTAAGCCGTTTCCAATTCACATTATACAAGCATTTAAGTCGATTTTTCTTCAGTAATTAGAAATGTCTACATGAATTCAGTAATTTTACACAGCTAGGTAATTATACAACAAAAAACCCTAGTTATAAATTTAAGTATAAATAATTGACTTATATTTCAACGTATTTGGACTCAATTATATATAATTGTCTAATAGTAATTTATTTACTATATTGAATTTCAATTGTATGATTAGAACTACATAAATAACTAATAAATTTCTCAACGTCGTAAACCTAATACTACCTACTAATACTGTTAGTTGTCCTTAGTGTATCGTGTGTACGATTGCCAACTTATTTAAGCAACTTTCAATACAATTGTGGATCTATAGTAGTTCTTTTATAGGTAGCTTTTCCATAGAAAAATTTAAGTTTTTCTAGCAATACGCGATGGTAAACTAGCTGATGGATAGGTATTGTTGAAAATTTGTAATAACATTTTAATATTGGTAAAAATACCTTATTATTTATCTCTAACATTACTTCTATTATTATATTATATTATATTATATTATATTATATTATTAACCGTAACGTTAAAGAAAATTTTCAACGCTAGTTACACTCTTTTTTTAATATATTTAGTTGTATAGAATTTTTAATCGGTCACACTGGTACATATTTTCCGTCTTTATATAAATACGGCACGGCTTTAGTTGATATTTATTTTTTTTACCTTTATTTGACATCGAGTGCCTATTAAACAAATTGCAGTATATTTCAAGGTAGATAATTCTGTGGTAATAATTATATTATTTTACATAGTGTTATTTTTTCAAATGCTTTATTTTTGATCAATATTGTGACGTACACAAATCTTAAACTAAATAACTCGTTTAGCTATCTCATAATAATTATTATACGTTATACGGTAATAATAATAATTAATAATTATTTTATTGTTTGCAGAAAAATGTATTTTGATTAAATATTATATTTAATTTATATAATAAACATTACATTATTATACCTAGTTTGTTGGGTATGTGGAAATCACATTAATCAATGGTTCAAGAATTCTTGTATTACCTATTTTATTACGATATTCGTAGAAGAATTTTGTAGATGAGTTATAAATTTGTTTTGAGAAATTGTGAAATTAAACACAGAGTTTGTCTTTAAATATAATATATTTTAAAAAATTTAAGCATTTTTAACAATCATTGATATCATAAAATGAGTGGATAGATACATTATTGTTTATTTTTTATTTTATATTGCAGCTACATATTATAGAGAATTGTATGTTAACTAACTATTGTGGTAGTTTAATTTAATTTCATATGCACAATACGTTAAATATTTTTTTGCATGATAAAGAAAAGTCTGAATAAAAAATAAACTACAGTATTAACTTGTTTGTTTATTTATTCAAAACAATATAAAATTAATAAGAAACTTAATTACATTAAACTTTTTTTTTATTGGGATAGTTGCATTATCATATGCATTTTTTTAAAACTTTTAGTGCAATAAGTCCTTAACCCTGGTAATTGTGATAAGTAAAATAGCTCCTTATTGCCACGGTTATGTTACTACATATATATGTATATATTATTTTTCACACACTTTTAACGACCTAGTTTATATTTGACACCCTGCTAAAAATCCGTTAAATGCCTGTTTTGTCTTATATCAATTTTATTTTCGATCTGCTCAATGGATAATATTATTTTGTCTTTTGACTTTAAGTGTGTCCTAACATGAATCCGTTTGGATTTAACTCGGACTTTGAACTTGCATTAGTATTTTGCACAAACAACGTTATACGTACCGGAACCAAATGAACCACAGTAATCGTGGTTTTTTAGTTGTAGCAATATGAAAGTATATTTGCAGTTCTAACCGACGCACATGTTAACCTGGTTACAAAACTAGTGCAAACAATGATTTTATCGGTATAATATTGTGATAATAGTAATTAGTTATAACGTATAATGAGGGTGGATCAAAATATATTTTGTTCATATTTATAAATTGTACTTATCACTCGTATAACTGTAGGGTATCACCTTGAAGTTAAATATTGAATTTTACATAAGTACTTGGAATTGAATAACGTATTTGAAAATTCT
Organism: Nasonovia ribisnigri; assembly: GCA_027563435.1. NCBI lineage: Eukaryota > Metazoa > Arthropoda > Insecta > Hemiptera > Aphididae > Nasonovia > Nasonovia ribisnigri. The sequence goes on from JANEHU010000513.1 coordinate 173,371, forward strand.
ATTGATTGAACTATGAAAATTTAATAAAGACTATAGTAACTAATAAGTATTGGTGGAAGTTATAAATTGACCCACAAACTCACGCTTCTGACGACAAGGCAACATTACTAGTTGCACAAAGTTTTATAAAATAAAAACATTTATAATGTATAATACTTATATCAGTAAATCGTTCCCTATCCAAACTTTAAAACCCTAATATGTTTTAATCTGTTACTACTCGTGAGATAGCTGAAAAAGATTAAAAAAAAAAAGTATATAAACAGTGGTTGAGAGTTGAGTGTTCGGATTACATAAAATATACTTATTAAGCTATTGGTATACCTACTGTGTGGATTGTACTATTGTAAATCCATCTTGTTTAGTAATGTAATGTTTATGTAACATTTTAAATCAACGGTAAGTATAAGTAAATAAAAATCTGCCCTCATAAAACGATTCTAACTACAGCCCTAATAATATATATGATGCTATAGTATCATTGGAAGACCTAATACCCAAAGGACAAAATTAAAAAATGATAAGTATTCAAGTTAATTAATTTTAATTAGAATATTTTAATTTATGTCTAGATATTAATATTTTCTTCGAAATCGGGATAAATTCTCAGCACTCAGCCTTAAACTACAAAATAATATACACTTATTCAATTTATAATACATAATTTTTAATCATAAAAATGCATCATAATTAAAAATTTAAATATTAAATATTACAACTCTATACCCAATATAAATAATTATTTATGTATTTAACATATCACGGATTTCACCGAATGTTAACCAAATTTAAAAATTTGTCAAAGATAGTATTGAATGATATAATATTATATGTTTCTAAAATGCGTGTATTATAAACAATAATTTTTTAAATTTTTTTTTTATAAATAGTGTATTGTCCAGTACAATATTATGAAAATAATATTTTAATCAAATAATTATTGTAATATATAAAATGGCGAATGTCCGCACAATCGCGTAAACTATAAATCGTCTTAATCGTTTTTAGATATTTTGTATTTATTTAATATGCTCTTTAATATTTCAATGTTAATTTTTAATCAACATGACGACTTCATAATTACGTTGTTGAATTATAACCGAATGCTTTTTCTTTTTTTAAACGATTTCTTGATAAGTATCCATTTCATATTGGAGTGTAACATCCATTTAATTGTTTAATTAATAGCACACTGAGAAAGCCAAGGTCTCTAATAAACACGGTTTCCAATAATGCTTGTATGTATCATGACGAGCAGAAACCATCACCACTATACAGTGTACATCAACCTAAACGTATCTACTATCGTCGGGTGGTCCACGTATCTCGGCGAGTGAGTGACAAAGAAGCGTTTAATCTATAGAGATTGACGGAACGAACGGTCACCCCTCAACATATCCTTCTGGGAACCATGACACCGAGAAGTTTCATTCTTTCCATTCTCTCGATAAAGGATTACGGCCCCGGGGTCTATATTACTATTTCTGGTATATTTGAAATGGCGAGTGATCTTCTAACGCCAAAACGACACGATTTCTTTTAACAAAATAATATTGTGTAATCAACGAATATGTGACTCCGGAAAACTATGAACGATTCGAGACGTACAACACCTGTTATAACATTAATGAGCTATGACATAGAACATATAACATACGGTTCGACGAACTTACCTGCACGTGCATATATGTGTGACGACTACGCGTCCGGGATCGGCGATCGGAAATTTGATTCGAAAATGAGGACGACAACGGACACCGGGAAAACAATGTCACGAGTGCGACGCGACGCTGCTCGAACGTCGAAACTTTTCTAATAATTTAATACGCTGCGGCGAGACAGTGGACACGAAACCGGTACAAGGTACGCGGCGGACCACATGGTGCAGGTAATGGTGAAAATATTCGTGGTGCGGGGAAGGGTAAATATGGTAGTGGGGGGGGGGGGCGTGATCGCGATGGATCGCTCGAGGGAGTTGTGTACAATGAGACGGGGACAATGCGCGACGGACGTCTCCGTTGTCTGTGTCTGTGTCCCTTTTTCGCGAACTTTTTCTGTCAGTGGCACGTGAACACAGAGACACCACACACGTACGAGGGCAACGGGCGGGCACACCGTGTCAGATACCGCGAGACGACTGTTGGCCCGCCACCGACGACGACGACCGCGGTGGCAGCGGCGGCGTCGGCGACACGCTCCGCGGCGTTTTTCGGTCCAGACGTGCGCGGGCTCCGCCCACGTCACTCGCGGAAAAAAGTTCACCGCGATAGCCTTCGGGGGGGTGGGTAAGTTGCCGAAATTTCCCGATTACCCAGGAAGAACCCGAGACGTACCGTCGTCGCCGGTACTCCTTCCTCGGCCGACCCGTAACCCCCCTCCCTCCCCATCCCACACCGCCATCCGATCGCCGCCCGACCGTCACTCGACGAATCCATCGTCGCCCGCAAACCGACGACGTCGACTGCGACACTGACGCGTATACGATCGGTTTAACACGTTCGGTGTATTTTATTATTATGCGTAAAGTTTAAAAAAAAAAAAGAATTGAAAATATAAACATTTATACTTTCCACCGGCGATCGCCGCATTCCGTATACAACATAATAATACCGTATTAAAGTATTTCACGGGAAATGTCCTATAGTTTGATCGAGGCTTTTGAATAGTAACAATGCGTTTAGGACGCATCAGCCATCGAAATAACTTGCAGGATAGAAGTATTCATAATAGCAGCTGACAAAATTAACGACGTAAACGAACAACAGTACGAATAATAATGAAAAATAACGTCTAGTAGGTATCGTATACTGTTCACCTACTCTACCGTGGCACGTAGTGGTATTACGTTTTTTTTTCAAAAGTCATTAGTTTGTTACCCTATTATAGTCTATAAGATAATAACAGGTGCGAGTACAACACTTTATAATAGGTATAATATACGTAAAATATGAAAATAATATTCTTACTCTTTTGCGATCGTTCACCAACCACATGATTGGCCACTATGTAGTTATTCCGACCATATGTCCAAGTTTCGTCGTGAAGTTTATTTAGTTAAGTTTTTCATACGTGATATAAATAATTTACTATGAAATATTTATTTGAGTTTTTTTTCCTCAAACTATACAATGCCAATTATACAATACAAAATTATTTTCAGTCTGTTACGACTTAATATTTCACATATACGTTAAGAAATAAAAATAACATCATCTAGATGATTTTCTCTTATAATTATCAGATTTAACTATTATAGGTATGGTTTTTTAAAACTCCTGTGTGATTCCTAATAGTTTAATAGGTTTCACCATATTAATAGGTAGGTAAACATTTTTGTTATAAAAACGTTGTCACACATTTTTGATTTTACAGCGATAATTATTTACTATTAATCTACAACTTAATTTTTTTTTATTTATTTAGCACACTATAATTTATAAATCGATGAATATTTTACAATTTATTATTATATAAGTTAACAAAACGGTTTTAATCTTAAACATACCTGGAGGTACCTATACCCCCCCCCCCAAAAAAAAACAAAAATATGTATTATGCGTTACATCATCAAATGCAATATTATTTTCTCATAACAATATTATAATGATTTTATCTTATTTCCATACCTTTATTATCGTTATGTACATTTTTATGATAAACCATAATGACATAGATTTAGAATTGCCTAGTAAACTTGTTCGTTCGTCCATCAAAACGAATAATAATCTTTTATGAACATGTGTATTTTATGGTAAATCAATATGGATTAAATGTTATTTCAAATATGCTACCAATTTAGAGGGTACGAAATATAATATTATAGTTCATCTAAATTTATAATCAAGTATTATACGCAAAAATACTATAATTAAATAGACCGTGTCTTTCTGATAAACGAATATGAATTATTATAAATAAAAAATGAATAAAAATCGACTATTAAATTTTGATTTAAACCAATTTATTTATAAGAATTTTATTTTAACGCATACCGCATATAAATGAAAAAAAATCAACAAGTTTTTAAATAAACTACAAGATTTTTATACCCTTTAAGTTATCGTTGGGTTGTTATATATTTATAAAATAATATATTTAGTGTTATCATCCATAATTTCTATAGCTGTATAGTACATTAGTCTTTTTTAAGCTTTAATTAAATATATCATCTCACAATTGTGTTTTTAATAAAACATGATAAACTGGTATAGGTATTATTATGTGTATGCCAGACATCCCAATAATCTCAATACAATTTTTAATGTCACTCTATTATACTTTTTCAGATTAGTCCTTTGTTCTTTTTTTGTCCCCACGTCCTTCAAAAGAATTTCATCAATGTAATTTGTAGATATTTGTTCCCTTTAAAAAGGTCATAATCAATTAAATTTATTCTTTTATGGATAATATGATGTATATATACATAATAAAAACATCAATTAAATAACATCGTACAACCTTTAGATAATTTCCTAGTTAGTGACAATGTGTACTTCTAGCAGAATTTGTTTTTTTTTTTGTGTGTGTATAATTGTACACATTTTATAAAAGAACAAATCCAACTTCGATGAATTTTTTTTTCTCCTTGGTGTGGGAGCCAAACAAATTTTTGTCAAAATCGAAATTATTTTATTGATATAATTCAAAAATGAAGAGTAGTAATGATATGAAATATTCACCAAATATATTTTTATTAGATTCACAAACAGACTTAATATAACTCCTTTTGTGTTATTTTTAAACAGTTCAATTTTCGAATTTTATTAGTTTATATTGTGTTAATGTATATGATATAATTTTTGTTTGTGACTAAAAACTTTGAAAATTAATAGGTTCATATAGTTCCTCATTGAATATTCTTACAACAGGTAAAAATATTTAATTTATAATATACCCACAATTTTTTTTTTTATAAACATTTAAAGTTCAAATGCTTGCAATATTTATCAAAATCATGAAATATGTAAAAAAAAAAAATTGTTAAAATTTTCCGAAGAAATGTCGATGTTCTGTCTTTTACTCACTTCACCTCAAGTCACATCCTTATTTTTGTACTGTTTCTGTTTTAACTTGACTATCACTTGAATTTATTAAACAGATTGTTCAATTTTTCTAGTAAATATTTTAAAAAATCTTATAATTAAAATAAATATAAGATTCTTTAAAAATAACTGAACTGGAATGAATAAAAAAAATCAGACTAAATCTTGATGACATTGAATATTTAATAACAATTTACCATCAAACAATTTTGTTTATTTTTCAAAAAATATAATAAATATATATATAATATACATTTTATAACTTCTTGTTTGCTACAATATAGGTATGTTTAGACTTATTTTATGCAATTTTTAAGCGTTTAAAGTTTTTAAATAATTTTTTAAAAGCGTTGATAAAATGTTTTTCCTTAATTTTTTTTAAATTATGATTTTAAAGTTGTGCATTTTAACTTTTTAAACATACACGTTAGTGGCACACTTAAGTTTAAAAGCGCTTTAAGTTCAAATTTTGATAAAATTAGATATTTCAACGAAATATAACGATTGTAGTTATTTTTTTTAATTCAAAGTTATTTAACTGACAATTATTCGTAGGGAATAGATACTTTTTTCCACTACGTATATTATTGTTTACTACTTTACTAGGTATGCAAAATTATATTTTCAAAATATTTAGATGACTTTTAAGCCATTTGTATCATGAACCTATTCACACCGTTCTTCAGCTCATTGGTGTATGATTGTCAGCTTATAACAATTCACAGCTACCTAGAAATGTTTTATGAAACAATGTTGTAATATTTATTGCATAATACTTAGGCATATGTAATTTGCTTATGTTGAACATTAGTAGAACCTACTATTTTACTTATATAAAATTAAATAACTATAATAGCAGTGTAACATATTAAAATATTCTTAATAACGACAGTTTTCATTCATAATATTATTATTCGGTTACAATGAATAAAACATCCGTAAAAGAGACCTACTCAATGATGTTAGGTACTCGACACCTACACTTCAGACTACAGAAAATACGACTTTGCCGGTTAGTTTAAATTTAAAAAAATAGGAAAAATAACTACTTAATTTCTTTATAATTTACCCATTATAAAGCAATAAACCCGTACGCGTGCTACGAAATAATTCAACATGTCCGTATTGTTTATACAAGAACAAAACTTCATCGAAAATCAATAAATTTAATTTTCCTACTTTCATTGCGTCATTAAATAAATATTTTCACAACATACCTATGTATATTTTATACATATGAGATATTACGAAAGGTTTAGATTAATTTTGTTTTGAAATTAAAAATACCTAAATTATATTTGTAAATACGTACCTAACCTAACCGTATGACATTGTATTATAATTAGTTCAAGATTCATTATACAATTTACTTATAGTGATTTAAACATTTTAAGAATGCAAAGGCATCAATTTTTTTTTATATTTATTACTTAAAGTTTAAATTTTGTCAAAGTGTTAGGCTTTAAAATAATATAGTGTGTCTTATGAGTTCTTCTCACACAAATCTAAAAATCTCAAATGCATATATTTTTTTACAACCATTTTTAGTTGGAATTTTCATAAAACTGGATACTTAATTAAAAAATTCACAATGATATTTTCATGATATTAAATTAATTTTGAGCTATTTATAATTGTTTCCACGAAATTATACACACTAGTTTTCGGTACGTTGGTATTTCAACCTATATAATAGTTATAGGTTACAAATAATAATATTATATTACAATTAATAAATTACTACATTTGTATATTATATAATATGTGATTTGTTTTTGGAAAAAAATGGTTCAACCTACAGTATTCCAAATAGTATAATAAAATATCCTTAGAAATATAGCATGTGTTCTTGATAACAGTGCTTAGAATTATTTTTCTTATGAAACGTATTGAGTTCAAATTTAACACATTCAAATTACAGCGACCTACTCAATGACAAGGTACCTATAATACCTGTATTATACAGTAGAAAGATTTTCCCGATATCTTAATTTAATTTTTATGAAATTAAAAAAAAATACTTCAAAACAACTGAGGAACGTTAAATACATTTTACAACGTTTTTAATTAATGTAAAAGTGTGTTAAAAAATATAATAAATATAATATAATGAAAATCATATACCTCAACCATTTATAAAAAAAAATCTCGTTAAATAAATTTCATATTATCGATAAAAAGCCGCAGTGCGTTGTACCCATTTTGATAAAAGGATCATACAGGCAAATGTGATTAATGTATTAATATTATTAATTACGGATTTTTTTTCATTATTTTTATTCATACAACTATAATAAGCGTGTCATTTTATTTTACATGCATCAACTGGTTTAATATTTGAACTACATAGATAGACGATGACTGAAGCCACTATAATACATACAAATATCATTGATATATAAATGTCAACTTTTTCACTAATAGTAATATTATAAATGCCTTTACACAAATACACAATATGGGTAACACAGTAACTTGGACACTTTTTAAGGGAGCAAAACTTTATTTTAAGTCAGTTTAATCACATATTAGATTTACTTAATTTATGGTAGCCGGTAGGTATAACATAATATCTGAGCTTTATGTTTATAATAATATATGAAACTCAATGACATAATTGATGGGCTACCTCCAATGAAAACATAAACAAAGTTTACTTCTTACTACTTAATGTTTATACATATAAGGGCGATTCACTAATCATTCTCAACCCCAATTTTCAATTGATAATGAATTTATAAAATTCATATTTTTTGAATTTTTATATAATGTATGTAGATTTAGACCATTATATATGTAGGACAATTATTTTTTACTATACATTGCCAATTAATAAAATAATTGGATTCTGAGTTATTAAAATGTATTTGTTAGGTAAGGAAAATATATTTTTATAAAAATATAAAATATAAGTAGATATTATAACATTTATCTATTTTCTATACTTACATACTCAGGCAATTTTTATAAACATTATAAAATGTTAATAGATTAGTATAATTTTCCAATCATCATAGATATCTTCTAAACCATTGACTATTTGTCATGTACCTACATTCCTAAGTATACAAAGTCAAATAACTCAAATAGGTACTACTACTCATCCACATTTTGATATAAATGTATCAAAATTTCAAAAAAAAGTCATCTGCTTAATAATTTATAAGAAAAAATCGTAATTAATGTTTTAAAATTAAATATTTATTAACTACTTTAATGCATTTACGATAATATTTATTAGCAGTCAGTGCTCACCCCTCCCCTTCTCCACATTGTATGACTACATTAACACACACACACACTATGAATATTAAGTTTTACCACTTCATATTTGAAAAAAACTTGAGTTTGATTACTTCTATAATAGAATTTAAAAATAATTTCGGCATCTTATACAATATTAAATTATTCTATGTGGCTACCTGCATAATATAATATTATAAAGTATCTAAACAAATCATTTGCAATTGCACATTCATATTGCATTAAGGATACATGAAATAGTTTGCTAGATACCACATAAATATTCCAATTCCACGATACAAACATTGTAGATATTATAAAGAACATGGAACCATGGATAACTCCTTAGAATTTGTGAACCCCTCGCGATGATAAATTGTTAAAACCATCATACAAGGAACGGACAAAAACCAATGGAACTACGTGGTATAATAACATTATAGTGTCGATATCACAACGAACAATTTGAAAACAATGACAAATTACATACGATAATTTATTTTATTATCCATATAGTTCCATGTAGGATTATTTAACCGACTGACTGAGAAATTTGTATAGCTATACGCGCACTATCAAAGATTAACGACGTGAAATTGAATCGAAGTCAAACTATACATTCCCTGACGGTCGTAGTTTATAATCAGCATAATATGAAAGGCCAGTAGTTTATGTGAAAACGACCAATTGTGAGTTTCAGTGGGACATTATATAAAATATTCGTTATCATAAATGCATAACCTACTTGAAATTAATTTATAATTTTAAAACAAAATAAACATATCAAAAAAAAAAAAAAAAAAGTCAAATGAATAAGTCAAATTTGTTGTGTGTAAATACAAACTTGAAAGTTCTGATTTATAGTAGTTTTTGCATAAAACTCGTCATTTTTGTTAATTAATTTCTGTTTTTTTTTTTTAAACAGCTACTAAAATTACAAAACATGACAGTTTTTTGCTAGGTACGTGCATCCATCCGGAACATAAAGTTGAAGTATTTATTACTATCTATAGTATAGAATAACGAAATGTAGGTGCTTGACAGTCCGTACATTTGAAAAGTTGAATGAATAGGTTTTATTTAAAACCAAAATATTATACCTAATATATTGAATTGCAGTAAGAGTAGTATAATAAAAGTTTCTTATGTATGCATTAGCGTGCATATTATAATTTTTAGGTAGCATATTATTTTAAGACGCAATTTAGTTTTTATTTTAAATTTCCGAAACCGTGACTATTGTGACTGAATTTTAAATAAAAATTTTCGTTTCTATAAATAAAAACTGAGATTTGGAATTTTGCAATAAAATTATATGATATTGTGTAGGTAATTAATATCATTATATTATAGTATATTATAGTTTATGTCATACAAAATATCCATTGTTGATCATAAACAGGTAGGTAGGGTTTTAATTATCTGTCATGTACTTTGTATACAATCATAATCATATTCATTTGCAATCAACAACTGAAAAAATTCTGATCTCATTGAAATAACTACCTACCAATAATAATATCATTGTTGTGTTCCCGCGTATAATATGTTTGTTAAATATACTCTGCATTTCTGCCATCACTGTTTTTGACAAAGTGTGTCTTTTTTTCTCTTACAATAAATAATAATAGATACTACCTATAAGCAGTAACTGATAAAAAGTTAAACTCTCTGAAATAGCAATTCATAATTTAACTTTTATATTTTGTATTATACCATTTGGATAAATAATGTGATTAATTGTGATTTTTTCACAATACTTCGTAAGACTTCTATTTTATGTTTAATATTTTTGTCTTTTGATAGAATTATATATTTCATATATTAGGTATTCGAATAGGGGATATTATAATAAATGCAATTGGGTTGCCATGTGATTATAGGAAAAAAAAAATAAAAACAACAAAACCACTACCTAATTACCATATCATTATAAAAAGGGTAATGATGAGCAACAATACTAACATTTTTGAAAAGTAATTTAAGTTTAAAACAACTTGTATTTTTTTTTTTTTTTTTGTCATATTAGTTTTTTATTTGTACAATCTGTATAAAATATAATTACAATAAGTACAATGGAGGGATAATACAATTATAGATCATTGGTCATAGTTGGCTTGATGAAGAAGCTATTCATTAATAGCACTTCATGAACTTGTATTTAAATCTTGTTAATAATGAAATTAGGAAATTAAATAAAACCATAAAAATGATTTCACTACAAATAATTGAATTATTACAATGATTAGTGAAGTAATTTTACAGGAAAACAACTAAAACACTTGCTCATTTATTTAAAATTAATTTATCGAGTTTAATTTTAGTTGTATGCATAAACTCAACATTCAAATACCATCTGTAGGTACTGTATGGTTAAAAATCAATAAATACATAAAAATTAACATAATAAAAAATTATTTTTAATTATTTATTTTTTCATTTACTCCATACTTGCGTTACATAATCTATAAATTTTTTTACAATAAGCAATTAAATTGTTTATTAAACATTAATGGTATTTCTTAAATAATTATCATAGGTTAATATAGTACATAATATTGTATAGTATTAATAAACAATTATACATTTATACATTAATCATTTTTCGGCATTAACAAATCTTAGTATTTTTATGCCTTATAATATGACGTTATCTCATTATTTACAATACAGATAAATACACGAAACTGGTAAGTATCGAGATTAAAATTATGTGAGATTTTATTTTCAATACGTTTCATTCGACAGGATACTATTAGGTTCACTTTAATTAATTACAATTTAAAAATTTCCTATCTTTTCAAATGAAAAAAAAATGGGGAAAAATCTTAAAAAATTAATAATAATAATAACATATTATCTGTAACCGTTGTATAAGTTTATCTCCATTATTAAAATAAAATTATTGTTTGAATATTTCAAAAAATCTATTTATATATTTTTGGTTATTTTATTAGTTAATATTCACGTCGAAGTACTTCCGCTGGGAGGCCTCTTTTTTTCTGTCACTTTTGATACAATTCATCTTGTTTTTATCACTTAAGCGTATTGTTCTTATTGAAACAGATTTTATAATATAGAATTTTGAGGGAAAAAAATGTGTATATATATATTTTCTTTTTCACACTTTTTTGTTTGTTTTATTTTTGTATACACATAATTTGAATTTACACAGGCAATAATATACCTATTTGAGATTATAAAATAAAACTTATTTAAAATCTAACAAAACCTAAGTAAAATAAAATATTTTTTCATTCAATGTAATATAATTAATATTAACCGTATAAATACATTTTATTGTTAAAAGGATAATAAAATAATAATAATAAATAATAATAAATCTGCTGTAATAATGACGAATCGTCTTAAAAATGTACCTATATATTTAATACTATCAGACAAATTAGTTCTAGTAACTACATACGTACTATACAATATTTATTTGCCCCCCCCCCCCACGAGTTTCCTCAGTGAGGAACAGTATTTATATGTATATGAAATAAAATTAAATAAATAAATATAAATATTCTAATCTTACTGTTGGTTTCTACCAACTGGTAGAATTTTACTTTCAGTAATATTAATATTAAAATTATTTTGCATTAAAACTTAAAATTAAAATCAATTAACACATATTTAAGATCACATTATTACCAACTTAAAGACTTAAAATGTTTTTGATGTACATGCTTAGTCATGATCTAATTATGCTGCATTAAAAACTTTTTTTTATTTTTAAATTGAGATTCATATTAAGAAAAGTGCAACAGGAAATCTAAGACACAAAAGTGCTTGGCCTCAGAACTTGATCTGTTTTGTTGCTCTCACAATTAAGAATGACCGAGGCTTACAAATGGAGAAGAAGTTTCGAAGCACATTTAGCCATTTGATAAACAGGGTTTTTGAGAAAAAGTTAGCCAAACTTCAAGTGTGTTCTTAGAATGTTGAATCGAGTTGATAACCACTTTGGCATCTGACTGTAATCCCTGTAAAGGTGCTTACAATGTCTCGCTCGGTAAGCTCGTAAATTAATCAAATGTGTCCGTATATATAATGGGCCTGGAATAGATTGTTGGCAAGGGCCGTGGCGTATATTTCTCGGCCAAACTGGCCGATTGAAATTCGCATAACGGTTGCACGTATTGAAATCTTTCGTGGATTTTCGGCACTATACAGTTTGGCTAACTGTAGCCAATAGGTACCTGGGAACGATCCATGTACGACCGTTAAAACGGATGCAAGTGATCAACAAGAAAGTGAGGGTCCACGGGCGTGTATTTTAATTAAATTGGGGAATTCCTAATTACTCGAGTCCTAAAAATAGTCTGCAAAAAACGTTAAATGCGATGATATCGTTTCTTTCTCGTGAAATTCCGTTGCAAATTACTTCTTCTCCGTTTCCGTTTCGTTTCTCGCAGTACCATTGTTTCTATCTCGCCCACTCTTTGACCCATCCACCCCATGTATGATTCGGGTTTAGGCTCACTCTCAACGGCCAAACAGATGCAAAGCCTTTGAGAATGTCGCGCGTGAATAACGTGAAAGTTTTTGTATTAAAAACGCCGTGACGAAAGAGGAGGAACACGCGTAAAAATGTCGTTACGCCTCGCAAACACGTCGTTCGTTTCGAAACTAAAACCGATAATTTACGACTCTAGTTGTACACAGCAATTTTTAAAATGAACTTCGAAGCCGCCGGTGCCGCTGCCGTCTAGTCCCCCTCCTTGTCAATCGTCAAAATTACACTTTTTCCGAACAAAAACTCTCTACGGTATTTTTTTTTTTTTTAAACCTCCTTTCTTTGCCCCCACCGAACGCCGAAGGTAGTTGACATTGTTTCACAAGTACAACAATTTTAGAAAACAAAACTAATGTAATTTATTAAAACTCATACAAAGACGAGAGTTTTGTATTCGAAAATGTTCTACATCTTTAATACAAGTAAGTAGGTACATAATATTATTATTGTTGTGTGCGTTGATAATGTCTTTCTGAGGTTATTAAAAAAAAAAAAAAAAAAATAGATAAGTAATTAAGACCTACATATTAGTGAATAGGCAATCGTACAAATGAGTAAATAAATATAATTCATTACAATCACCTTATAATCTATTGAAATATTTGAAATAAAATAACATCTAATAACACGACCTTTTTAACAATAAAGATTAATTATTAACGACGTGATGAACACAGTTCTGAAGATTATAGTTATAGTTTTACTATCGAGTTTGTATATTTCATGTAACTAAAAATTTCATGTTCTTAATAAATTATTAATGATCGTACATAGTTAAGTTCTGATTTATTGGAATCACATTAACGCGTGTAATCAGTTAGTTAAATACAGAAATGTAAAACGTTATTTTTCTCTCGGTTAAATTAAAAAAAATCAACGTTCAAACATGTTTTTATACATTAACTATAAGTAGTAGTTATGAATGAGGATGTAAGCCGATTAAATTAAATATTCATTAACATTTTTATATAAATTATTTATCTTATAATTGGTAGCATCTAGCTTATGTAATATGTAGTAATCATAATTTAATACTATAATTTAACTTTGGAAGGAGTATTAATCCCTAAACACCCTTTCAGGCAGGGATTTAGTTATCCTGCCTTTTTTTCCATAGCAGCGTCCAATGGTTTAAATTCTTTAATAACATTTTAAATTTATTTTTGTTTTAAATTTATGTTTTCTTTATAATAATAACAATATATATTCGTTTATATTGCAAACTTTTAATTGGGTAACTTATCATCCTCCGACGTATATACTACGGCGTTCACCCAAAATAACAATAATAATTGATTTGATAATCATTTTAAAAAAAAAAATACGAGAAAATAACTTAATGTACATAATATTTTCATTGGATTTTTATGTATTTTCAAAAAAATAACGAACTTGTTTATTTTTTAAATATAAATACCCGATCGTTAGGTCAATTGTGTGGTTGTATTTGTCAGTCGACCATCTAGTCAACCGACCGATCACATAATATGTCCACAACACAAACAAATTGTAAATAATACATTTTGAAACTCTCGTCAGTAATATAAGACAATCTAAAATATCAATGAAAATTTCTTAGTAAAATTGTAAGCTCTATACGCTATTTATTTGATAGTTGTTGTTTGACTATTTAGTATCTTAACACAATTGTTTCTAAAATAACGAATGTTCCTTTAGGTAAACACATTTTAAGCCATCGGTGTTGTAACTCTCGTTTAAATCCGGTAGTCGCAGGGTTATTTTTTATTGGTTTTAACAGGCCTACAGTTTTTGCAGTAAGTAGGATTTCGGGTTACGCTAATGAATAGCCCATATCGGTTTAGAATTTGGTTAATCGAGCTGTAGTCTAACAATTTAAATTTTAAACTATCTTATTCTCCTATTGACTTGAAAATAGATGGCCCGGCTCAGTTATATCATGCTGAGTTAGTGCGACTGGTGCAGAGGGTTCACAACAGGTGTTCATAATTTCATATGAGTAATATGGAACAAGTATTTGTTTGTTCTTATTGTTAGTTTATGAGTAACAATATAAAATATGACTATACATTTTACTCTCAACCATTTAAATACCTAACCGTATATAATATGTGATAACAAAAACTAAATTTAAATCAAAATTGTATAGGTTTACTAACATCGAAAATTATATTATACATATAATATTATACTAAAACTAATTTATTATTAGTAATTTTTTTAATCGTATATGTTATTGAATTGTATTGATATATTATTATTTTATATTTCTATGATCGAATTGCCGATATCGAAATAAATGTATAATGTGATATTAAGAATGACCAATAAAAAGTATATTTTCCGTTGTTTAATAAAATTGGTCAGAATGAAATCAATACTATACAACGTCGGTCATATTTTACCTTAAAAATGCGTGCAATTTGTGGATATTCACGAAACTTGGCAGAGGTAATACATTCTTATGACACTGGCTAAGTCGATAAAAACAATGAAAACCCAAAAAAAAAAAATTTTTTTTTTTTGTTTTTTTTTCTAGTTATTTAACCCCCAAATACCTAAACAAGCATAGGGTCGACGTTTTGGGATATGCAGGGATGAAAAACATAAATTATTATCCTGAAAAGTATAAATATGTTGGACACAGACAAACTTGGGTTACGTTGGTCATTTAACGTTAAGAACAAACATAATAAATGTGGATGTAATTATATGGACATCTCTGAACCAACTGGGTAAAATGAGAAATTTAGTATACAGTTAGAATTTGAATAATATGTTATCCGAGAAATGTTTAAAAATATACAAACTGTAACATTAGTTTTAAATAAATAAACTTAGTAAGTTTAGTTTGTATTAATAAATACTTTGTGACAATAATACAGAAACTTTATAATATAATTTCTGTGAAATTTTGTTCAAAAATATATTACACACATTATTGATTTTGGTTTCAGACGTTCAGTAGCTAAACATACAATTTGAAATTATATAATACCGTTGTTTAACTTACAAACATACTGTATAGAGAATATAACTGGTATAAAATTGAGAGAGCAAAGATATGTCCTTAATGATATAAAGATTTTAAGAAACATTGTTTTCATTCCTTAAATAACTTCATATAACTTAAATCTTGTTTCTTGTAAAACTTTATTCATGAGCAGACTATTTTCTTATTTATAATTGACCGATAATAATTTTTACGAACAACCTTTCCATGTTTTTATCAATTACATAGTTATTAATATCGTAAATATAAATTATAATTATAACCAATTATGATGAAGAAGAGGAAAAAACATTATAACAAGTTGAAGTTTGATGATTTTGGTATTCTTTGAAATTTCAGCTACAACAAAAATTATTTCAGCAGCCAAGTATATTAACCACAATATGAATCTTAGTAGTTAGTAGTTATTTTAAAATGTAATCAATTCCGTGCAAAACATGATAATTTTCGAACTTTTTTCAAGAACATGTAGTTATTCCTAGTATATAAACAAACGAATAATGTAATGAAATGTAAATATTTGAAACAAAAATTAATAAAATATTTGACTGTAGACGGGGTAGAAACAAATCAAAAATAGCTTCGTTCCGCTTTTACGGCAGCGAACTTACTTAGCGTTAAGTACACAATGAAAAAAGAAAACAAAGACTTTTAAATTGGAACCGAAAATTGAATTACTTTATTTTTATTTTTTCTATGTCTACCGTTGACATGCCAAATAACAAGTAATTACGTTTTTGAAAATTAGAAAAACATATAACATCGAGAATAACACTTGAGTGAATGAATTAAGTAAACTGTTAAGTATTATTTTATAAATAAAATATTCTATTTAATCAGGATTATAATAAAGATTTATATTGCTAAAATTATTGTGATAACGCAAAAAAAAAATGAAATTTGTTATGATTATTGCTATTTATATTTTGTTTAAGTAATTATTATATAGTATATAGGTCAATGTCCAGAATATAATGTAACATCACAATATGTACTTAATTGACCTAATCATGTATAGATTTAAATATATTCTATTATATGATTAAAAATATTCTAATCAACATAAATGTATGGTCTAAAAAGTCAGTCGGTCAAACACAATTGTAAAGTATTTTCACTACACCGAACATAATATGTGGTTAAATATCCAACCTTCTCTTACATGTTTTATTGAATAGCAATTAAATAAATCCAAATAAAAGGTCTGTCCCCTTAGGAATTTGACCAAAATTAGTACAGTAAACCACCTTTACTTACATTTGTTACATTCGAAATTCGATTTTAATATATTTTGCGTGACTACCGTATGTCGTAATATATAATTACTTTTTAACTACCTAACTATACATTATCAGAAACACTTAAATCATTTCAATTTAAAATTACATAATATTTATTTTTCTGGTGTGATTTCCGTATACGTTATAAATAAATAAAAATACAATATTTACAGTGTATTGTTGTATTATCGAACACTATGACAGTAGATACCTTTATATACTATTAAAAATCAGAAGGTTAGGTACCTGATTTGTATATTATACTTTTTATTTTGCAGATTTAAAAACAGTCTTTCAATGATCAAATATAAAAAAAAAGGCAGGTAAGTGGTAACGCTCTGCTGTACACTAGGTTACGAGTGGGTCACTGTATAATGGATGGTATTCAATTTGAATTCAATGATATGATATTGTATACGAAAAACAATTCTAAGCAGAGACGGCTTATCAGTGTGGATATTTTATTTTATATTTATATTGTTATTCTTATTTTATATTATTAATACGGTAGCCGGTAAGTTTAATTGATATTATAAAATTACAACAAAATAACTAAAATCGTTATTCTTAGTAATTTAATATTTCATTTTGTTCATATTTGATCATAAAATAGTTATAAAAAAAAACTGTGTGCTTATATTTTGGAGATTTTTTAGTTACAGAATAACCTACATACGTGGAACCTTGTTTTTAATTTTTAATCGTTAGCTATAAAAGTTGAAAATGTTATCAATTTTTAACAACAAAAATATTTTAAAATTTAAAATTTGATATAAAACTTGATAAATGTTGTAAAAAATCGAACTTTAAATGCTTATAAAAAAAATTGTGCCTATGTATTTTTAATATTTTTCAACTACTTTAATTGTAATAATATATTAGGAGCCTTGTATTAAATTGTCAAGCTTTCTGACCCAACGAATAAAATTTAATTGACATTTATGGAAAAAAAAACTAAAAAAACTGTAAAAAGAATATATCCGTAAATAGCTCAAAACAAAACAAAATATTTTGAAAATTTTACCAAGGATAAAAATTGATAAAATAAACATATTATATAAATTTCAAGTATCTACAGTTATTTGCTTTTGAATTCCAGCAAAATATGAAAAACGCTACATGAGAAATCGAGTGAAATTCCAATGTTGTAAAAATTTGAACTATAAACGCTCATAAAAATTTAATTTGACTTTCAAATAGACATTTTTTTTTGAAAAAGATTAGAAAATGTGTGAAGAATCTTGAATTAAATTTTCAAATCATAGATTTAAAAGGAAAATTGTTTATGAATTTCTAACTGAAAATAATTTGCACATTTCCGTGATTTTTACGTATTTCGCTAAAATTTGAACTTTAAAAGCTTATAAAAAAAATTGTGACTATAGATTTTTAGTATTTTTCAAGAGTCATTGTAACAATATATTAGAATCTTTGTATTCAGTTTTCAAGCTTTTTTACCCAACAAATAAAATTTAATTGACATTCATAGAAAAAAAAAATAGGAAACTGAGTATGTCCGTAAACAGTTCAAAAGAATTAAAAATATTTTGAAAACTTTAAATACTAATATAAAGAACCAGTGAAAATTTCATGTATCTGCGGACATTTGCTTTAGAGTTAAATCAAAATCCAAAATCGATTTTGCAGAAAAATTCCCGTTTTTTCTTAATTTCTTTTTTGTTTTTCCCTGCGTATTTGAAAACTATTAAGAATTTTTTAACTTTGATCCCCAAAGTACCAACTAGATTCACTTTCTTATCAGAAAAGGTACTTAAGAAGAAAATCGAAGCAGTTTTACTGCCCCAAAAGGTGATGACAGACACAAAAAAAAAAAATTTAACTTAGGTACAAATATGATGTACTGCATTTTGGTATTTTCATATTTTCATCATATTATATTATTATTGTCATGGTTTACGCGTTTGCGGGTAAGTATTATAATAACGTTACGTTTACACAATAATCGCATTTTGATGAATGACATTTGAATATAACATAGGTGCAGTTCTATGTTTTTTTATTCAAACTCAAAGACATATCGTAAATCATCACGCCCGCACCTATATTATAATACACCTAGACACGTTATGCCATTGCTACATATAGCATCATGTATTTCATACAAAATACAGTTATTGCGTAGATATCTCGGAAGTCTTCACATATATACGAGTATTCATAATGCAGAACGCTGGTGTATATGTGTCATGCGCTGTGCCTGTGCGCGCAAATAATTTACATTAGTCCGTTGTGTATAAGATATGGTAATTTTCAAGCGTAGTAGAGATTTATGAATCACTCTGTGGTTGAAACCCGCTTCTTTACGCTGCACCAACTGCACTGGCTAGTCAAAACTTTTCTACGTTTGGAAAGGTTAAATCCAAGAGTGATCTAAGCAATTTGAACTTTCACACACACACACACACACACACACACACATATATACTGCAATGCACATGTGGAGAATACTGAAGATAATTTTGTTTTGGCAAAAGTTATTGTTTACTCGCAACGGAGCGATAATGGGTGTCGAGAGTGTGTGTGTGTGTGTGTGTGTGGATGTGGATGGGGCGAGGTTAGTATATGTACGTTTGTCGGTAGCTAGGTAGTTAAGTGTGTTTAACGAGCAGAAAAGGAGAGGAGTATTGAACAATAACACCGGACGTTTTGTTCCAGTAAGTGCAAAGAAATGTGTAAAAGAATTTCGGGAAGGGATTAGAACGTGCGATGAACACAGTGGTAAACGACCGGTGATGATTCTGGAAGGGCGATGAGGGGGTTGGGGTAAAAACGGTATGTGTGTTTGTGTGTGAGAGAAAGATAGAGAGAGAGAGAGAGTAAGTTAGATTTGAGAAACGACGTGGTGGTGTGTATGCATGGACCAGGAAAACCATCTCCTGTCATGATTGATCGCCGCGAATTATTCAACGTGCCAACAACACGCCCAGCCAGTCGATAATAACATCGTGATTGAACAGCTTACTTATTTTTCGCTTCACAATTTCCCTTCCCTGTCCCACTCTCAAAACACGCTCTCTCTCTCTCTCTAACCACACACACACACACACACACACACACACACACACACACACACACACACACACACACGCTCGCAAGCACATAATATACATCCGTCGCAGTATGTCCTCTCTCCCTTCCACCACCACAGTACATATCCAAACCCTTCTTTGCATTCACCCCGGTACCGCCGCCACTGGTAAACCATAAATAATCTCGAAAATAATAATTCTTCGTCGCGGGAGTATACTTTTTCCACAATAATATATTATTTAAGTATAGGTAGGTGTCTCTACTTAAAGGTACCACAAAACATGTAGGTTCGCACGCGACACGTTTCGGTGTTCGGTCCACCACAATAACATTAAGTGTTGTCGTATATTATAATATGCAAGCGATGTGAGATATATTTTTTATTTTTATTTTTTGTCGTTTTTTTCGTGGTTAAGGATCGGCGCGAGCAGAGATCATAGGGGTCGCCATCAACGGACACGCACATTAAACCACACGCACCACTCGCCATAACGATCGATAGGCTGTGTATAAATATATTATACTGTCACAACAAAACGGTCGGTTAATAAAAACGAACTAAACGATAAAAATAACGACCGTGGACAGTTCGCGGTTGAACAGTAACTGCACAAATGCCGACTGGAGTGTTATAAAAGATACGATAAATAAAATACGAAAACTCACCCAAACCTGTTTATTGGCGCATTCCGATTTGAAGTTATTTCCAAACCGCGTCTGAACGTAAAAGGTCCGTTAAAGTTGTCCGGTTCGCGACACAGCAAAAAACGTGTATGCTTTGTTTTTTATCAAAAATTATTAATGGACAAATCACATTTTTCGCTGAACACGAAATCGCTATTATAAACAATTTCAGAAGAGACACGAAAAATACGTGATCATTAACCATTTAAACAAGCGTCGACGGTAACGCGTACATGTAAATCTGTGTACACGTTTTAATCTCTAAAATTTTGGTCTAGACAGTTATAGTAATAATTTGACCCCAAGCTCAGCATGTATTTTTGGAACATAAAACAAATAAATAATAACGGTGACTTAAAATAAAATATAAAACCGAGGTTTTGGTCATGAAATTCCGTCAAAGAACAAAGTTATTACTTATTAGTTGTTAACAATGCATCTCGAAAATATAGTAAAATCTATAGGAAGAAATTAATTTATTCCTTTTAAGATAAACGATATGCAATAAAATATTATGTTTTCAAGTAAATCTGGAATAATCAAAAACACAGATGTGGCATTTTACGTATATTTTAATATTAAAATATTATTTGAAATACTTGTTGTAGGTATATTATCATATAATATATTTGAAAACGTAAATAAATCGATAAACACATAAGTACGTTTCATAAATATACAAAATATAATGAATTATTATTACACAATATTCTAATGACACGTTGTGTTGAAACATTTTAAGAAAAGTTTTTCTAAAGTTATTATCGAATTCGTTGTTTTTGCTCGTAAGTCTGTTTTTTAACTGCTTTTAAAGGTCTATTTTTTTTAACTCTACCCTATTTATTGTTTGCGTTTACCGTGTAGGTAAGTAATCAATCAGTTTAATACAAACATATTTTGATAGATGTTCCCTGTTGTCAGTAAAAATGTTTTAATTAATTTTATAAATATTTTACATAGGTGTTTAATAAAACGTGGTTAAGTGCTTGTAGATTAAACATAACGATTTAACGACCAATTAACTGAAACACAAACCAATAGAATATAATTATTAAGTTCCATGTATTTTTAGTTCCAAACGTGTATTTATATTAAGTTATATCACAACTAATTTACGTATTTTTTATAATTTAATAACTAAAACATTTTTTACCAATTTTTAGAGATGTTTAAAGTACATTTATAAAAATAAAATTCAGTCATATTCGTATCCAACAATATTTTGACCATGCCTACAATGATGGTGATTGACTTTTAATAACTGACTCTTGAATTGATGGTCACTTAAATATTTTGAAGTTATGTTCGTAATTCTTTCAGATATAGGTAATGCATTTACGAGAATCATAACAATAGGTTTCACCGCCCCTATAAAGAAAACAATACGATTTATAATTTTAAAAAAGTACATACTTCTTTGGTGGGTATTACTATAGAATATGATATAAATGTTTAAAGTACTTTCTTTGCAGAACTCCATGATTATGTAAGACTTGAAGTCATCCGAATCAACGATAACACCACGTGGAATTATAAAGCCTATAATAAATAATTATTTAGGACGTAGTATTGTTGGATTAATTTATTAATTATGAAAAGGTATACCAACCTCCTAGTCCTGTTATCTTCGCGTTAGATTTTAACACAAAACCTGAACAGACAACTAGCTATAATCTTTGACAGAAAACATTAAAGGAAAAATAATAAAAATATTGTACATCGATAAACCATGACTCCTCTTAAAACTATAGCATAAGACACCTCTCATATCATTATCTGAGCAGAAACAGACTTTATATTATATTTATATGGGTACCCGACAACACAAGAGTCACTAATAGTAAAGTCACTGATAAAATTGACAAATTCATGGCATGTCTCAAATGCTATCTGATAAGTTTTAAAATACCGTAGTCTGATATGCTCTTCTGAGAAGACACTTCTAACCTCGGAATTTTAATAACAAAATCATAGCTAAATCATTAGGAAATGCTCCCTCACACCTCATTATGCCCCTTGGTATGGGACTATTTTCCCAACCATTCTACCTCAGCCCCATGGTTTCAAAACATTAATCATCCATGCAAATATCTTCCGTTCTTCGATTCCGATGGGCCTTCTCTAATTTTTTTACCTATCATTGAATGACTGATCTTCCACATCTGCAAAACAATCTCTCGAAATGTGATAGTTACAATCTACGTCATTAAGTGCACTAAATGATCGGGAGTAACCGAATTGGTTTCCGTTTGAAAAAGGTATTTTATTAAGTTGGACCTAATTGGTTCCTTTTTGTATACACGTAAAGAAGTTAAAATTTTAATTTTTAATAATTGGTACAAAATAAAAATTAGATAGTATAAAATATAAATGTACCTACACACTATAGTCTATAGTATAAAATACAATAAGATGGCAATATATTGTTATATTGGAAGTTTACCAAATTATCGGCGATACCTCGATCAATTAAGATAACGATTGAGATATACGTACTTTTATCGCTGTATGGTATATCGTCTATATCCTATATATGAATGACAATAATGTTAGTGAGCCCAGAATAGTCTCGAATAACACATTGTGTTATTGAACAACTTCCTTTAGTATAACCTATATAAATTTGTGATTTGTATTTCGTATTTTAATTTATATTTTTTAATTTTACATTTTTCGCTATTATGTTTTTGCTTAATTAGACGGGAACCAATTCGGCTCAACTTAATAAAATACCTTTTTCAAACGGAAACCAATTCGGCACATGGGGTTAGAGCTCTTCAACCAATTCAGTACCAGCCAAGATTAACTCGTATTATATTTCTGAACAACAAAATAGTATTCTTTGTATTTTATAGTTTGTTGACAACACACAATGTAACATTGCATTTTTGTTTTGTACTTTTATTTTATATATAGCTCACATTTTCCAAATTAATGTTACAATCATTTACATTTAATTGTCAACACTTATCATTGTGATACTTAGTTTAAATTTAAAAAATCATAATGCTCACTTCGTAGTACTATTTTATTCATGTTTAACTGTCGATTTCCGAAGAATGAAGCTGTTGCCAACTGATAAGTCACTGAATTTTCTCTAAAATAATTATTTTATTTTTTTAAATCAATAAAGCTATAATATCGTTTTAAATAATACTAATATATTGGCCTACGCTGTGTTCGTCGAAAACATGACAAATGAAATAACACCATCTTTCATAGCTATTGTAAAATCAATTCCACTACATCTGCACGGGCTCCGGACATCTGTAAATTATTTGGTAATTTGTTATTAAATTCAATTTTATAAGTTCTAAGTTATATGAATACAATATTCATCTATATCACAACTATACATATATCAGCTAATAAATATAACTTAAGTAGATAGCAATCTTTCATAAAGTTAAGTAATTATATAGGTAGCTAAATATATTTTTGGTTAATACACATAAATAAGAATATTAAAACAACTTTTTGCGCCGCCTGTTCTTCAAAATGTAGAATGATTTATTGAATCGTAACACTTTAGAGAGGTTTTGTTAAAAAATCGGATTTTACTTTTAAACTTATCTTACAAACCTTAATAAGTTTTCAACTATGATTCAATTTGATATACAGTGTTGTCAGTTATTAAATTAACTACAGTTTATAACAATGATTTCAGTATACGATATTCACTTGTAAATTGACTACAATAATCCGTGGTTGATGGAATATTTGACACGTAAATGGTATACCATCTCCCGACAACCTTGAACAAAGAAACTTTTTCAATCAACTACCTGGATTCTCGCACACTTTGGTAAGTTTAAAATGTAAATACCATATAACTTTTTTTTTTACTTTTTCTACCGTTTCGGTGTCGTAAGCTGTAAACGTCGCACACGTCAATTTTTTATCGATAGAATTTTCTGACCATTGGATATTTGTATATTGATTGGATGGAGCACTTGGGTAGACTGTATCGAGTGTCGGGATATTTTTTTGTAACGCAAATATTAATTTTAAACACTCAAAAATCGTTGCGCTTGATAATAATATTCGTTTTGCAGACTTCATGGTTTTTACAATACACCGTTCGATGCAATACCACAGAATACTTTATAGTTGTATTATAATATTTTTGATGCCTTCCATAGAATGTAAATCAATATGATATAGCACTTGAACAAACAAGTAATGATATGATAAAATGGTTCGTTGGATTGCATGGCAATTATAAACCGATTAAATACTTTAATGCAGCCGTATGTGCATAAAACAATATAATATTATAAGTTGTACCATACAATGTAAATTTGCACTTGCGGTGTGTTTGTGTTTACTGTTTAGCATCTGTGACTGAGTGCCAATTTGTTTTTATTACTTATCCATCCGCAACTTGCACGTGAGTACTGCTCAATAAATGGTGACCCGTTGAATATAATATGTTATAATATAGGACGCAAGTTTCACAAATTATTTATGCACTGTGCACAGTCGTGGTGTATAATATTGTATGATATAATATAATACACTTTAAGTATAAAGTATATTAATAACTATTATAAAACTATAAAAACTAAAAAATTCCTTTCAATATATTTATTACTTGTGCGATACAATAGCGATTTGATCGAAAATATCATACCGTTGACATTCTACCTGTATATTTTTGCATATTTCAACAAAAAACTTACTTCGATTAAGTTATCATCAATTTTTTTTTTTATTTATAAGATGCAAAACTGTATAGATACTAGAATGGTTTATATTTTAAATCACACAATTATTGTGGTCGTTTTCATTAACAACTTTTATAAGAGTAATTTCACATACACAATCAACTTAATCGTAAAGAATTGTATTACTCAAAATTCGTATATAAGCAATTTATTCAAATGCAAAATCAATAACAGTCTCGTATTTTTACGACTGAAATTATAATAAATCTACCTATGGAAATGCGGTTGGTATAAAATTCAAATAAATAAATACTTCAAGTACACGGATCGATAAGAAATGTAAATCGGTTCTTCGTTATAGGTCATTAGGTCAATACATACATCTTAATAATAAAAACCAATTTGAAATAATCAAAATCAAATTGGATTAAAAAAATATTATATTAAATGAATAATTAATAATTTTTATTCGAATATTTTATTAATTTTTGTTTAAGCATCACTTAATTGTGTAAAACTCGTTAAGGTTACCGTCTAGAGCTTAACAATAATTTTGTAAGCAATACAAGTTTGAAAAATGTACATTTTTTAAATTGTGATTAAAGTTTATTTTAATAATTTCTAAAACGCTCATGTACGTAATACGTAAACCTACATTATAGTTACATTATTTTCTATGAATAGATGATGCAATATGACTATAATCTTGTACTTATACTATCTTGTACCTTCTTGTAAATGAAAACGGTTTATTTGTGTTACTCCGAAAATCATTACTAATTTATTATTCTCCATAATTTTAAGAAATGTATTCCAAAGGAATGCTAGCATATAGTGTACCAATTAATGGTAATCCGAATAGAGGGGTTCATCAAATTACAATCTCAGATAAACCAAAATACTACCACATACTAATCTGAACCTCATTCATTCAATCGCAAAGATGAAGTTATTATAAACAGACAATATATTAATTACTAAAAGATGCCACAATATTCGTCTTATACTCAGAGATGACCAACCCTATGCCAAACCTGTGGAAAACCTCTTACAGTCAATCACCTCTATGTGTACTGTAGAAACCATAATACCAGAAAAATCTTAGGAATGCCTGGCAACCTCTTTGAAGCCCTCCACCCAATCAAAGAACCATAAAAAAAAACTATCTTATTTCTCAAACATATTGACACCTATGTACAACTTAATATAAGAAAACCATTGCATTCAACCATATGTAGCATTAATATTTAACATTGCGTATGTTAATAACCTAAGTTGTTGAAGCTGTACCAAGAATAAACTATATATATATATATATATATATGTATTTTATTATTAACAGATAAAGAAAGTACAATTGTTTTTGATATAAGACAATCTCCGAGTTGTTCACGATATCTTCATAAAAATCCGTATTATAATTAGTGTTCACGTGACTGAATAATTACAGCATGTCAGCATGAAATAATATTTTTGTGTACCAACTTTTAAGCAATCAAATACAAAATCCATTTGGCAGTAACAAATTCCTCTGACATTTCATTGCATGTATTTACTCTTAAATATATGGATTCCAATACAATATACGATATGTATATTGTAAAAGTGGACCTACTATTATTATTTGGTAGTAATTTCAACGTAATGCATTTGATAATGATTAGCATTTTTTTTTTCTTTTAAATAAATTCATTACGATAATTGGTTCGTCATATCGAAAATAAAATAAAATCATAAATCTATTTCATTTGAATATAAATTGATAATTAGTGTAAAAAACATTTTTATAAAAATGTAAAATAATTTTAATTTATCATTATTTTGAATTTTTCAATGTACATATAAATATACAATACACGTATTACGTTCACTTATTTAATATCAATAGTTATTTTAAATGCACAATACCTTTCAACCTTTTGGAATATCATATTAATAAATTATCGACTCGACATTTCTATATTGTAGTATAACTTAAAATATTATCAAGCCTAAATAGGAATTTATAATTTAGCATGAAACTGTATTAAATACAAATTATAATAAACATAACAATAATGAATAATAAATTCTTAGTGAAAAAAAAAAATAACATTATTATTGTGATTTGTCTGGCAGGGTCACGAAGGGTTACAGATTATTTATGTTTTTATTTTGTAACATTCCCTGTTTTATATTCACCGTCGACCAGGCACAATGCATCAAGATTACAGAACAAGTCAGAGGATCTGCTGATAAATTGAGCAAAAACGTGCAGCGCAACAATTGTATAGACTAAAAAAATAAAAATACCAAATATGACAGGGTGTATGAATTTTGAAGTTGAATAAAATCAAAAAAAATATATATACTACCAGTGGGAGGTTATAAATTCGTCTTACATTAGCGGGTAACAACATTAACAACAATTATGATTGTAGATAAATTATTTTTTTATACATTTTTAAAATGTAATATTCTTCTCGATTGTCTCCGTTTTAATAATTACATTGCAATATTATATATAATCAATATTACCTAGTTATAATATTCACATTCCTCCAGTAATCGGATTTAGACTAATTAATTTAATATAAGCTATTGTAAATTTAGCATTATTATTAAGTTCATGTATTCCTGTGTGTTTCACTTGAAAAAAGAAATATCATCTATCCTAGAAAAGTAAAAATATTACAAAAAACATAGCGATTCTCAATGCAACGCTTCCTTTAGGTTTTTTTATTAGGAAGGAAATAAAATTGTAATTCCATAGGTATTAAATCATCGTATATAAGATGTAGTCAATAAATATTTTTTTATCTTATTATTGAAAGGAACTTTTATCAATTACCTAGTTATTGATTCAGAATTTTCAAAACATATTACATAACAAGTTATTTAAGTATAAAAATGTTGTACAAAAAAATCATCTTTATTCTAAATGGATAAAATATGCATGGAGAATTTGGATAGATATTCAAAACGGATACATATGTATTTTTTGGTTAACTTTTAACCCTATAATCCATATTTGCTGTTATTCTACTATACAATTATAGTATTAAATTGTATAATAAAATATAATTTAAAATGTTTAGTACAATTTATTTTGAAATATAGGACAATGGTATGAAAGTAATTTGAAATGTGTAAAATAATTTAAGAAAAGTATAATAAGTTTAAAATGTTAGCAAAAATAAATTTAATGTCACATAATTTTAGAATTTTAAATTTTCACTAGAAACGAGGACCTAGGAACGGCAATAATTTATTAAATAACTGCTTAAATTTTAGTTGCTTAACTATTCTTTTGCTAAATCAAAATATTATATTATATTATATTGTATACTTTGTAATTATATACAATATAGGATATTATTTTTTTTTAAAACTTGCACAATATTTGTAGCAGTCATAACACTGTAGAGTCGTAGAGATAACCTCAGTTTTGGTTTTCAACTATGTACATTTTTAATATTTAATTTTTCCTATATTTTAATTACTATAAAATTTTAATTATTCTAATTGTGTATACAATATTTTATAATAAAATACATTTTTTTATATTTTTTTTGATATCAACAATTTATACAAATTAGCATAATATGTTTATATGATAAGAGTAATAATATATTACATCAAAGGTATGATTAAAGTAGCCACCAATTATTAACTTATAAAAAAAGTTAAACATTTTCTTTTATAGGTATGTACTGTATTTTATATGATATATTGTTTAATAATTATGTAATAAAAGATTCCCTTTATAATGAAAATCAATCATTTTAATATCCAGAAGAGCAGATGTACAAATTATAATTATTTTTGTTTAGAATTAATTTAAATGGCATTTATCAAATAATTTAAATAAAAAAAACAATTATAAATAAATTGAATAGATAAAAAACTTATATTAGTTACTATATTTTACTTTACTGGTTAACACTCCTAATCTTAAGACTCATTGTTAATTATTATTTATACCGTCAAACCTATTAATTTTACAAAACTGTAAGTATCGTATATTTACTTTAATAAATAAAAAACCTTTGTTTTTAAATAACGGTAACATTTTAAATTTTATACTCTACAGAAACATTTTTTCTGAGAATGGTAATATTTAAAAATCGAATATTAAATTAGTTGAGTCAACACTCAAGCACACTTCCTGGAATTTCACTCAGACGACTGAAAGAGCTGGTGATAGTATCTGATCATCTAATAAACCTAAATAACTGTAATAAATAAACTGTGAGAATTATTTTCATATCATACACATTCATTATATTCTTGTAAAACAAAACTTATTGTGGGTAGGTCTGTACTTTTTATAAAGATTATAATTGTTAATTAAATAAAGTTTTTTTCTTGATAAAAAAAAAAAAGTATTTCAAATATAAATTAGTTGAGCTTAGCACAGGGATACACGCAAAATGTTTCCACACCACTTCGCTCATCTAAACACATCGAAGTACAAAATACAATCCACTGCAACATTTGTGGTCAAATATTCCAAATATCCATATTTTTGGATTTCTAAAAATGTTTAGGTATGAAGGTCGGATATTTGGTTTAAGCGTCATATCTTAAATTTTAGTGAATATTTTGAAAGTTTATCGACAGTCAACCACTTGATACATATTTTTCGTAAATCAAGGTCAAAAATAATTATTTCATTAAAATTAAATTATTAAACTATGCATTTTTTATAAATATAATAGAGACTAATTTGTATACAAATTGTCAGTGGGTAAATTACAACATATTGCAGCAACAAATTTATCAAATAATTTATTACTTCTATTTTTTTTTAATTAACAGACAGTACGAAGCAATAGTCCAATGATTATTTGGTTGTAGTTTTTTTATCGGTTATTTTAAATTCTATGGCTATTTTTAAATGCATATTTCATTATTTTTAGTGCGTTCCAGTCCTTGTCCTACTCATGAGTAATAATTAATATTAATTTATTGTTTGAAAAAAAATTTGTATACATAAATAATAATTTTGTGGGGAAAAATATTCTAATTTGGAGTACAAAATGAAAACTTACTAGGTATATACAAAAAAATTTAAAAAACACAACATTTTACAATCATTGAGAGTATGGTTATGAAATATTATTTTTTTTAAATGTATTAAATTAATGTTAAATTGACGATAAGTTATGTAATCCGAGCAATTTCATTTGAGGGACCCTCCAGGTACAATTAGTTATATAATAATATGCATAATTTTTCATAAACTAATGGACTTTAAAATAGTATTTGAATAATGATATTATTATCATTATGTAGTGCGTGATATAAACAGTCACATTATTGGTTTGCTTCGAAATGTTTTAATTCATTGCAGCTGTGATGCGGCTCATGGGTTTGGTGTATAATAGTATTATTTTAAAAACATTTCAATGATTGCAAAGATTGTACCGATGCAAGTAATACGTACAGTTTACTTAGCTCTATAGTGACCAATAATACAATATGGACTGTTAATATTGGTAGATATGTCAATTTTGTACTGAAACCTACATAAAAAAAATAATATTTTGTATGTTTGTATAAATCTTCTTTTGGAGGCTCGACTATAATAAATGTAAAACATTTAGATAATTTACTATCAGTGAACTTGTTATTAAAAAGATTGTCATATTATGGGTAGTATAATATAAATAACTGGATGAATTTAAATGAAATAGTAAATAAAAAAAAACTATGACTATAAATTATAACTTAAGTAATTTATTCCTAATATTATTCGTTCAAAGATTCGTGAACTACCTACATCCTACTTATTTTAATTCTATGTCTGTTATTACAAAAAAATATTATCTGTAAATATTCTAATGCCAAAATATCAGTTATCAAATAATTATTTATGTCTCTAGATTAAGTGTGGATATATTGATGATTATTTCAGATTCGATTTTATTAACTATTTGTTCATATTATATCTAATCTTATGTTAATTATTAATAACTAATTAACTATCTATGCTTACAGAAGATAATTTAAATACATTTTATTATTTTCAAGAATTATTTTGTATGTAATTGAAAAATAAATATATGTTTGATAAAGAAAAAAAAATCAGCCAACACATATTATAATATATATATTTATGTTTATCGTATCAAATAATATATTTTTTAATTAAAAAACGTTTCAACGTTGAAACGGTTGTTGGTTCGTTAACCGCTGTTTACAACAACTGCGGACGGTTATGGTGTGTCGTATTCTACACATATTATACACGCGTATTTCGATGAAATTAATACGAATACGAGATCGCCGCCGACGGTTACATTTATTGAATATCGATTACATCGGGAGTGTATAATCGCCGTAAAATATTGTTTGATGTGGTGCTTTAACGCTAGGGCCCTGGGATATACAGACTTTCAAACATTGGACATTATATTTAACGACCGTATTTTATCTGTTCGCTGTTTGCGGAACTCAATGGTAAACTATTTGACGCCGCGCCCTTTACCCGACAAAATAAATAAATACAAATAGATAAGAAATAGATTACGTGGTTAAACGCGTGCAGAGCACGGCCTTTATGGAGATATACTGCACACCGTTACGATATCAAAGTCTCCCGCACGCAGACCACACGGCTGACATCAAACAACTTCCGAGGTCCGCGTTAATATATAACGTCGGCCAACGAATCGCATTTCTAAAACGATAAAATATCCAGTAAACGCAACGCACTACACCTTGTCATATATTTTTTATTCGCTAAAACGGTAAAATATTATATTGAGATATAATTAATGTTATTGTTATTATTAATAAATGAAGCCTCGGCCGTTGGCTGTATTGTTATTATGTTATAATAATATAGTCACACGACGTACTACTTCATTAATATCCAACCACCCGGCGGGGTCGTGCTATAAGTTAAAAAAGAAAAGAGCTACTTAAAAGTAAAATGCACACATCGACGGTTCCAAGCCAAAATGGTGTAAACTACAATTGTAAAAATGTTCAGTAAAGCAAAAACAAAATTTGTCGAATGGGAAAATTCTGATTTTTTTTATCTCAACATTGATAATGACAGTGCGTCCAAGGTTAAGTGATATGTCTTCAAAGTTTGGGGTAGCTTTCATAATATTTTTGTATGGTTTTTAGGTTTAATTTAAAAAAAATTTGAAACATTTACATTATTAATATTAGTTTATCTCATATATATAATTGAAATAGAAAAAATACTGGTATAAATCATTTTTACCATCTGACGAACAATTAAAAAGTCGATTCTTACACAAGATATTATTATAATAATAATATTTTTACGGTGTTCAATAAACTCGATTCGGTATAGTTTTTTTTTTCATAAATATGGTTGTTGCTACTAATTACTAAATAAGGGACAGAAACTAAAACTAATTTTGAGGTTTTAGTTTTGGTTCATCAAACCAGGTTCTTTATATTAATGGTTTAAATTACCAAAATTAAAGTCTTATGTTTTGATTTCGGGTTTAAAAAACACTAATGAACTATTAAGGTTTTGGTTATCCACTATGATACCTACAGGTTTTTATATAAAAATAATAATTTTTTTACAATACCTTTTCATTTAGGTTGATAGGTACCTACTTAACAGTCAACTATATTATAATAACTTTTTGCTGCATACAAATAATTAAAAAAATCAAGAAAAATCTAAAATTTATTATTTACCAATCAATAGGTAAGACTATATTAGACTTGAAATATCATCAGGCCATTTGCAAACATTTATAATTTTAATCTTCTTAGATGTTATTAATAAAAATAAGTTACAAAACAATAACCTTCATAAGCAATAGGTTGAAATTTTGAATACTTTAATATAGGTATACAAATTGTAGGGAAAATTATAGTTATAAATATTATATAGTACTAGAAATTAATAACATTCTTGTTACCTAGATATTTCTTAATTATAATTCCTAAACTAAAATGTTAAATTCAAACTGTTAATTCAAATCTATTTTTTATACAAAATGTTATGTTCAAATTCAAATCATGGAATGATCACAATGCTAAATGTCATCAAGTGGATTATCATTATCAGCTGTAGCCATAAACCAATGCTATTTTAATATCAAAATAAACTATTTGAGTTCAAATAGTTATAGGTTTAACTTTAACCATCAAAAGCATCATATTATTGAAATTAAAATAAAGATATCAAATACCATATTTTCAGAATCATGAACCGATAATTAATTAAATATTGGTATATGAGCTGTATTTAATTTATATTTATGATTTATTTCAATTAATACAAGTTACAACGATTGGCTGACGTCTAATACTAAAATATATAGAAATAAACAATAAGTATTGAAATCAAACTAGCTAATTACATGTCACTAATCACTATTAATTATTCAATATTCTGGGAAATTTTTAATCATAATTTACCTAGTACCTGCATATTTGTTATTTATTTATTAATTTGAATAAGGTCGACTGGAATTTATTTACAATTTATTATATAGATATTTTTTTATTCACAAAATATCAACGATTGTTATATGTTCAGATATTCCTAAATAACAAAAAATCGTTTAATTTAAAAGCCGCTGAACAAAAAAAAACTGTTTCGGTTTTGGTTACTGTTCAAATAAGCATTGCTTTTAATCTCGGACTTGACAACTGCTATCTTATTTTATTGCTTCCACTCTTCCACTCTGTTTCTGGTTAAAATAAATCGGTTTTTCTAAAACCTGTTTCCATCCTTACTCATAATATTTTTGGTTATTTTCCATCTCAATACTGTTCTTAGCAAATTTACCAAAATGTATATATATATATATATATATTTAATTTATCAAGTTTCGTCTTTGAATCAAAAAATCATGGAATTTGATGAAATTCATTATTTTGTTGTTTTTTTTGATTTATAATGGTTAGTTTATAATTCCAACATAATTGTACTAAAGCGTAAAAATAAGAGTACATTAATTATCGTTTCTTAGCTCTGGTGAAAACCGATGTTTTCATTATTTCATTATGAACTTAATGCAAAATTGTATAGTGTATATAGGTATGCTTTTTAAACAACACGGCGACGTGCATCTGTGCATATCTCATGATTCTCCTTTTACTCACAAACAATATTAATTAAACAAATGTGATAAGTGCATACATAAATCGTAAATTCCACCGTCGGTATAATAATATACTCGTATTAAAACACCTTAATATGTTTAAAACATTTTAGTCGTTTGAATACCCTTCTATAGTACTCATAAAAATGCATTTTAGACGTCTAAAGCCCTCTTTAAACATCGCAGACGATACAAAAGTGTTTAAATATGCAAAATAAATGTATGTATTTCCGAGAGACATTACTGAACAGGATAATTGAGTCATAATTTACTTTTAGGGTTTTGTCTTTTCCATCTCCGTGCAGCGTTTTAAACAATTTTATACTTTTAATAAATTGCTGCACGTGATACACTGTTATTATTTTTTATTAATACAATCGGACGTCTAACTGGTTGACACTCTAACATTAGACTAATTGGTAATTATTATTGTTGTTATAACCATTAAAATATTAAATGTGTTGACAAAGTTCATAGAAATTATACATTTTGTTTTTCAACTTATTATAATATAGGATTTGAACTTTATAATTATTAGTTTCTTACCACGTCAT
Organism: Nasonovia ribisnigri; assembly: GCA_027563435.1. Taxonomy (NCBI): domain Eukaryota; kingdom Metazoa; phylum Arthropoda; class Insecta; order Hemiptera; family Aphididae; genus Nasonovia; species Nasonovia ribisnigri. The sequence goes on from JANEHU010000513.1 coordinate 208,495, forward strand.
CTTCAGTCGAGTAAATACCATTTGAAAAATCATAATATAACAGGGGATAGAGTGAGGTAATCGATTTAAACAAGTTCCTGATCCATCCAGCAATATTTGTTTATTTTTCTTCGAGAACATAATTGTTCTCACTGAACAAGTGTGTAAGCAAAATATATTTTCCTTTATATTGTTCCTATACATCCCTTAATATATATTCAACCTAATAACATAATATTTCTCGATAAAAACACTTTATTAATATAAATCATATACTCAATTAACCACCGATGGACAAAGTTATTCTTAAACATCGAACTCATTGTAAAACGGTAGTTTATGAGTTGAGAGAATCTATATGTGTTCGTTTTCAAAGTTTGCAGGCAGACTCTTTTGTATGAAAAAAAATGTATACTCTATAATCATAGATCTCTAACTTGTTCTAACTTTGTGTGAACTCTCAACCCACGTTTTCCTGATATTCAAAACGTGTACCAAACGATGCGTAATAATTTGCTAGTATTTGCGAGTGTTTTTGTGACGTTTGTGAGTCACCACAGTTTAAGCAACAAACTAGTTTTTTTTAACTTTGAACTTGATCTATTCAAGTATTTTGTTGGATTTATAGTTTAAAATGATATAACATGTAGTTAATATAATATATTGTAGGCGTTAGAAAAACACATTTTAATACCGAATACGATTTTTAATATAAGTAGATAGTAAGTTATTAAAAATAAAATTTTATATTTAAACTTAAGTTATTAAAATAAATCATTTTCTTTCAACCTTCATCGTCTATGATAATAGTATAATGTTTTATTTGAATCTTGTCATACTCAATATTCTATTGTATTTATTCTCCACCAACACGTTGTATTTTTAGTTTGGTATCCTTATCATACAATGAAAATATGAAATATTTATAGCTGTATTCTATAGAATTGTTTGCTTAAACTACAAAATAAAACTATTGATATATATATAAATATAAATCACTTAAACTAAATTATGTTTCACTGCATTTTTTATTTGTTTGCTTAGAAATTTGAGATAGTATAAGACATAATATGAGGTAGGTCATCCATACAATATATGTCACTATTTTTATTGTGATTCTATAGCTATCGAAGCGTTTATACTAAAAAATAAACCTATGTATCCGTAAAAAATCACCTGTGAATAAATAAATTAATAAATAATAAATAAATAGTGTGCAAAGGTTGTGCGTAATAGAACATAATAGTAAAAATGTGTTCATTATATTTGGTTTCAGTGTCGGTGTCAGTATATATTATCATCGCTTAACGGATTCAGTCCAATATACAAAGCAATAATATTATACTATAATGCGCTGAACGTAATGTAATAATATATGCCATGTCTTGTGACAAAATGATGTCTAATCAATGTTCTAAATCAAAGTGGTCGCAATTGCAAGTAATTTTAATAATTGAAGCCCTTAATAATATTATAAAAATGACGATAATAATATTACTAACTATGCAAAACGTTTGCCATCAAGTCCGGGCACTGTGAAATCTTGACTCTGTTTAATTAGACGACTGTCAGTAGAGCCATAATCCGAGATACGTGATAAGCCTGATTCAGAGAGCAGAGCGTTGATACAGTTGATCAACACCTTATTTGTTATTAAATTACACGTATTATACATTAATTATACGTACTCGTCTTGTTCTGTGTCCCATAATTGTATACGAGTAAAACTATAGTAAAATATGTGGCGGAAACGTTAATTTTCCTATCCCCAAGTTCCGTCGTCTGTTTCAATCGACGTTATACATGCAAATTGTACGTAGGTAGTAGGTACCTACGGCTGCAGTATACAGTATTATTAATATAAAACGCTTTGAAGTTCGATCCGAATCGATGATTATTATAACGATGGTAAATAGAATTGTTTTTACTTTTGTTATAACGCTAGACAAATCTATTTTATAGCATTATATTATACGCTACTATATTATGTATGTATCAGATATTAGATTTTTCTCTTTACTTAATAAACCCCAACGGTTTCACTAAAAACTTTTCTACCATCTGTTATATTATATATGTTTGAAAAGTTTAAACGTCGAATAAAATGTAATATAGTCTTTGACGCGAACTGTAAAAAACAATGATAACAATAACAATAACAATAAACCCTGAATTAGATTAAAATATTTATATATATTTTTCGTGCGTTACAATATATTTTTAGGTATTATGATAAATGTACATTTTTGTAAAAATGTTGAAAAGAGTGCTTAGTCGACTACAGTTGACTACGGGTGGTGCAATGTGCCGATGTTGTAAAAATGTAGCTGTGTAGGTAATATTATATACACCAAATCCAGCGACGGTGGTTACAGTTGCAGCAAAAAAAAAGACACTGCACGATTTGTGACAGTGAAATTTTCAGAATATTAAAAAATCCACAACAATAATAATAATAATAATCATAATAAAACAACAGCCGATATTATTTCTTGTCACAGCCAACGAAATTGCGAAATGGGGGAGGGAATGATAATGTATACGTTTTTGTGTATGCTTAATATGAAAATACGCTTTAATACGTTTTTGATGTACCTATACCGACCGGTGTCGGGCGGTGATTTGTATTCCGTTCGTCGGAATTTAAAACACACACAGCATCGAAAAAAAACCAAAACAAAACAACGGAAAAACTTTATCAATTTTTGCCGGCCCTCCGCGGGACAAACCCCGACGACCCTCCACCGAGTACAGAAATGATGGGACCTAAGCGTGGAGGCGCGGGCACGCTTTGTATGCGAGTCGTCGAGGGTCGGACGCGCGCGTGTGACGCCCCCGACCACTCCAGTCACGTCATCCCCGAAACACCGGATACGCGTCTGTTTGTCCGTCTCTCTCTCTCTCTCTCTCTCTTTCTGTCTGTCTATTTCTGCCTCTCTCTCTCTCTATCTCTGTATCTGCCTCTGTATCCGTTTTGTTTCTATGTCAATGGCCGTCTGTATCTGCCTCTCCGGTACGTCGTTTTCGCGGAAACCGATTCGTAAGATACACACGCGGCCAGCGCCGTCGCGCCGCAACAGATGCGACTCGCCGCACGCCCGATATAACGCGTTTACCGAGTGAATTCGGGAGACGTCTCCCCCCATAACTGTGTTACGCAATAACTGTACGTGATCATAATATAGAAAAAAATATTATGTTTCTACTGTAGTACCATAATATGTGAACAATGTCGTATAATATATCGTCGGATACTACCATGATACTAGCCGTTGCTGACGGTCCGCTTCGGATCCGTCCGACAACCGGTTGCGGGAAATTTCCCGATTTCTCTTCGCAGTCTGCGTTTGGAGAATTATATTTTCAAACCGCTTAAGATCATAGACGTGGACCTCCGGCCGTCCCCTACAAACCCACGTCTCTGTTTTATTTCGCTAACATCATATTATTGTGTTGTGTTCGTTGTCTACAGAACAGAAATACTTTTCTGGCAAAGAACTTTTCTTGTAAAATGCGTGATTCCGTTGGCCGCTACGTACGTTTGTTTGTGAATAGAACATTTAATTTTAAAATGTATTGGTGCTGATGACCGTGTACAAATAATATTCGGTTTTCAATATTTCCAAAACAAAAGCCACGGAAAAATGTTCAAACATGTTGGAATTTGTGTAGGCGGATTTCCGTAACGTCCAGCAAAACTCATCCATTGATAACGGCGTGGTTTTTTTAAACAAAATTAAATTATGTCAATCGTTATTTTTGAATTTGTTATTTTAACTATTAAACATTAAAATAAAACTATTTTTTTCACTGGAAGTCCAAAAATAATGTTTTAGATGTTTCAATAACAATTTTAATTAAATACTTCATTCATACGACCATAAATAAATTATGAATAAAAATAAAATATAAACTTTAATTAATAATACTAAATGTTTAATATTTCACGATCATAATTTATAGTATGCATCTGATAATGCGTACATAAATTATATTAATATTTAATAATATATTAAGCCAAATTAATATCTTACTTTATTGTCAATGTAAATTCGACTCATTGCATTGTTTAGTGCAATATAGTGCATACGCCATACAGTAAGACGTATTAAGTTACCATAGTACATCTATTTAAAACATACTACGTTACATTTTTCTTCCAACTATCAAACTTCATTCAGATTAAAACATAAATTCACCAAAAAAATACCATTCATTTAATGACATTTTAGTGATGATAATATAATTGTGGTATTATTTATTCCGAAAACGAAACAAATTACTGTTTGAACAATGGTAGGTATATCTACATTAATTTATTTTCAGTTATTACAGACCAGCTTTCAGTATAATATTTATATGTTTTTTTAAACTTATTAACAGCATTTTTATAAATCAGAGCTTCACTAAAATTGTCATTAGTTTTTTTAATTATATTTTTTATATACGGTATTGATATTATGATTGTTCGATTGTTTTTAATTAAAACATCATATTATTTTCAAACCATCACCTGCACTCACTGATTCCAACAAAATGCTCTAACAACTTAACTATGTAACTATATGACATAATACGCTGTTATCAGATTATAAAATCAAATCATATTTTATCTATGTAATCTATCGCAACAAAGGATCAAAATAGTGGTTGAGTTTATCCAATGATAACAACATGGAAACTCATTTTGCGTCCTGAACTTCACAATTTTATTAAAATTCAAGTTATGAATAGACGATACTGGAGTCTCTAGATTATTTTATTTTCTTATGTCGGAACAATACGTATTGATTAATTCGTGATCTATTTTGTCTTCTTAAAATGACTTAAATTGGTTGACCATTTTAACAATATTCGATGCCTTTTTCCAGGCCCTTTAGTATGCTGTTTATATTAAATAAACATCCATAATAATTATTTATATCTGGATTTCTCTTTGTAAACCAATATAGTTTATCTGTCTTCACACGTTCGCCAGATGAATTAAATTATGTGTGAATTATTGTTATATAGTATATTTATAAAAGTACTCAATGAAAATTAATGCATTTACAGTAATGGATAATTTTGCACTACAGTTTAAATTAAATCAAATAAATAACAAAAAGCCATTTGAAAAGAAAGCTCTTTCAATGCCTAATAATTCTGTATGAATATCTATATCATGCATTATGCTTTATTACACCAACAAAATTGTGTTTATTAACAGAGTTCAGACATTATCGACATGATACAGAAACTAAAAAATATTAATTAAATGATATCCAATGTAGACCTTAATTTTACTAATTGAACACAAGTTAAAGTTTAAGATAGCAATTTATTAACTATCACACTATAATAAATAATGTGTGTAATTTACAACTTACCGCTTCTAATATCACAGTAGTCTTAAATCTTAATATTCTTAACGACATACGACATTTATTCCATTTTTATTTTTATTCAAATATAATTATTTAAATTTATTGATAATCTTTATTTTAATTATTTCTGTTATGAATTAAACAAATATGAATATATAGTTATTTGTAATAATAATTAGTAGATAACATTATTATTTACTACTATTTCATTAAAAAAAAAAATATTTTTGAATATAGTAGGTACATAAAAACTATAAGCTACTGAATGATAAGTATTTTTTTAATAAATATTTATCTTATTTCTTCTTACTTAAAAAATGGTTTAACTGGGGATAATGTATACGAGTTATCTTTGAAACTTAGAATATTACTTAAGTTTTATGTCTTAAATTTATTTTTCAAAGAAATTAATAGCTGGTGTAATTAAAAAAAAATGCATAGAAACTATAATCTTTAAATTTATGTTTTAAAATTGTATAGTATCAAAAAATATGAAACGATAATTGCTAAATAAATATTATATTTAAAATTCACAATTTATTTTTAAACTCAATAGAAAAGAATCAATTATCCAAAATATTGTTATTTGTAAATTATTATAGTTTTATACTCAATAATGTAACCCAATATAATTTTGGACATTGTGGTTCTGAATTTAACATAATATTATATATAATATACATAGGGTATTAAATTACTTGTCGTTGTTTTAAATAGATTTATTTAAACCGATATTAATTTCACAATACTATACCAATATAATATAATATATACTAAAATATTAAATATGTAAATACGTAAACATGGAATATGATGTTATAATTATGTAATTAAAATTAAAAGATCATCATCATTCCACACAGATTAATTTGTAAAATTGTTCACATTAAAACCAAATGTTAAGCAATCAACATTTATGAAGCGGTGCCATCATTCCGATCACATACGGACGTTATATCAGTAAATCCATATTACAGATCTAACTAAAGCTAATCGCCTTATATATATGTAAGACCAGTTTTGTTGATGGTATACACCAAAAACTCAACATATTTTATAATAAATGCACCTAGGTGCAACCGTCGAATTTATGGATAAAAGAAGTCTATTCTCGTTGCAGGTTTCATGTAGGTACGTACGTTATTGTTTTCACCCAACGCGAGAGTGACAACAGACACATCGAATAACAGTGCTGTTGTTTTTCGCCGTATCAGACCATCGCCGCATATTATTATACTCATTGTAACATATATTTGTATAGCAGCCACCACCGCGGGATAACGAAATAATAGTAATAATAATAATAATAATCAGATATACATAAAAAAAAAAGAGAGAAAATACGGACGCATTATGACGGCTCTCTGAGAGAAAAACTTTGCCTGTCATCGGTTTTCCCTCTCCCTCAGTCGTCTCAACCCTGCCGCCGCCACCCGACCCATCCACTCAACCACCATCAGCACTCGTGGCCGCCGAGGTATTTTATAATATGGTTCACGGGATACGCGATGGTGGCGGTGGCAGATAGGGCAGACGGAGGTCGGATCTCGATTACTATAAACCATTATTACGATGTTCGTTCGTCTGGATTATCGTATTTCTATAGGCCCATCAAATACCGGCGGCGCAGACAGGACGCATGGATCCAGTCCAGAATTTTCCCACAGACGGCGGCGGCGATGATATTCAGATAACATAATATAATCTTTCCCAGTCTGCCGAACACACGCCGAGCAAGAAATCCCTATATTATTATTATTATTATTATTATTATTACCTATTAAAAAAATATATGTATACCAAACCAAATTATTGTTGTGCACACAGCCATTCTTTGCAACCACCGCAAATCCTCGGGTTTATTATTATATTGTTTATTTATTTAGTATTATTATTATTTTTTTTTTTTTTAGGTTGAAAAATGCGCTAACGACGCACCAAGAGTCTCATTCGTATCGCATAATGTATATACTATATAGATCATTCCCTAACGGGGAAAACCGCACTGCAAGCCCCCGATAAGTGTCTTCGATGCGCGCACACTGTGGCTAAAACACCGCGTACCTATAATTCTAACCTATATAATTTTACAATGAGCCGTCTTGTTTTCACGAATGAATCAGCGGATGATGCCACTAGCCACTATCAATTATTGCATTGATCCATGTGTAAATCTATTACTAACACCTAAGTCCTACGATTAATAGTAGGTGTATATTATTATTTTATACGCGCCAAATTTACTGAAAATGGTAAATTTTTGTCAATATATATAAATGTATATACGAAATCGGTTCAAGGCCAAAGTTAGTAAATATAATCTATCCGTCACAAGATGAGCTATATGAAGTCGTGGTTCACGGGTTCACCTCAAACTGTTGGTCCACTGCTGAGTGCATCAAAACTTTAAATGGTTATAACTAATATTATTTACTGTTGTAAAAACTGATTTTTATAAATTCGAATTCCCAGTCAAGTTTTGCATAGTAATATGAAATTAGAAATGTAAATAACGATGAATAAAATTTAAAAATATAACACATTTTTGAAAATATTGTATTATAACTTAAGATTATAAAAAAAAATTGAAGATTTATATTTTAAATTCTTTCCCCCGTATTAATGAATTATGATTTATTTTATGATTACCATAAATGTCATATTACACTAGAAGAACAAAGTTGCAGTCAATATTATAGGTAATTAATGAACTAAAAAACATAAAATAATATGGATCCCTCTTTTGCCATCCAAGTATTCAATTTAATATTATATAATATTATGTAATATGTTTACATATAGTTGAGATTTGTTAATTTTAAGTAAAATATTTAATATTTTTTAAAGCATATCCGTTTATACTATTAAAATAAACAGAAAAGTGTTAAACATTTATAGAATATAGAAAAATAACCTATTAAAAATGTGTAACATACCATGTTGATTGTTGACCCACTATCGATTTAGATTATAATTTTTTTCAAATATAATGTACAATCATTATAAAAGTGATTGAACAAAAAACAAATGAGGTTTTTAAAAACATTTGCCAATCAGTTATCATTGAGCATAATAATATATTCCCAATCTAGCTACTTCTACAACAGTTCCTGAAATCAAATGATTCATTTTATGACACAATCAAATAAAAAAAAAATACACATCTGAGTTCCCAGCACCCTTGAGAGTAATTCAGATTTGAAACAAACAACTTTAATTTCAAAATAATTCCACTCGAGATACTCTCAGATACCTTAGTTTTTATTGAGTTCAGTATTTCGAAATGTCGGTCATGATAAACTTTTCACGATCTATTAAGTTCCTTACATCCATGAATATACATTATTATTAATATAAATATATGGTTCTAATGAAAATCAAATTTCATATCATTCTATATTCAGAAATAAAATTATTTTTCGGAGAAATAAAGGTATACCTAATAATATAGTAGTAATAAATATCTTATATTGAACAATAGCTTTTATATATAAAACTAAGCAATCTTAGTGTATTAAATTAGCAATTAGCTGAGTAATAAGAATAATTTTGAGAGATAGCCAAGGTAATTACTAATTAGAAATAACATAGTTTTAATAATTTACACAAAATAGTTCAATTTAATATTCTACTGATATAAATTTAAATAGGTAGGTCGTAGGTAATTAAAATGTATAGACTAGACTGATATTGTTCAGTGTTCAAAATAATATTAAAATACAAAAAAAATTGTGCTTGAGTAACTGAGACTAAATTTGGATCACAATATTCTTTGATACCTATTGAACAAATCATGTGATTAAAATTTAAGAAATTTCTTTAATTAATCACAAAAAAAATGTTTATAATATATATAAAACCAAATAAGAAATTATATTACACGTATACTGTCATATTTTTTTCAGAGAAAATTATACATTTTTAATTCAAATGTATATACATTTGTATGTGCCATATACCTAGTTTATATTTAAAATGATTAATGGTTATTGAAATATTAATCATTTTGTTTATATATTATTTCAAACGATAACAATATGCTGACAGTACGTAATATAATATGCAAAACTATTCACCCATTTACTAACGTGGGTAATACTATAATCATATCAAAATAATTAGTTGAACACGATTAATTGAGTACCAACCTAGTTATAAATATTAATAACTTATTTTAATATGACATTGAAGGCCATCAACCAATAATTTTAGAATACTTGCGTGAAGCAATGAACAAATCGTTTATAGAAATACACAATAGGCGATATAAATTGAGTTATTATATGAACCAAAAAGGCGTACTTCATTTTTAACATCTACCATCAGTCCACAGTGACTCTAAGTAGGACCAGGTAGTGACTCAAAAAAATAATATACACCAGTTCTTTTAAAGTACATATTTTTATCGATTCAATATTCGCAATAAATTACTTATTTGCACATATTCCATCCAATATATAAAAATTAATTGTGGACTTGGCTGAGCTTTTAGTTGAAAAATAAAAAATAAGTGATTAGAAATTGTTAATGGTTGCTATTGTTGAGGTATCACAAACAATTTTATAGATGCGTATCAGTTTTTTTTTTTTTACAGACCATGAAACCTTTTATTGTTTTCCCTTCAAAACCCAAGTCTAATGACTACCACAAGAGTGAGGTTTTTTCTATAAGTCCTCAATAACAATAGTATATCCATCCAGTCAATAAAAACATTATTTAAAAAAAAAAAAAACACAGATTACTTTTGATCCAGCAAAAAAGTTGATACCGGCACCCATTATTCTACAAAGAACGTCAGATACGATTTCAAATTTGACCTTTTACTGATCAATACAACACCAAAGAATAAAGATCCACTATTATTTTATTTTCAAATCCAAAAAAGTTCTACAACTTGATTGGGTACTAAACAGTTAACTAGAACATAATATGTGTTTGCTGGATTATTTAAAAATATGTTTTATAATCAACTGTTAAAGTACATATAATTAATATCATAAAAATTACATAAAAATAAATTACATAATAATGATGAGTAATGAGTATTTGTCCATATATGTACATTATATTGTTGTGCCTCACATAATATATAAACATAAATAATATTAATATGTAAACTATTGTCTACAGAGCTCTATAAGGGGGGTTAAGGGACAAAGCAACTACCCCCGTGTGCCGTAATTTCGTAAAAATAAGGGGTGCCTTTATTTGCGCTTAATATACTACCTGTGGCCCCGAAGACTAAATATGTTATAATGTTATAAATAATAAGTAAAGGACACCGTGGTGAACGATGACAAAATAAATCTATTAAGCATTTCTCATCGAAAATGTCTACAAAATCTGTTATAATTATATCGACTGTGGTCTGTGCTGACTACTGACTACTGTGTATTACCATTAAATACTAGTATTTATAATCAATGATATTCAAACTAGTGTCCCATAATCTACATAAAAAGAAAACAATTAGTAATTAAATTGTAGGGAAGGGGCGCGCCAAAAATGTTGCCCCGAGGCGCTGAATTGCTTAACACGGCTCTGAGTGTCTGTATGCAATATGCAATATGCATAGTCACATAACTACATAAGACATAATTTAACAAGTAGTATTTTAATATTAGTACCTAGACTATATTAATATGCAGGTACTCATTGATTTATAGTATTTTTAAATTTTCAACTTAAGTTGCCAAGCAAAGTTAAATTATTTTGCAGACTATTTTAACATAAATGATATCTATAGTTCAAAGATTTAGCTAAAAAATTATATCACAACTTTTAGTGCCATTTTTCTTTATACTTATTCCTGTATGGAGAGTCAGTTTATGTGTCATAACTCACAAAATACATGTTAAACTATGACTTATATGACACATAAATTGACTATGCATACGACATTAGAGTTTTAATTACACGGAGTTTGACAGTGTTTTTGTTGGGAATTAACTTATTTTTTGTTGATACATTATTATTTCAGGAACATTATATTGGTTTGACAATGATGTTATTTTCTTTCTTTTTTTTAAATATTATTTTATAAATAAGCTTATATGTTTATAAACGGTTGCCAATGAAAGCAGATTATAAGTAATAGTAGAAATTAGTATATATTTATTTTTTTTGTATATTAGTTGACATTGGTGTCAGTGCATTGTAATGCGGGCCGTGAGAAATATTATGTTGAAAATACAATAATTTCTAGTTAAATTGGCTATATATGTTGATATTGTTGATTTTTTAATAATTTGACGAATATAGCATGCACTTCTACGTACAATGTCCTATCAGATGATTGTATTTTCAAACTTCATTGTTTAACTACAATTTTGGTATGCTATTTCTCAAGACATTTTTTTCGTGAATCGTATTGCTTCCCGTAATTATAGTACCTATGGACCATAGGCTATGGACAATCAGCAGTTTTCGGGTGTGCCTATATTTTTTAAGGCGCTCTTTTATTTTTATACTTAGCGCGTTGGATATATTTCTGCATGTATTATAAATATATGGGTATAACATTAACTGTAGACCCTCATTATTTTAAGATTTTTGAGGTACATTTAAGATACAATTTTATCATATTATTATTATATTGCGTGTATTATGTTGTACACGCAAAATTCGCCAATAAAACCACTATAGTCATTTAATTTTTAAGCAACAATCTATGTCCTATGCTTTTAGTTGCATACACATGAAACATTTTTATACACTGCTCATCTCAAGTTTAGTTACTTTTGAATAAAAAAAAATACTCATTCAATATTCGATACATATATTTATTGGTACATTTACATTTTTCAAAAAAAAAAAAAAATTAACTGACGAAAGAATCACATTAATATATAACATAATATAGTATAAGTAAATATGTATTATATTTTGATCCGTACAACAATAAGATTCAATTATAATTTTTCAAAGGTTAAAAGCGTATTTCTAATAATAATACAATACTAACTATTTGTGTAATAACAAAAAAATACAGTCTTAAACTAAATATAGGTTTTACTACCTATATTAAGATTAAACTTAGTAAACGAAAATTGATCCCAGGTTTTTTATTTTACAGAACGTCATATACCTAACATTGAACTAAATGATTTTATAGCTGTAGCCTATAATAAATAATCGCATTAGGAAATACTGAAAATTGTGTACTGTGTGTCTGTGTAGTATACAACTAATATGGAATTAAGTACGAACAGATCATTTTATTAATAGCAATTTTTCTATTATAGAAATATTTTATTATTTATACCTGTATATTTCTTCTATATAAGCAACGTGCGATTTCAAAAATTACAATTACAATTGTAATACATTATAAAATATTAAATTTAATGTTCAACTAACGGATTTAACATACTTATTAGTAGTTGAAGACAACAAAACTAAATAAAAATAAGGGGAAAGTAATAATAGGTACATAAAAAAAACTTATGGAATTGTATTCAATGTATATACGGTAAGCTATATTGTTATATATTTTATACTAAACATGTATGATAACTTTTTTATAAACAATTTACTACGCGATATAGAAAAAATGTGTCACAGAAAGCAAAATAATGGATACATTTCAAACGGTATGAAAACACGTCACTATAATATTATTTGACTATTTCTGACTAAACAATATAATTTTTGAAAAAAAAAAATTGTTTTTGAATTTTATTTAAATGTATAATAATATATTCTAAGTGTATCAAATCGAAATTATGATCAATGTTCTTTAAATGCAAACTAACTGAGAAAAAAATAGTCTATTGTTTCTACTTAAAAAATTTGTTACATTTCACTATTTTTTACTCGCAGGTGCCTACACAATATACAGAACACGTATTAAACTTCATATAATACACATCGATATCCATCTCAAACTCGTTTTATTTTAGAATTATTATTCAATTTTCCTTGCAAATGGTCCAATAAGTATACTAAATTTGTATAGTCTCTTCAAGTTCACTTCGGTTTATTAATGTTGGTCGTCGTTTTTTTTTCATCAATCACAGTACACACGTGATATCATAATAATTTAATGAACAATTATTTCTTATTCATACCGAAGAATAGATAGATTAATGTTATTATTCGCGATGAAAAGATCGAAATTGCTAATTGCCATAATTATCATTATCATCATCAGTAGAGCGGTAGATTCGTAACTTTCCATTATTTTGATTTTGTTTTTTTTTTCCATTTGTGTGCGTTAAGTTGGACTATAAATAATTTCACGGGCCATTTTTTGTCGCGTGTTCGCTGTGCTGTCCGTGACGTTTGCAACCGTTGACACTTCGGCAACTTCGGCGCTAACCATAACTACGTTATAGTTCTGACGGTCGTACATTATTATGTACCGTAATATATCGCGCGCGGCGATAAAACAATAATGATGATGATGATGATGATAATGATGATGATGATGATGATAGTAATAATAATAATCATAAGTAATAGCACACTGTGAAGAAACGTGCGTGCAGACTGTTTGGCCCGGACCGCTAGGAAAAAAAAAAAGACGCCCAACTGAAAACAACACGATAACTTCGGTCTCTTCGGATCCGCGGTGGTGTCGGGGCGTGTGCGTTTATAATATAATATACTTGAACGGTTTTTACTCGCACCCCCCCCCCCCCTGACACGCGCACCCTGACCGCTATATTTTCCGGCCGCGGCGGGGGGGGGGGGGTAGAAAATTAGCGCATATTTATATGCACCACATAATATATACGTATTATAATATTACTATAACGTTAGCGAACCGACCTTACCTCCGAAAGCGGTGCGTAAGATCGCGATGCTCATGATATTATTATAATATTATACGGTGTATCGCGATATTACAATAATTATTATTCTATATACGCGTGTTATACGACCGAGTCGTAATCTCGCAACTCGAAACTGCTTTTTGCCAAGGCTCGCTCCCCGTCCGCTCCAGATCTGACTCCTCGCACTCGGCCCCGTCACACCAAACGGAAATAATGGCGTTTATTATAATATCATTAAGTGCGATGTTATTATTATTATTATTAAACACTTCTGCGGGCGAGTCCGAACATCTCACTCGACACTGCCCAGGCGTCGACCGGCAAGACTTAGCGCATGCCCTTTTTGTATCTGGTTTACTTATTACGATTTTGCTAACAATTGTTAATAATATTATTATTATTATTCGCGACCACACTGTCAGATACAGTATGAACTCAGAAAAAACCCGCTTAGTTGTATCATTGCTCCAAGGAAATTTGGTCCTGCGTTTAATTGCCCGACAATCGGGCAACAAGATAATCACGTTGGATTTTTTTTTGCCTTGTTGAATAATTATATTGAATTATTATCTGTGATCAGTATAATAATATTATTACAATATTATGGTTGTTATCAATATCGGCTGTACATATTATAATATGATTATTAAAATTATTATAAAAAAATACGTTGTTTGGAATTCAAAACGTAAATATTATGACATTATTATATTAATAATTAGGCAATACATTTAATATTAAATTTTAATTTGAACTTGTAAGTACAAATAATATACTCTTATTCGGACAGATAAATTTATTTCCATTTCTAATATTTAAAGAAAATTCAACAACTCTGTGTTTAAAATAAGTATAGGTACCGTAATTTCTAATCTATACTAAATATGGTATAGTTCAATTAAATTCAAAAACTTTTAACATTTATTTTGAGCATAAATTTGGCCCTGGCATACTGGAATGTTAGTTTTTTCCTTTGCACAAAAATGTATGTCTGAAGATTTACTTCTAATGACATAAGTGTTTTACTCGAGGCATAAAAGTTTTTTGTACTCAGCCATTGGAAAAAATAATGAGAGAAATTAAACCACCGACAGAAAGAATAAAGCCAATTAAGATATTTTTTTCCGCTTTATAGTTTGTATTTATTTAAAATTAAAAAAATAAATATTTTATGACGTCTAATGATTATAATTTATAATATGTTTTCATATATACCTGCATATTATAAATATTTTTATGTTTCCATATTTTTAAGACTTATAGTTTTTAATGAATTAGTGCGATCTACACCTACTTAAATTTCTATTATAATGACGTACAATATAATTGTCAAACCCATCAAAAGAATGTTCCCAATATCACGTCAGTCACCTAACATATAGAAGAAAAATATTACTAGTACATAAGGTATTGCTCAAACATGTTGATGGATAAAAATTATATTGCTTAATCCTGTATGAGTGTGGTCTACGATCAATCGACATAGAACTATTGGAGCGTAAGTATAAAACATACAAAAACATTTTCTGAAATACTTCCTCTATATTTTAGAATTTAGGTCTATGGGCTACACGGATTTATCAAAGTGAATCATAATATCATACAATTTGTGATATCAATATATTATGTTGAATTGCCACCGACTACCATTGATTGGTTATCTTTGTTAATAATTTAGAATGTTTTAAGCTAGTTCATTACAGTCGAATGAAAAACGACCGTCCAAAGCAAACGAGTAGAAAACTACTATTATAAATTAGTGTTTTAATGGGAATTATAATATGCGTGTTACGCGATAACAGTGTAAAACGATTACACAAAAGAACAGAAACCGGAACACTCGGCGTAAATTATAAAAATTAAAACTTGCTTTTAATTTTTTTTAACGTGCCTAACTTTTGAAATTATTTACGATATCGTCGCTAATTACCACCAAAGTGTTATTCAGATAATCGATATCGCGGCCCGGAAAAGACTGGAGAATTTATGACTAATTAAATTTTTTTTTTTTTCATCCTTTTACAAAGCGTCGTTATTTTTATAATGCGCAGATCAAATTCAGTATAATATATTATTTACACCTACAATCTACGGTGCGATTAATAATACACCGAATTCCAACTGACTCTGAGGTACTCGAAATATCATCGCTGTGGAAATTATTTTAAACAAATATTCACAAAAATAGTTAATTAAAATTATGCTTCTATTGGAGTGAGCCATTTTTTCGTGTAGGTAGTAAAAATTCGGTGTTAGAACTGTGTCCAAATCGTTTATATTTCAACGAATCGCTTAACATTATCCATGGGATACAGTTGCAAGAGGACGATTCCGATTTACTTACAAAAATTTTTCTTTTTTTTATTATTATTATCATTATATTTAATTGTATTAGATAATCAATGCAACTTCTCATTTAAGTTACCCACCTAATTATAATATACAGTATTTGTTTTTAATTGCTAAATAACTGGTATTTAATTATAAATGTATTCGTCTTGAAATAGTAGACTGTTTTTATTCTACTTATATAATATTAAAGCGTGCTTTCCCGCTGTTTTCTTCAAATGTGTACAGGATAAGAAGCTTTTATTGTTGCCTGCAGACGATGTATATATTGTGTACATGTGCACAATAAGGTGCGCCCGCCACGCGCGTCTGAATAATACGGCAATACAATATTAAATTATAGATTAGCATCAAGTACGCATTATTTTAAAATACAAAAAAAAAGATTTAAAAAAAACCACAGTTGAACTCTGATGAATTGTATGCGGCAAAATGTGAATCCGACTTCAACCGTTTTAACGTCTTGCTAAAACTTGTGCATTGCTGTACAAGTAAATGTATTTAATAAATTATAAATAAATATTATTATTTGACAACATTATCGAAATACACCAACCTAATAATAATATCATTAACGAGTTTTCGGAAAAACATAAGTCCCGTTTGAAGTTTCGCTATCGTAATATATTTTGTTATGTCTGTGTCGACGCGCATATGCGAATCTTACCAAAATATTACAAAGTCATCATATAATATCATAATGTTATACATTAATATATTACCTAAAGGGTTCTAATAGAGCACCGTGTTTGTTTTCGCAAAGCCCACTAGCCAGCTACCTATATAATATAATATTTACTCTTATGTCAGAAACGACCTGTCTGAACTTTAAAACTTACCGAACTATTTGAATACATAATGAAAATCAGTAATTCTACCAGTAAAATATTTATATAATTTTAGCTCTATATAAATTGGCCATCAAAGATTTCAATATAATATTATATATTATATTATAATTTATTTCGAGATGTTATTGAACCAAAATCTTCTACTCGTGGGAACTGTAATACGATATAGGTAAGTATATTCTAATCGAGACGATCTCTGAAAAACAATGTTTTCAGACAAACCCTTCATAAATATAATTATTATGATTCGATGCACCGCGTATTGGCGTAGGTTTTCCTTATTATAGACGACTGTGAAAATCGTATTTTGTCACTATCGTTCGTTATCGAAAATAGACGACCCTGGGCGTCAACCGGTGTGCTATCTTTATTTCCGCGGTGTGCACTTGTGAAATAATATATTAAACTATTATCATATTATACACCGTCAGACGCGTCGTCCGCATAACAATATGAACGCGCATGATATAATGTTATTCGCGTATGATAATAAAGGTTACAATATACAATATATTATATTATAAAGCGGCGCCTAGTTCGACTGCCGAAACGTCGTTGTTTTATTTATGAATCCGACGGCTGCAGCAGCGGTGCACAGCAACAGCGTATATCATTTTATACGAGACCAGCAGGCGAATATTAAAACACTGTACGCTGTATCTTGGATACCCGGTCACCCGGCGGGTGGTAACCGGTAAGAGATAGTCGTGCCGGTGAGGGGGCGGTGGTGGTTATGGGATAACCGGTAAAGTTGTTGAGGACTCGGAGTGTGTGTGTGTGTGTCCATAATAATATTATTATTATTGTTATTATTATTATTACTACCTACTATTTTCCTCGCAGTGGAAAATACATAAACGAACGAGCGGCGGCGGCGACAGCTGGTCAAACACTCGCCCGTACGTATTATTATTATTATTATTATTCGTTTAATATGAACCGGCCTAGAAATCGCCAACTAGGACTTAGGCCGGTCGTCGTATAAACGCTTCGGACCTCCGGTGACACCCGCTGTGCAAGCGCCATCCGTCACCGCGGTATAATATGTAAAGTAATTTTTTGCCACCGTTTTTCCACGTTTGCCTCTTATTATATTACATCCTAATGGAAATTTTCACGCGCAACTCTTTCCCCTCACCCTAACGCATTCATTCGGGGCTATTCAATTATTTATGAGCTAGCACCGCGTCCCGCAGAAGCGCACGTGTGACGGTGGCAAAATAAGCTGACTTAACCTTCGGAGAATTGGGGCGTATGGTCATAGCCGGGACCCCCTGTGCGGTGTGGTAAGGTGCGGTTTCGTCTATTATGTGTGCCCATACAATATACCAGTCCATCTTTCTTCGCCGATAGAGTGAATTTTATTTTTCTTATAGTTTATGGATTTTTTTTTTTTATATATATATTCCGTTCAAACCATTGATTAAACCTCCCGTTTACTTTTAAATTATTTATAAAGAAACAAATAATCTTAAGTGCGTTTACTCTCCAAAATAAACTAGAGGTTATATTTCATGTCTCTCGCTGTAGTAACGGATTTAAAACATTCGACGTCTGCTCTCCAGTTCTAATACTTTACGAAATCTTCGGACATATTGCGTTTTATTTGTTTTTTTTTCCTCTAAGCCATATTAATTTAGATGAAGGAAACATCCGAGATACATTTTTTCTTTTTTTTTCCTCACGTAAGAGTACTATTTTATGTCGTTTTTCGTGACTTTCTTTGGTCTCCGTTTGTTTTATTATTTTTTGTTCACTGCAAACCTATGGTACGTCAGGGTCTGTTAAACTTGCCTTATAATACTGGTGGACACCAAAACTAGTGAAAAACTTTCAAAACGACCTCAAAAGTCCATACATATTGTCCTCGTAATGCGCACGTTGATTTCGATGGTACGGAGGTGATTTGTTTACTGCGGAACGGAATATGAAACCCTTTGAAACTAAATTCACCACCACGACAAGTCACCCAAGCGTCATAAGCTATTACACTATTCTTTTTGAATTTTGAGTTATGGAAATTATGTAAAGAAGATAAAAAAAAACCACACTCGATCACTATAAACTATAATATAATAATAAACTACTTTAAACACAACCTTAAACGTCAATCTGAACGGTTAAGGTGCACATTCTGAAAAATTTGATTGAACACAACGAGTAATATGATTGATTCCAAGTTATTTTAAATAAACATTATGTATACATATACTATTATTATACACGCAAAAGACTTTTTTCACTTATTTTTTATTAATTTTACCATACTATTTTACAATAATATTGTATTGTTGTTCAATATAATTTATTGATAATGTATATTCACATTATTTGTTTAATTTAACTAATATTTTTGTTTATTATAGTATCTTGTTATTTCGCTCTAATAATAATATAATTTTATTATAAAGTTTTACTTTGATGATTATCACTTCAAGTGCTCATAAACGTAAGTACATCACTTATGATATTATGATGTTATTCTGTGTAGGTACTTAACAAAAACAATTATTCTTGAAATGATCATCAACATTCTTATATTCTAGACGTAAAATTTAAAAAATGTCACAAATTTTGTATAAAACTTATTAGTTTGTGTAACTACTGTTAAAAATTAACTAAGATGAGTTGCTTGAACAGTGAATACAAATATTATTTATAGTTTATACGTATATGCCAAAATAACTTACCAGTAGCATCTCAGACTTAAAGTATAGATACTGCCGAATTATACCACAATATCGAACAAACATACTGTATCAATATTTATTTGTGTTTTTGAGCAAGTTCGTATAGAACGAATTTCAGAAACGAATATTAAGTTAAGATTTACTATTCAATATTATAATATAAAGCGTCCAGCCAATATAGCTTTATTATTTAAAGAAATCATAATATGGCAAATTCAATGAATAATATAATTTACCGAAAGATTATGACAGAAAAGTAAAAATAATATTAAGAAAAACTAAAAACAAACCCTTTTTTCCTAGGCCTTTGTCCTTTCAATTTATATTATTGCGCATAAACTCCGTACTCTTGTACAATATGTTTCTTGGAGTATAAGTATTTTCCCGGAAAAATTACTTTTCAAGAAAATACGATTCCAGAACAATAGCCAATGTAATCAGTAGAATATAAAAGAATTTGACCATGTCTCTGAAATTGCTGTTGTTAGTGAAGACTGACGGCTATCTTAGTATACTTTGTGCACCGTGTTTATGTTTTATGTTTCTTTAAGTAAAAAAAATTAAGAATTTCGGATAGCGTTCGTTTTTTTGCACAGTAAACCGTGTTTTTGATCAATTGAAAAAAGGCCGATTTGCATAACCTAAAGTATTTGATATGATTCTACTGTCGATACATAAAAGTAAGGGTTGTTGATTTTTAAGTTTTTTGTTTTTCAAATGAATCGAGCAAAGTAAATATCAAATGTTCTGCTCGTTAAAACAAAACTGTCGAAACTTTAGTGAAATACCTCTAACCATATTATAGCGAGACAGAGTATATGTTTAAAACAAAATTATTCTTGGAATAATAAAAAAAAGAGGTAGGTAGTGATTTGTGATGATTTTGTAACGTAAACAATGTGGTAAAATAGGTAAGATAAAACTATTTACACAAACTTAGATACATCACTACAACTATAAAGTCAAATAATATTTAGTACAGCAATAATTGGATTTCATAACGATGCAACGCAATTGATTCATAAGCTTTGTTGGGGCAATTATTTTCAGTGTACAATTATTCTTTTATCCTCTAAGACTTAACAACAGATTGGCATAAATTATTTTCTTGGAAATTATGTTTATTCTAAAAAATAATGACATATTATTATTAAAAATTCTCTGAAAGAAATATCATAATACTCACAACGGATAATCCTTTAAAATGTATCTTTAAATTAGGCACGTCATGATAATTTTAAACATAGTTTGCCCCAAGTTGTCCATATGGTATAATAATTTTAATGGTTTCTAGCAAACTTTTTTTTTTTCAAATTCAGTGTTAGTTATTGAATGTAAAGAGGGAAAAAATCTAAATTAAATATACTAGGTTATACAAGTTTTTCAATCCACGCTGTGAAATATCTGTTCTGCCAAGTCTTAGTGTTTAAGCATTTTTAATCTCAAAAACAAATCAAACTTGACTTATAGTTGGTGTATGGTTGCGAAAAAGACAACTTTTTACTGATTCAACAGTCATAGGTACAAAGGCATAATATAGTGTGGCAGCGTTTAATGATTTCTTAGTATTAAGCTCCGAAAACTATGACATTTTAGGAATATGCACTGCAAAAATACTTAAATGTCAATCATTTTATAGTGATCAAAATTTTCATGTTCTTGTTATTAACTACGTGTATCAATTCTTGAAAGTAGTCATCTACAATTATTTTCTAGTTATATTTTAATATATTAGTTATAAGTTATAACGAATAAAATGTATATACATTGGGTATGTTATTGATATAATAATCTTATAATATCATAAATCAACGATATATATATATACTAGCTGACCCCGTGCACCTCGTTGCCCATTAAAAATACCTACTCTATATGTATTTTAGTGATTTTATTAATCTCTAAACCTTTTTTAACCTAAATTTGTTAAAAAATTAAAAAAGCAAAAAAGCATTTTTAATGGTTCTTTAATGGTTTATGCTTGCCATCTACATAAGTGCATTGTGATACACAATATTTACACAATTCTAAACAATTCTAAACAATCGGATCAATTCGTTGTGTTGATCGTATAGAGATTGTAATGCAGCGACAATTTCTCGTCTCGTGCCCGCATTGTGGGTACAACGTTGGTCGATTTGGTCATCGGTGTTCCCCATGAAATATATTTGTAGATATTTAGGTTCCATGTCTGGCAGGGGTAATAATGATCCAGCTCGATGATAGATTTGACCTTGCACCTTGAATGTTGGCATGTAATTATCCCTCACGACATTCGTTGCCCCAAATGAAGTCATTTGGAAACACGAATTGTAACGACGGATATTTGTTAAAAAATGTTTCGAAATGCTCGTATCGCCTGCCACCAACGTTGATAATGGTTCGGGTGGTGCATGCAAGGCTGGCAAATTTACCTTACCCCGAGCACAGCACATTCCTGGTGCTTCATTCTTAAACTTAAATGCTCTACAATAAATGCAGAGTACATCCATTATTCCGATGGCCACGCTTGAGTGTGTGCTGTAATTAATATCGGCATCATAGTGTAGTGCACAAAGGTTCAATTCGGTGGTTCGTCTGGATCGAGCACCCATTACTCGCATGGTCCCCAATCTTGCATCTCGGTGCTCATTAGTCTCGGATGAGCGGGCCCGGGACTGCCGTTCTCGGTTGGTCCTCAATCTGGCTTCTCTTTGCTCGTCAGTCTCCGATGAGCGGGCCCGGGACTGCCGTTCTCGGTTGGTCCTCAATCTGGCTTCTCTTTGCCCGTCTGTTTCCGCGGCTCGTGTTTCCCGCTTCTTGAGTGCTTGAACTGCGGGACTATTTATCGATCGTTTGTTGTTGGGCATAAAAAATTAACTTTTAATAGTTGCAATTTTATTGAATTCAGTTATATTGAAATAAATAATAATAATTATTATGAAATCTTGGTAACCTTAGTAACCATGGCAACCTTGGTAACCATGGTAATATGGACACACACACACACACACATACATTCATTTTTATATATATAGATAGAAGATAAATAGATAAATATATAGCTTTCTTTTTTATTAATTTGATGAAAATGTATGTAATTTGCATTCAGTATATTATTTAAATACAATTTAGTAGTAATATAATAAACAAAGCAGAATTATCGGAAAAAATAGCAATCAAAAAATAATTAAACAGTTCGTTTAGGTTGACAGGTAATAATAATAATGATAATAATAATAACATAGCAACCATTTATAAACAAAAGATTAGATATTGCTTGATAGATGGCGCAACTGTTGAATTCTTACCACCCCTTAATTTGCCTTTTAGAGGTTGAATTTACAAAAATCCTTTCTTAGTGCACGGTGAAATTATAATATTAATCTATCCTGAAAATTTAAGCCAGATCCATCCAGTGGTTTTGGCTCTGCGTTGATTTCTCAGGGGGACACTTTCTCTTATATATATAGATAATATATATATATATACTATATACATAATATATTAATTCAATATTTTGAATAGGTATCTAAAAATATTTTAGAAAACTCATGCAATTAAAAACAATTTTCTAGTTAAAAAATATAAAAACTATTTGAGTTCTTACACTTGGCTATCAGTCGCCTAAGTTAAAATTGAATATAGATAAGTCCAATTAAAATTTTTTATGTTATATTTTTTTTTTTTAATATTCGGATATAATCAAAACATTTTGATTAATAACTCGTTAATATGACCAATATTCAATGCATACGATTGAATGAATAATGATTTTGTAATTTTAATATTTACACGAGTATCTATTTGTTTAATTCCTCATTTGTATACAAACTATAAACAAATTATACTCAACTGAGTGGTTATAATGTGATTATATCGATAGATTACAACATTGGAAGGGCTGTTATTGGATTAAAGTGTATGGGTACAATGGCACATGTTCATTTGGATACAATTCATGATCCTAGTAAATTATTAGTATTTCTGTTGTTTTTTTTTTACCTTGATAATGATTACACTGCACATATTAAAAAATTCAATCAACTAAAAAATAAAATAAAAAATGACTCAGTATAAGTAGTTGAAAACATTAAAGAAAATATTAAGTCATTGTTGCATTCGGTGAATTTAGACAAATTAGATATAACATGTATCATCACAGTGTTTTGATACGAACAAATATTTCTTCGCTTCACCTATAACTTAGTTCTCTACTTCTTATAGGTTGATATTATTACTATTTTATTATTATTATTATTATTATTATACGAGGAAGCAGTCAAAAGTGGAGAACTATGCATATAGGACGGGCGTGCAGGAGATGCGCATACTGTGATAATACTGTATCATCTGGGATACCTTTCTATTTTGTCATGAAGTTGTCGAAAAAAATTCCAACATTTATTTCCAATAAAAATATTCATGAATAATTAAATTTTTTTTATTCTTAGACTGTTTCTTTCAAAATGTGTACATATCCTGCATAACTAAATAATTTTCTTTGTTTTTATTTAGAAATACATACGATTCCAAATATCATTGAAGTAGATACCTAATACGCGAAAGATACATTTTCAAAGTTCAATGTAGGTCTATTATTAGGTGTACACTATTAGGAGTATTATAAATTTATATGTAATATATATATATATATGAAATTGTGCGTGTAAAAGTGTAGCTATATTATGTATAAATGCTTAAAATGTTTCTTGTTCAAAAATATAATTACGAAGTATTTGTTTGTCAGTTCTAGTTGTTTCTTTGATATCTAAAGAGTTTTACAAGTTGTTTCCAGAGAATCAAATATCAGATTTCATTAATTCGTAGCATCCAAAGTTAGATCACCTAAAACACACACCTACATGCAAAAACGCAAACAGTTTGCTTTGCGCTTCCGATAAATTTTCATATTAAATTTTAATTTGGTAATTATTTCTGTCAAAGAAGATGATTAAAAAAAATATCGTAAATGTATTTATTTTACAACTTTCGATATTTATTTTGAACCATGTTCGTATCTGGTTAGCGCAATAAATAAATAAACAAATAAAATAAATGGCAAATACAGCCATGTGTTGTCATAGAGTTTCATATATATATATATATATATAATATAGTCAGCAAACACTCGTTTCGATTTGTTTTTACTGTGTATTGTATAATGTGATTCAATAAGTTCCTGATAATCGTTTATAGTTTCCATTTAGTTTTGGTCACAATACTAAATGTGACATCTCATGATATGGAAAAACTTTCAGAGAACAAATACCACTTATTTAGGTATGAACCAGTAAAGAGTCAGAGTACTTCTTATTATTACTATTTTTTTAACTTCTACGTAGCTTTTTAAAAAACTTACAAACTGAAAGGAATAACATCTGGATAAGCTGTCTGAAGTGTACAACAATAACATGTTTAATAACTCAATATTTTTAATGGATTTAAACGAAATACCGGATTATGTGTGTTACGCATTAATCATGAAATAAAATTCGAAAATTAAAATATTCAACTCGAATTAGAATTTAATATTAAAAACTCTATACAATGCTATAATCAAAGTACGCATAGTATCAATTAAAGCAAGTTAAATAATTCAAATAATAAATGTAGGTATAATGGTATATCATTGATAAAAGATGTAAAGCAGATCTGCAAATCATAAACATAAAAATATTAGCATTAATTTAACCATAAGTAAACTATTAAGGTTGGAAAAAACACCAGTATCTCACTGAGAAATATATTTCCAAGCTTTTCAAAACCATTGGGAAAACAAATTAGGAAAAACCCAAAATTTTTACGCAAAATCTGCATTTGATAAAATTAATTTTGTTTTTTAGTTGTGATCAAAAATAAACAACTTCCGAGACTAATATGTCTGATGAAATATTTATATTAGTATTTTCAAAAGATATAATTTCAAAATAGTTTAAATCATTTGTGCTATTTAATATTTATAGACATTTAAGATTAATAACATTTTTTAGTTTTCTTTTCGTTTTGTGTAGGTACCTATGATAAAACTGTTGTCTGTCAGTAAAATTGATTGAATTTATTGCTAAATCCAGGTGCATATCTCCGTTTAATTCAGATTCCATAAGACTCATGAATACTATTATACATTTAAAATAAAAAAAGGGGGTCAAGTGGATGTCGCTCCGCTGTACAGTAGGCTACAAGTAGATCACTGTACTATAATGGATGGTATTAAATTTGAATTCAATGATATAATATCATTGTATAAGAAAAACGATTCTGAGCGGAGACGGTATGTCAGTCTAGGATATTTTAAATTATATTGATATTGTTATTATACGGTAGCTGCTAAGTTGAATTAATATTATTCATATTATTTAATTATTAACCTAAAATTATCAGTGATGCTATGAAAATATTATAATATATACTTTTACTCGTTAAAGTTGATTTTAATATGTAATTCCGTCCAAATTTGAACTTAAAATGTCTATAAAAAATAACTGTGTTTAAATATTTTTTAGATTTTTTGAATACAGTATGTACTATTTATTAGAATCTTTATTTTAAATTTTCAATCCTTAGTTAAGAAAACTGAACATTTTATAATTGGTTAATTACAATGATTGATAATTTTCGAGATTTTGATAAATGTTGTCAAAATTCGAACTTTAAATGATTATAAAAAAAATGTGTGCCTATGTATTTTTAATATTTTTCAATTGCTATTGTAATAATATATCAGGAGCCTTGTATTAAATTTTCATTATTTTTGGCCCAACAAATAAAATTTTATTGATATTAATAGAAAAAAAAACTAAAAAATTTGAAAACTGAAATCGTCCGTAAAAAGTATTCAAAATTAGATGGTGTATAGAAATAGCTTATATAAACATTCAGTGAAATTTTCATGCATCTACAGTTATTTGTTTTTGAATTGCAACAAAATAAGAAAATCGCTACATGAGAAATCGAGTGAATATCTAATCTTGTACAAATTTGAACTTAAAATGCTCATAAAAATTTATTATGACTTGCTTATAAACTTTTTTTTATTGATAAAATTAGGCAAACTTATGAGGAATCTTGTATTACATTTTCAAATCTTAGATTTAAAAAGAAAAATTTTTATGAATTTCTAACTCAAAATAAATTGCAAATTTTCGTCATTTTTACGTATTTTGTCAAAATTTGAACTTTGATTACATATAAATAAAAATTGTGGCTACGGATTTTCAATATTTTTCATCTGCCTTTGAAACTATATATTAGAAGCCTACTATTAAATTTCATTTTATTCAAGAATTTTTACCCAACAAATAAAATTTTATTGACATTTATAGAAAAAAAAACTAAAAAAATTGGAAACTGAAAATGTCCGTTAACAGCTCAAAATAAGTCAGAATATTTTGAAAATGCTATGGTGTGTAGAAAATGCATATATAAACATTCGGTCAAAATTTCATGTCTCTATGGTAATTTCTTTTAGAGTTATACCAAAAACCAAAATCGATTTTGTCGAAAATTGGTTTTCCGTAAAAATTCCCGTTTTTCCCATAATTTTTCATTTGTTTTTCCAGGCGCTCATGAAAACTACTGGGAAATTTTGACTTTTGACCCCCCAAAGTACCAACTAGATTCACTTTCCTATCAGAAAAGGTACTATTGAAGAAAATCGAAGCATTTTTTCTGTCCTAAAACGTGATGACAGACACAAAAATAAAAAAAAAAATAAAAAAAAAAACACACATCATTGTAAAACCAATACATTCATCGCTCTGCTCAGAATCTAAAATATATTTAATATATCGCAAATATCTTCTTCAAATTGTTTGTTATATTTATTTCACATGACATAAGCTATCTAATTCTTAGTTCATGACCTTAAACTAAAACCGAAAACTAAATTTAATATATATTTACGGTTGTATTCTCGGAGATTAAACCGATGTACAAAACACAATGAGAACTTCCGTTTTAGAAAAAATGTGCTTTTGTAACGAAAAAAAAAAACAAACTATTTTATATATTTTTTTTATGTTTCTTTAAAACATAGATGTACCGGGATATAGAGATATTATATTTATTTTTTTTATTTGATTGATTTTTGAGAACGTCCATTGTAAACGATTTATAAGTTTAAGGATTGATGATCCGCGAAAATGACGGACCAGAAAAAAAAGGGTTTACAACTAAACGTATTATAATAGGTACATTATATCATGAGTATATTGCATAAATATACGACGTAAATATTAAGACTTGGTGGATAAAATAAATATAGTATATTTATTTTTAGATTTAATCGTATTTATTTAATAAAACTCGGCTGTTTGCACAATTTTTCGTGTTTTTTCATTTTTTTTTTCGTCCCGGACCGAGTTTACGTTGGTATATTTCTTTGCATAATATATTTATATTCATCTAACCGTATTCATTTGTATGTACCTATTTAACGTCAGTCTATAATGTTTTTTTTCTTTGAGGTTTTCAATCAGACTAAATCAGTCGGTAAAACGCGTGCGTTGCCACTTGCCAACCGCCATCAGTACAACTGACGATTGAAATGAATTATTTTGTTTTTCGTACTCGCTCCTAACACATTCTTATCACTAGCACACGCACTCACATCCGGCGGTATTCAATTATACGCCCAGCACGACAACGGATATTGCTGTGCTTTTGTGTGTGCATTTATATATGTACATAGTTCTTTTACAAGCGAAGCTGGTTCGTTTATTAATTTGCAAAGGATAAACATATCATAAAAAAAAACTTTTTGTTATTC
The DNA here is from genome assembly GCA_027563435.1 of Nasonovia ribisnigri. Classification (NCBI taxonomy): domain Eukaryota; kingdom Metazoa; phylum Arthropoda; class Insecta; order Hemiptera; family Aphididae; genus Nasonovia; species Nasonovia ribisnigri. The sequence goes on from JANEHU010000513.1 coordinate 237,256, forward strand.
TCTTGTTCTCGTCGTGCATACGTAGGTATATCCAAAAAATTCTAATTTGAAATTCAATTAGACTTGAGAACATTTGGAGCATATTGTGTGCTAATTTAAAATTATAAATACAGTATTTTTGTATTTCTGTTTTATACATTTACGTTCGCCCGACATGAAAACAGCAAATAAAAAAATTAGAGCACAACTTGAATTTATTAACTTTCAACGTTTTTAAATAAAACTTTTTTCATAAATTCATGGTCAATAGTAATTTGATAAAAATAATATTATGGTTTTTTATTGTTTAACTTTGCTTGAACACCCGGTCTTCTAGAAATTGAGTCTACTTATTTCTAAATTTATGAACATTTTAATGATTACACATTTACGAACTAAAATATCATTGTGTATTATCTAATACCAGATCATCATTTTTGAAATTGTGTATTTCAATATATCTACGTTCATATATATTTTTCAATTACTAACAAAATTACAATATTGTATTTTTTTCAATTGAGTAAATTAGTCTCCATGTAATCTAACACATTCTAACTAGAATAAGTATTCACAAATTCACAAAATACCAAAAATACAATATCATTATGATAATATTAAATATAAATAATCTTCAATCCAAATCAAGAAATAAATTCATTTTTGGTAATTATAAGGAAAAATAATATGCATTATACTACAACATATTTTATACTTTTGAAGTTTCAATTATTTTATATTTATATGTTAAGAATAGCGTTTACCACTTAAATTGATTGAACAATTTATAAATATTATATAAATTCTTAAACTATTATAAGTTATTACTTTTTTATTATTACTATAAAAAGTACATCCGTTGCAGCAACGGCTATTGTATAAAATAGAAAAAATAATACAGTGGTACCTTAAAATTAAACTAGCATTTTATATTTCATGGTAGATGTTAAATATTTGTATATTATATTAAAATGGGTTTATTATAGCAGTAAGGATCGATCAATTGTGAACTTATTCTTGTTTTGTTTGAGCACACGGATGATGTGTGCGTGCTGCCAGTCATTCGAGATTACGTTGTTTTTCAATGTTGTGTAATGAATTATGATTGTCTAATATATGTTTGATGCTGTCGGGTGGAAGATTTTGTGTGAAGAAGTAGAGGATTCCGTCTGGTCCAGGGCTTTTACTTTCACAATTTTTGAATTATACCGTCAAGTTTTTTAAGGATAATTTGTGAGTTTATATAGGTTTTAGTGGAGTCAAACTGTGTTAGCGGATGGGAAAGTGGTTTACACTTAAGCAAATAATAGTTATAGTTAGTGTTGCTGGAGTTGGTCTCGAAGTAATAGACTAGAGAGTTAATTACCACATTCGAATTAGCTATGAGTTTTTAGTTGTTTAGAAGTTGAATGTTATTAGCTCTGTTGATACCTTTTAACGACTTTATTTTTTCAGACTACTGACACCTTAATTTGGTGAATTGACTAGATACTAAGGATTTTCACGATACTGCTTAACTGTTCTTAACCAGGGTAGGTGTGAGTCCTGAATATTTTTCAAAGAAAGAAGTCACTTATGTTTTGGGCGCTATAGAATTTTCTTAAGGCTTTAGTTTTTTTCTAGCTTCTTTTATTTCTCTGTTCCACCAAGGGTTGCAAAATCTAAGAATAGTGTATGGACTATTCCATTGACAGTGTCGATTAAAAGGTTAAAGAAATAGGGGAAAAGTAAAGGTAGATGATTTTTTTTATAGGTAGCTGGTAGATTATTTATTTGTTTCTCAATAAATGATATGTGAAAAGTCCTATTTGCTTTTCTTATTTTCCATTTTATATGGAAGTTTAGACTATTTTTGTTTAATGGTAGATATTTATGGGATATTTATATATGACCACTGCAGCAAATTCCTAGTACGACTTTCTATTCTAGTTTTGAGTGATATGTTTATTGGTTATAGAACTAAATTATCATAAGTTAGGATGAAATATTTTCAAGGAGAATTTTTCCTCTGACATCAGTTTTTTATGAGCCTCAGGTATCGCTTTGGCTATTGAAGTCTCCGACTAAGATTAATGGAGTTATTGGATATGTTATAAACGTCAGTGAGTGTGAAATTTTTTTAGTTAGAGATATAAATATTTCAGAATATTGTATTATTTTGGTATGTAGAAACGTAATATCGTAATGGCTTCTAATGCAGTTGTGGGTTGAATATCTATACTGGAGTAATCATGATGAACTAGTAATGCAAAACCACCACTGACACGGTTATATATTCTGAGATTTGTTTTTGAGTACGTTGAAATAATTGAGAGATGGTTAGTTATTTTTGTTGATATTGGTCTCTTATAGGCAAATAATGATGAGATTTCAGTAGGTAATTTATTTAAAGTTTGAGTTTTTTTATTTTATTGTAGAACTATGTTTAGTTTCGTTTTTTACTTTTATTAGCTTATTGTTTAAATCCTATATATAAACAAACCGTTGTTTATCTTTTTTTCTTATAAGAATTTTTTTTAATTTGGCTTTCATTAATCGTTCCTTCATTATAGGGCAATCTTATTTCATAAAAGTTATTTAATCGTAATTAATATATTGACAAAGTAATTGTAGGTTGATTGATTTATTTAAAAAGTTTTTTTTTTTAATGAATTTGAATTGTAAATAAGATATGTTGTGTTTTTTATCATAAAAAATATCTAAAGCTGATTTAAGAGTATTGTCCGATTTGAATTTTTCGGGATGTTCTGGAATGTTTGATCAAGACCTTTTATTAATTTTTTTTCCTTTCACTCTTTTGAGTTTAATACTTTGCGTTGATTTGGTGGGGCTAAAGTTGAAGTGGCCGAATTTTTAGTTCGGAAATAACTGATCTGATATAAATATAAATATTTTTTTGTTGATCAGTTACTGAATCTGGTGGTCATCGGGCTGAAGTGGACAATTTATTTCTGTTGTTGTAAGGGATGAGGTCTGGTCCAATGTTGAATTAAAACTGTCTTGGTGCATTTTGTATTATTAGCTAATAAGCAAAGTTTCAGGTGGTTTGGTTTTTTCAATTGTTTCTGTAATTTCTGATTGATTTTGGCGGAATTACGGGTATTGTTTTTGATTGTGGTGACGTTTTTGCTAGATACTTCGGTGGGGGTGAGGTTGATGGATGTTGGTGAGTGGGTGAAATAAATGTTGACGGTAGAGGTAGACTAAGTCGATGAGATTGCAGAAGTTTTTTTAATATTTGTGATCGGTATGTGCTGGGTTGTATTTGTTTTATTTCCTGAGATATGAACTTTGGTTCTAATTGGCAAAGTTTTGTTGTTCGGTTTGCCCGTTATATTAATGTTGTTCATTAGAATTATAATTATTTTATTATAATATCCATGTTACATATTTTCGGTGTAATTATACACTGGCTGTCGGAAGCTATAAAAGAGCACTTGCAATAATGTAACACACGTTCTGCACTGTAGGAGGTTAAAATACAACTGATAATTGACTATTATACTTCAGACTATGTAAAGAATTATCACAATTTATTATTTTAGTAGGTTCAAACATTGTTTTTCTTGCTTTGAGTGTTAAGTCCTAATAATATCTTTTGTATGTTGAACATATTATGTACTGTGTTATTGATTTATTAAGCTTACTTTCATTTAACTTGTTTTTAATGTTTCCTAATGCAATTATTGAACAATCTTTCATCATAACTCAATAAATTCATGAATTCCGTCGTTTCTGTCGTTTCAGTCCAACGTACACTCAATTTACATTACCTATGGACATAAGACCGTGGAATATAGTTAACTATACTATAGTATACTATACTTTCTTTACCACTAAGTATTGAACATATCATGATATTTGTAGGTCAGCGACAAATAAAACAAAATATTTAATTAGTTATTCTACAATTAGTTATTTTTATCTGTAATGATTATAAAAATCATAATTCAATTTAGTTGTGTAATAATTTCCAAATTAAAATCTTAATATTTATTTTTAATATATTTTTGGTTTTAATTTTAAATCATAAAAGTAGTTTTAAATTGTAATTTTACATTTTTAATTCCACATGTTCTTAAGCAATTTAGTTATATTAATACACATACTTCAGTTACCTAATATTATCATTAGCATAAGTTATCAAAAACTATGCAGTACAATAATATACTATATTTCAGTATTTTATATTTTTTGTATTTTCAACCATAGAAAATTATAAAATATTTGGAGATATCGTATTATTTTTTTAGTCAAAACTAGAGCTATTAAAGTTTACTAATAAATGAAAAACAATCATTTCAGATAGTTTAGGTACATATATATTGTCATATAATTAATAGCAACATTTACTTACCACAGTACAGGTTAAATTTAATTGAGAGGTTATAATATTACTTTTACTTCAATTATATATTTATATCATTCTTTTAAAGACTATTGTATAATAATAGCAATTGGTAGGTACTAATTGCTCAAAGAAAAAACTTCCATGAGATAACTACGTAGTAATAACAATATAAAATGAAATAAACATAAAATATGCTTCATATAGAGTCAGAATTACCAGTTATTTTGAGTTCGTTGATTAAAAAAAAAAAAGATTCTAAACGTGCATGTAGTATATTATTTAACTTAATACGTAAAATTGTATTTTCAAATAAAATATTTTATTTCTATTTATAAATTTAAAATGTCCAGTTACACTTTAAGAAAATCTAAAGAATAAATATATAGAAACATCTACATTTTATACAAGAATATTTAATTGCAATTATATAAATGACAAAATATTTGTGAGATAGTGAAATTAAGTATAATAGTATGTTATTCAGTTCATCGTTATGAAAAGGTTAAATAAACTTAATCACATATATTTCTATGATTCTGTTTCATATAAATTCCAATTAATTCAAATAATATATAATCTAAAAATATTTTACACATTTTTTTTATTGATAAATAAGATTTCAAAATATATTCTTTAACATGTACAAAACAATATGAAACTACATGAATCAACCAATACAAAATAATACCTTTTTTTTTTTAATGAACAATACACTTTTAAAACAAATCATTGTGTCGACACTGGTAGGTACATAGGAAATACAAGGATTATACAAAAACATGATATAATATTATAATATTCATAATATAGTCTATAAAAAATGAAATATCTACTTATTATTTAGCAGTTTTCTCGGTCTTTTTCGTAAACTACACACTGTATATTTTGTAGGTAATAATAAATACTTTTATAAGAAATATCAATTATTTAGACTCATTTAAACAATTATTATTTAAGTAAAAAAAAATACAAGCATCTAGTTTTGATAAAACTATAAGAAAAACATCAGTAAATATTAATCTATTGTAGCCTCAAACAATATTCTAGTGGTTAACCTATATTTTAATGCACCTTAATATTTAAAATTTGAATAAAATAATTTTTAGATATGAATATGTGATATTAACTTGTATTGACTTATTGATTTTAATATAATTTCAAACTTTTACATAAACGAGAGTAATATGTTACGTAATATATTCCTTCACTAAAGGATTGTAAACAATCTGTGTGTACAAAAATTCCTCGAATTAATGTTTAAAACAGTTTAATATAAAAGAATATCAAATCTTACAAATTTAACGCCGTTGAAAGCGGGACGAATGATTTCCTAAATATTTCACATAGTGTCGAAGTTAAATTCTATCTAAACTTTACTAGATAACGGATAGGTATAACCACTTGGGATTTTCATTTATTTTTCAACTCAAGTACCTATATATATCTGGCCTTTCCAATCTTTGAAACAACTTTTCAGAGAAGAGTAGTATGTCAATTATATACTTGGGAATTTGATTTGGGATATTAGTGCTCACAAAGAGATTAGCGTTTAGAGGGAATGTGAATTAGGAATAGGTACTTATAATAGCAATGTAGAGAATAATCTTTGATTATCACAGATACAATGTGTCGTACAATGTAATATTGTGTTTGAATTGTTATCATAACTATCCAAAATTGTGTATCTTAGTTTAACGTCAAAGCCAGCGATTACCACTGAAATTGAACTGTCACTTTAAAGGGAACTAGTGAGAAAATTCACTACACAAATTGTTCTGTGCATTCTCCAAGAGTTTGGATGAATTCTGTTTTTACAGCAATAACCGGATTATGTCACGAACAACAATCTCCATTATAGCAAATATACCACCACGTTTCATTACTTATAACTCTTAAGTTCACCTTAAAGTTCTCAATAAACTTATCAAATATTATAACTGTTTAAATAAGTATCAGTGATGTATTCAATCAAGGGTAGGGATTCTAAAAGTTAACAGTTTAATATATTTATTCTGCCAGTAAACAAAGGTTATTATAATAATACTGTTCTAACTTAAAACTATTTATTACTAATAAAACATCTAGTATTCAGAAATTAAAAAAATGTCAAACAATTTTTAACTATAAACTTTAGTTTAAAAAAGTCCGAAAGTAGGTAACCACAATAATGTAAGAGTAAGAGTCGAGTGTCAATAGAGTCAACAATATGATTTAATTATAAATCATTGTATACGAAAAATTACTCTGTACGATTACTGTTAGTAACATATATTACTAAGTTTATATTGTCATATATTTATTTTATATTTCTATTATAGCAATAATAGTTATTTTAGGGTTAGTAATACGATAGGTTTAAATAATTTTTGCCAAGAATATTGCATTTATTATAATATTATTAATATTTAATTACCTTTTTTTTTTTTTTTTGTGGTATCGAGTGCCAGAGGAGGAACCGCGTTAGCATTACTTCTCCTCTGGCACCCATCGTTTATTGACAAAACAAAACAGCGGTTTTACGAGAATTTGTCAATTATGTCTATAGTATGCCCCCTCGGCCTGGTGGACTTTCCGCAGCGAATGCTGGTAAGTATCTGACCACCAGGGGACAAGGTCCGGGGAGCTTACATCAAAAATAGTTATTTTTAGAGCAGTTGTAAAAGACAGTGTTGCTTATGGCGATGCCTTGTGTGTGAGGTCTGGTTGCGGTCCGGGGTGTCTGGTCATCTCTCAGCTGCCTGTCTTGCCCTTTCCTCCGTCTCCTTCAGGGACAGGATCTTCTCCACCATTCCATAGAACAACCTGAACGCTTCTTCGGCGTTAGAGAGTAGCATTGCCCTCTCCGCCGGGTCCTCTGGGAGGTGGTCGAAGTCGGGCCCACAGAGGATCCCGGGGAGATCGGCGGCACTCGGCCGGTGGCCTAGACTGACGCCCAGTTCATCGCGGAGTCCACTCCAGTAGGGGCAAGTCCACTCCAGTAGGGGCAAGTCCACTCCAGTAGGGGCAAATATTTAATTACCTATTATAATAGTAAATATTTATATAATTATTGATATTAACTTTTAAGTCAATGCCGACTTACCTTAAAGCCATGATAATACGTTCGTGGTATAAATAGGCAACATCATAGCATTACTATAAGTGTTTTAAAAATGTCAGTGTTCATATCCAATATAATAATATACGTTATAGATTCAAGTCTCCATCAATAATATTTTTGAACTACAACGAAATAACTAAAATCGTTCTTCTTCGTTCAAATATTTAATTTCATCAAAATCTGAACTTCAAATGTCTATAAAAAAAACTGTGCTTAATGTTTGATATTTTTGAATTGCTATTATAAAAAATTATAAGTTATCAGGAACCTTGTATTTTTAAGCCTATTAATTTGATAAGAAAGCATGCTTTCTAAAATGTCCTTAATTTTACTAAAAAGTGCATAATAGCATTATTACCATTGTCAAAAGCTTATACAGCATAACTTGGTAACTACATAGGTAATTTTTCATGAAATAAAAGAAAAATTGAACAATATACATTTTTTACTATTTTTTTTTTCCTGTCTAATAGTTTGATTATTTAAGGTTTAATTTATTTGAGTTGAAATTGTTCATACATTTTTACAATATAATATGCTTACCCAACTAAATATACGGTTTTAAATTTTTTTTTTCTTTATACGATACTTTCTACGATACTCCGTACGATCTAAAAAAATTCTTAAAACAAACAATTATTTTCTAAATTTTAAAAATTAAAATTTCTAGATGTACAATAACTAATAATACTACTTGCCATTGTAACATAATGGATACCGAATCATGAAAATGTTGGATTTAGCACCTGTTAAATAACATATATAAATTGTTAAAAAAACTAAACATTTAAAACAACTTCAAATATAAAAACAACGATAAATTAATTTACAAATTCAGATGAAATATATTTTAAAAAACTATTTTTTTTAACTATGAAAAAAATTTAATTTAAATAACTTAATACTATTCTCTAAAATGTATCAAGCCGATGATCAATTAAAAATATTTATTTAAGTTTAAAAAAATAATTTTGCTTTAATACAATTTGAAGTTATTTTAATTCTATGACTAATATGAAATATAATAATGTTAAAATATATTTTAGAAAATAAAAAAATTAAAATATAAATACCAAAATAAATAAATATAAATATAAGTATTTAAAATATACTAGAATAAAAGGAATCTAGTAATATTCTGCATTCATTATTGTGAGTGTTATCTGGGAGAGGTAGGAGATAAGTTTCGTTAAATATTGTTGAGCATATTATGACTATTAACGTGTCGTCGGTCGCATTGTCTGTTGATAGATAATTGAAATAGATAATGCAAAATCACATAGTTTTGTATCTGATACATATTTTATATTATTATAATAACGGTACACAAAATATATATATATATTATCCATTGATAATACCTGCAAACAAGATAACGGAGCAAAACGAAGCGCGGACGCATTCATATGTGATTACGGTGGACAGCGTACTGATACAATAGATATAACTAGACTAAAAATATATAAATAGTATATTGTGGAACAGAATCTGATTGTTAAAACTGTTCAACACAATTCAATATAATAATTGTGTCATCCAACGAAAGTAAAATATCAAATAATATCAAATTTCGTTTGGTCACCGAAATGGGTGTATTATATTTGGGATGTGGTATTATTGTATTTAACTTGAAAGCAATGCCAAACCATCACATTTAAAAGACTAGCTGAGTTGAACTGACATGTGCTAAATTAAAATTCTTTAATTTATTAACGCATACCTGTATTTTTCCTTGTCAACAGAAAAACAACTAAATAAAAGTTAATTAATTAACTGTCCGGAATATTTACTACACGTGGACTCAATTTTCAATCGATAAATTAATAGAACCCACTTGCAAGTATTCCAAAATTAGATATCCAAAACAAATATGAAAAATAAAATGAAAAATACCATTATAAAACCAACTGATCCCTTCCCTGCTCACCAAGTATAAGAAATCCTAAAGAAAACTACTAGATATTATGTACGTTTAAACAATACGTTATGTAGTGTGTATATATTTTTCATTTAACCCTGTTTTTTGAGGTTATTAGTTTATTTTTATTATTTGGTGACATATTTCTAGCAAGATACAAAAATATAATATGTACATAATATTACGCTACACAGTACACATTTAAAGAATGTTCCAAAAATCTTTAATAATACTAAACATTTAGTTATGAAAATGTAAAGAAACTTTTAAAATATATTTCGTTGCTGCCATGCAATTATTTATAAAACAAACGAGACACTTTAAAAATTGAATGCTATAAGTATAAAGTATAAAATAAAACTATAATATGTAATTTTTTGTGAAACATTTTATTTTAATCAAACTATAAAATATAGTTTATATTATCATTATTATTTTATCGATTGACGCTAATTCGATTTAGTGCTAATAAGCACCGATGAAAGTAAGTTAAGCAGTCAATAGTAATTATTTTCATATTTTGTGCTTACTTTATAAGAAAAATATAAAATAAAGAGTATGATTAAAAAAAAAACTACTTTAATCAATTACAAGGCATAGAGATGTTAAAGAAATAATCTCGGTGATTAAAGAACTAAATATAACTTTACAAAAAATATTAATTTTTTTAACAGCAATTATAAAATAGATTTTTTATTATTATTTATTATATTGGTCTATATCATAAAAACGATGATGGGAAATGGTAATTGATTTATCATCGTTATCTAAGGACTAAGGTAACACTTTGAATGTTATACTTTCATGTTTATTTAGCTGTTAATGATGCAATTTTTTTTTTTTATTGGGGGGTTGAGTCTTCGACAGCTATGGTCATTAGCCTGGATGATGCAATTATAATATTGAATTTGAATGTATTGTGTAAATAAAAAACAGTATACTCGTTATTTTAACTATTAATATAAGTACATATTGTTCGTTTATACTTATTTTTTTTAACGGGTCACAAACAATGCTTTAGCTTAATAAGTACATTTTATACAATCTTTTTTACACTGATTTATCCATATTTTTATTAATTTCTACGTGTTTGCCATCACTTTTGATATTTAAATTATTATTGTTTCAATTTTAATTACTTAAAAACAGAAATCTAAAGACAGAAAAAGCATTATAGAATCAGAAGTAACAGAATCTTAAATGTATAAACTCAGATAAAAAAAAAACGAAAATAAACTAAAAATTTAAAATAAATTTTCAATTATTCTTGAACTTTAACTAAGAAACAATTTACATGGTACAAATAAATTAATTATTATGGTTCTAATGATAGTTTCAAATTACTCGGTTATACAATACGTGAAGTTTTAATTCAATAGAAATGTATGATCTGTTGTGCATGGTTTTACAATAATAATTACTCTGTACAAATATCGTGATGAAATAAAATTTATATATTTATGAATAGTTTTAAAGAAGTAAAGAATATCAAATGTTTATGACATATTTAATGCTCATGTTCATGGATGTGACTCAAAAATCAATCTCGTAATAATAAATGTATGAATGATCATAACATATTATTTATTTATTATTATAAAAATAAATAAACATAAATTCATTATGAATATCAAACAGCATATTATTGTCCTGCAGTTAAATAACATTCAAAATATATAAGTACCTAATAAGGACGATTAAACGATGTATAATGAGATTTTCTTCACATACATGTATATCAAAAAACTTTTGTATAAATATTATTAAATATGTGTAGCAGAAACAATTTTTCATATATTATTTTTCTTCTTCGTATAACAAAAAATGTTTATTTCCTCTTCCAGCCATTAACGAGGCATAAAACAGTCTATCAACCCAGGCGTCAGAGTTATCGCGAAAACAAACAAAACTGTCTAACGTCACACTTCCTAAATGAACAATGTTCAGGAGATTAAATATATATATACCTATCACGTGCGCATAAACGTGTACAACTGCTGCAGATGAATAGCGGAGAGTGTAGTCCGGTATAACGTAAAAGGATACGAACCAAAAATTAATAGGGTTCAGATGATTAAGTCAATGTTTGTGGTTTATGGTACGAGATATAAAATGTGAAAAATTATAACGAGTAAAATGGATAAAAGGCAATTTTTCATAGACATACGTGGAGAGATTGCAAACCCGGCGAAATATAATATACGTTCTAGAAATATGTGGATTATTAATGTGTAAAGGCTGCGTATTAATAGTATAAAATTTGAAAATGTATTGTTGTACTATAAAATACTAATATATTTGGGCAAGACGAAGTCTTAAGTTCGTTAAAACCCTATAATATTATTATTTATTCTATCGATCAAGATGTGTTATACATGTTTCTTTTTATTAAACTACTACTCTACAAACATTTTCTTTTGTTTCAAGGTTTGAGCAAAATAAGAAATGTATATTATGCTTAACAATGATGCTTTTATTTTATTGCTATATTTTACGGTGGATAATACTTTTTTTAACAGAAGTCAATCCAAAGTTTTAAGTACCCATCTCTATCTATATGATTGGAAGTCGAACGCAATTGGTACTTTTGAAAGGTCGTTTTACAATTTTATTAGTACTTTTCTTAGACGTATAACAAAAATACCTATGAAAGTTGATGGAATTTAAACATAGATACATGGTCATTGATCATAACTCACTTCCATCCAAAATTATTTTTCAAATACGATAGTTTATCTTTGTATGTCAACATAAAAGCCATACTTGCCATCTCAGTGGGTATAACTCAAGCATCAACATTCTTAACTTTACGTCATTAAGAACATACAATCTAAATATTCATTTGGTTTTGAAAAATTATTTAATTGTATACTAGATGAATATGGGTAAGGTGAACGAGTGATAAAACAAATTAACTTGAGTCGGTTAAGTCAATTTCACTTCCACGTTAAACTATACGTAAATAGTTAAGAAACAATATATTAATTTCTAAAAATTTACAGTTTATATGGAGAAAAATATTAACTTTTTAACTAATATTCGCCTTTGAAATTTAGTAGGTACTTATGAAATAAAATATTTCCATGTTTCCAAATTTACACAGTTGGGTAAATAACTTATTATACTAAAATTATGTTTAGTAGTTAGGTATTCATATTTTAACAAAACGGATTTCTTAAAACTATGAGTCTTACTTTTTGAGTGACATTTTTTAAAATTTAAGATCATTAATACAACGTAAATTATAGTGTTAAATATTCCAGTTAAACGTGTTTTTTTTAGTACCAATCACATTATATTTTCTACCAAAAAACAAACTCAGAATTAAAGATTGAAGGATTTCTATTACTCTTAAAGGTGAAGACAGACATAAAAAAAAAATTATAAATATCATTGTTAAACCAATACATTAATTGCCTTTTTCAGAATCTAATTATGACAAATTAAAAATTTTTAAAACTCTTAGTTTATGTCAGAACCCTCAAAAATATAAAATATACTCGTTTATATTTACCGTAATATTAGATATGAAATCATCAACATGATGAATGACTAAAAAAATCAAACATATTAACAAAGATAAAAAATAATATATTATTTCTATAAATGTTAAAAATCAACGATTGTAAAATATTAATTTTATTTAAATGAATCAGTTTTTTTATAACTATTCGTTAGAAAAGAAATCGAATAACTTTGTTTAGTTTTTATTCGATAAACTACCCAAACATTTACCATTAATATTTAGTGGTAGCCATGTTCAAAAGTCATTCGGTAAAACATTCGTTGTAAGTAAAACAATTTTGTTTTATTTTAATAAAATTTTATTCAACCATCTAAACTCATTCCTGCACTAAACATTGCGGCTTCGAGACGTCAGATTAATCAAAAGGTCTCGAGTTTCCACCGATATTGAAGATTTTCAGCTAGTATTTTACAAAATGCACACTATTGGCTTGTTGTGGTGCACCGCGGCGTAAACGTAGTCGTCAGTCACGTGCAAGTGCAATATAACACGCGGTGGAGGCGCTGGCCGCTTGATCATCGGTACCCATACTATTATTTTCGTAATATTCTCTCGAACGGCGGTTAAAAGTGGTATGCCTATACAGGTAATACAAACCCGCAAAACAGTGATATAAATTACACGCTCACGGGTATACTGCGTGTTCTATTATATTATTATATACGTGATGCACATATTGTATTATAATAATATGATATCGCACATATTATTATTATTATTATTATTATTATTATAAATAGGTACCGACCGACGTGTGTGTGGCGGGGAAAACGTTTCCGGCGCGCGTGGCACCGTTCAATTAGTGCGCTGACATTTGGTATATAAGACGTATAATAATAATATAATATCCGCGATACGCGTAATATGCATGTTGTAACTCATCCGCCACGCGCGGCGGCGTTAAACTTTGAACAGCCCCCCCCCTCCCATCCGACCCCGTCGGAAAACCACCTCCGACACCGCGGACGTCCCCGAACAGTGTAGTTCTCCATACACTCTCTTTCTCGGTCGCTCGTCGAAAGTAAATTATTTCGCTATTCGCATTCGACGTGTATATATTATATTCCCGGCGGTGCCGTTGCCGTCGTCGGCCGTCCTGCAAAGACGCGCGGGCGTCGCGTCCTCGTCGTCAGCTCCGTACAGTACAGCTTTTGTAGTCGTTGTAGTCTCTTACATATCCGCCGACAACCCCCTCCCCTCCCCCTGCCATAACCCTCACCCCAACCCCACCACACGCCATGTATGCAACTGTCGTACTGTACTACACCCTATAGCTATCGCCGAGCGATGCGCTTCCGGGGCGGTGGCGATAAATCCGACACCATAAAATAACGAATCGCAGGGAAGGACGGGAGATGGGGATGTGGAACCCTCGAATGTCTCTATAAATCAGCCTCACGCCATATAGTGGTGAGTCTCGGATTAATATAATGATATTATACATGTATGAGGTACTCGTATACATAATTGTACCGTTTGGCGAACACGCACAGAAATGATTTTATAATACATATTATTATTATTGTGGCATCTATGATGTTAAAAGTGACGGTTTTGTGGGTGGAAGAGGGTGGGTTAACCGGCGTTGTGACGAACATTTCCGCACGCCTTCGAATCAGATTTACATAAATTCGCGCGTAAACGCTCAGGATTACGTTCAAGATTATATTATTATACAGCACCGTGTGATATACAATACAGTCGTAACATACATATTATATTTCTACGTGCTAGTCATTTTCGAAGCTAGCTAACCATACGACGAATGATTTCTGTTATAAATCGAGTTCTCATTTTTGGAATTATAACAAAATATAAACTTGCATACTAATTTCAAAAACCAAAATTTTTAAAAAGTTTTCTGAGAACTGTCTCTCTCTCTCTCTGTTGTTAAGTAGGTTTCAAAAGTACCTCGTCGTTGACTAGCTAGTCACAGTAATAGTGTAATGGATGCATTACATGATTTCGATGAAATTTATTTGTGAATGAAAAATAATATTGAATGGAAACCATCCATGTCTGACTATGTTCCAAAGATATTTTATGTTTTACACTGTTCTATTAGTAATACGGTAGCATGGCACTAATATTTGAAAAAACATCCGATTTCGTAACAATTTGTGCATCAAACACTCATAAAAAATGTGTTTTTCTTTATGTTAAGCTTTTTTATTTTAATTCCAGCAAACAAAAACTAAAAAAATAGACAATTTCAACCATTCATAAATACCTATCACAAAAGGATCCAACATATTTTAAAAATGTTATCGTGTAGTGTTGAATTACTACAAAAAAACGAAATCAGGTTTGTCGAAAACTTGTTTTGCCTACACTTTCCCATTTTCTCCGATAATTTTGAAAGCACTAGAATTTTCCGTGTTTGCCACCTCTTTGGGGGCCAACATGATTCGATTTGCTACCAGAAACTACCCTAGAAGTTGGTAAATTTCTACTGCTATACAAAAGGTGGCGACAGACACAATAAAAAAAAGCATAAAAAACACACACACACACATCTTTGTAAAACCAATATACAGTCTCCGCTCCACTCAGAATCTAATAAACGCACAATTTAATTATAAAAATGGAGCGAGCATGTCTGAAAAATCACTCTATACGTATACACGCTCGTACCCATATATACGCTAGCACGAGTCTGCAGCGTGTTCATTCTCGACAGAATAATATAATTATCATACTCTGTGTACATCACGTTATATTTTATATTATTATAATATTTATATTGATTATATCTATTATTATAACACTGAGTATAGACCAATGATGTTTGATATTGTATTGTTTATATGTATAATATATACCTAAATATATATATACATGACGAAACTCGTGTTCCAGCAGACGTCCACAAATGCACTGTGCGTGAAATTAAGTGGCAAGGTGTGCGCCCGATGGTATTGTCGTATTGTACCTATACAATATCACACACACGCACATGTATATTATATTAGTATAATAGGCGTGCATACACCATCGAGTATATAATATAATATTATAATATATACGTCCTACATAATATAGTCGTATTATAATACGCGTGCACGTTGTCGAGAAATTATTATTTTCCCGAGTTCGCGGCAGGCAGTGGTGCGGCGTAATGTTTCTGCGCGTACGTCCCCGTTTGTTTGCGGTGTATAGGTAACACCTGACTGTATAACATATTATATAGGTACCTACATAGGATATTATTATTATTATTGTTTTAACACTAAAATCGGCCGTATTGTATTTTACAGTTTATTCGTACAACGGATCGAACTTTTCGATTATTATTATTATTATTGAATTCGGCGATTCTAATATTAAAACAACGACTCGAATAATTCTACGATTAAATATCATAATAAATTATACGTCATGTGATATTACCTATACGTACTATGTTTTTTGCGTACCAGTGAACCAACAATAATACTCTTTTATAAATTATATTGTATTATCATATCATAATATAAGTTCAAGGCGGTGGAATCAGACCTAGTGCATAATACGTTTATTATACTATACACACCGAAATAAAGTTTAAAATATAATGTTTAACTAAGGTTAGCGACGTAGTATGAGCAGCAAGAATTTATGCCAATAAATGGTGTAATATGTTTTGTCGAACAGTATATATTATTTGTTAAGACGTGTTTCATGGAAACAATCATCATATAGAGTATTTATTGCATATGCCTGATATTCTCGATTCTACTACTACTAGACCACTACAAATAATAATAGTAGTTGGTAATTGGTTTTAATACGAATTCGAACAAATGCGTTGCAAACCGCGGTTCAAATAAGTATATTTCCTGGTATCGGATCAAAATGTACCGCTGCCGTCAATGCGCCCTTTCGGTCGACTACGTACAAATCATTGTTATACACATCATTATTATACTATACAACCGTAGTTAAAATATTTAATAAACCTGACTGTCAAGTCGTTTGAACAAATACCTTCCGATAAAATACACACTAATTTCAGCTATATTATTTTCAGAGACTTCGTCAAGTATATTCGCATTTAAATATCCGATCCTTGAACTAATTTCCATGTACTGCGTTCGTAAATGCAGAGTGATTCCCCAAGCATACATTACACACGGTTAGTCCCTTCCCACCTCACCATTTTTTAATTTAGCAATGAATGTACTCAAATTATTCTGATATGTAGTGTTTTTTAATTATAGGTACTCAAATACGATATTTTTAAATTCTTGAGATTTTTTGTAGTACTCACTTGAGGAGTATACAGTTTTCTGTTTTTTCAAATGAGAACCTTTTTTTCTGAAATTTTGAATGGACCTAATAATTCAAAATTCAAAAGATTTGTTAATTATATGTTAAAATGCATATAATAAGGATAATATTATAGTCCTCAATAATGGTTTAAAAAATAAACTAGATGTCATATTCGATCTGGTATTTACTATATGGTTAGACCATTTTATAAGTTATTAATGTTGATACTTGATAGTTTAAATAATTTATATTACTCAATTTCACAATTCACCATAGCACCCATGTCTTCCAAACCCATCGTCATAGACTTTTTATGCTTAGTGTAGAAAGTTAAATAACAAAAAGCTATTCGTTAAAATTTTCATTTTGGTTCTTAAAACTGTTTAGAAAAATTATCCGCAAAAATAATTTACAGTAGAAAAGGAGAGTTCTCATTTAAAAAACACAAGTTTGCATTTTCATAAGATATTCCTCGAGTAGCACAAAAATGATGTAAGTATATATATTTATAGTATCTATATGTACAAATTTTCAAAATCAAATTATCGAAGAATAAGGGAGGTGATATGGGCGATGGACCCCCCTGTATATTCCGAAACAATAATGTACCCAATTCAGTCCATGGATTTTATAATATGTTAACATTATTATTATTTCATTAATATATATGGATTTTGATGCCGATCGTTAAAACGAGTTTTTTTCCCTGGAAATACGAAACTTCGTTATTATTCGTAACGATTCGGAGAAACATTTTGAAATATTCTAATGCTGATACACAATTTTAAAATGTGTATAACAGTAGACTTACTAACTACAGGCCTTAGACGAAAGGATTTAAATTTCATTAGGTACACAACATAATATGTTGTACAATATACGGTAATACGGTATAATATATTCAAACTTTAAATTTAATTTGCCATCTCAAATTCTTGAATTCAGATATACACTGGGTGTGCCCGCTATCTGAAAAAGAAAAACTGTATTTACTTTATTATCTTTGGCGGATGAAAACAGTACCTACCTATAAAGTCAGAAGACGTTTTTAATTTAAAATATTATTACTGTATAGCGCGTTTCGAAATTGAACGCTGCCGAGTATTGATCATAGTTTGATCGATATTACGGTCTATGCGTTTATTATCAACACGCTGTATATAGAGTATAGATATTCTGTATTTTTAAAATGTACGGGCGTTAAGCACATGACACATTTTTTATTATTCGATTTTGACTGCTATTGCCAATACTGCAGTTGGACACGCCATTTTGCAGACAACGTGTCTGTCGTCCCGTCCCATGAGCACAATATATGTTATATTACATTAATAACGTTTTATTTTCGCCTAACCGTGGATATGGCGGCATAACCCGCAGCGGATTTTTCGATAAACACTTACACACATTTACGATATTTGCGTGTCACACACGTCACCACTGCTGATGATTCGACACACTCACACACAAACATATATATATATAAATACCACGTCTTATGTACGGAGGAAAAAACTCCGAGAGAATTCCAATATCGAGTACAATCGTATCGAAAAATTCTTACCCCCGGAAACCACCGCCACGGCAACAGACAGATTTGATACCGGAGGGTATACTATACACATACACATGGTGCAGCACACATATTATATATATAAATGTGACTAGGAGAAGAGTCGAGCGCAACGGAAGAGAAAAAAAACGGTTTCAATGAGTTTTCAAACGTCAAACCGACAACACTATAAAGGAATTTCGACGTCCTACGGGGGAGAAAGGACGAGAGAGTGTAGAGTGAGAGAGAGTGTGGGAGAGAGAGAGAACGCTAAACCCTGTTTCCGGCAAAGGAGGAGAAGGAAAAGAATAATGGTCGGAAAAAATTTTAATGAATGTTACACGTTGTTGTGCTCCCGTGTGCTTCTTCGGCGAACGAAATGATGATAAAATAAAAACGGAGGAGAAGAATATTGTTGCAAGTCGTCACGTCCACGTCGTATTTCTAAATTAAAGAAATCCGACCGAGTGGAAACGTTAATTTCATCAAACATAAAGCCGTTTGACGCACGTTTTTTAAGCCAATATATAGCCACCCTTCTTCGCTGCTGCTCCTCCGACGCACACATGCACGCACGCACAAACTCTCAACCTATTAATACACTTTCGAATCGAACATTTCAAAACGTCGTCACAGTAACGCGACCGCGCCAATATCAACGCAAATAACGATATTAGATTTACTTAAGTACCGCCGACGTTACACACCCACTAATACTTGCTTTATATATATTTTTCAAAATATGCGTCGTATATTATTGGAAGGTACTGCCGTTTGAAATAAATCCTGACGTTAGCCGCCCGCCCGTAAATGTATTCGGCATAAGATCTAAGTATCTGATACAATATGTACAGTGACTGAAGAGTGAAGCCATCCACTGTTTGACAATCTGGTGTATGATGATTTAAACGAAGATATTTAATTATTTTTCGTATGACATAATATCGCGTACGTGATCCACGAATAATTTCATATTATAGCGTTAATATGATATACCTACCAACATTATTTGATTAATTTTCTCATTTTTCATTATTGAATTTTCATTCTTGTTATTTTTTGTATTATGTGATTTTGAATTTTCGAAAATATTATTTATCTCAGCTTTTTAAAAATACGTGTTATAGTGCAAGAACCCGCAGTGGTTGGAATTTTAATAATTTTATCGTCACTTACACGAAAATACGAACATCTAACTCTTTCTTTGCATGAGCTATTAATAATAAAGTGTAACATTTGTCTCAATAACCTAAAACCTAATATATTTTATTATAAGAAGTATCAGTATGTTTTTAAATATAAAAATATTATTAATATTTAAATTTTAAATAAAATAAAATGAATACATTTTACAAAACAAAAATCACTAAAACCTTTATAAAGTATGATAGTTGCATGATACTACGTTCTGTGTAATGATTACTACTAAATCATTGAATAAAAAAAAATATGATTCATTGCAAACAAAACTCAGATATATGCAAATAACTTTTACCTAAATCAATAATAATACTAACATATTTACAATGTTCTGTTGTGTTCCACAAAATCCAATTGATGATGGCTTTTTATTTCAAAATTTGTATACGGAACAAATAAAATAACAAAAAAGTAAGCAAGGAAATGATGCAAATAGGAATGCTTGTATCAAAATAAAGTGCGTCTCGAACTGCAACAAAAACGAATAGAAAACTATGTTTACCGTTACTTATTTTAATACTTCAATAAATATACAAACAGTAAATACAGTATACATATTTTGTAAATAAATAGCACATATAAAACAAAAATAGAATAAATTATAAAATAAACAAACAATGCACACAATGTCATGCAATGTGATGGAAACAAAAATAAATACAAATTACTTCAATCAGTAATATTATCTGATTAATAATTTAAATTATTCATAAAAAAATGTATATCAATGTCTAATAACTATTAAGGGTTAATATGATGTAATAATATAATACAGTAGTTTGTTAATAATGACTAAATAAATTAAAATTTTCTAAAAATAACTTTAATCGTCTACATTAAATTGATAAAAAATTTACATTTAAACCATAAAGAATGGACATTTGGCAATATATTTTTTTACTGTCATAATATTAATGAAACGCTTTATATGGAGATAATTCAACCTCAAAATATAGAAACTATTAAATGCTGTAACCTGGGCTCTAAAATAGTTTGCGTAAAACATGAAGGAAATATTAAATAAGACTATGCCAGAACAAATAAGAAATTGATAAACGATGAGTTTAAGAAAATAAAAACTCAAAAATAAAATTCAAAATAATATATTTATATAATATGCATTCAATGGCTAACTTATACGGACATGAAAAAATTATGGTATGATTACCTCTATCTTATATTAAAGTAAAGAATTAATAATAAATTATGGTAAAGTGTACCCACAATATTTGTGTAGCTTAATTGCCTATCTACATCGCCGTGTTAACATAATTGTATAATTAAAATATTATAGGTAATAGGACGGACATGGTGAGAAACGTGTCAAGTCAGTTTTTAAAAATGTAATATTACACTTTTGTTTTATTGATAATTTTTCACTGAATCGACTCTTAGCACTGTAATTTGGCTATCTTGGAAGATAATATTTTATAATAATGAGATTTATTTATTTTATTTTATTAACATTATTATAAATTATTACCACAGCCATCATACTTATCTCTTACTAGCAATCTATACTGGCAAAACGAATTATATGGCGGCCATTGAATCTACAAGAATATGTACTTAGGTAATTGAAATTCACAGTCAATACACTCAATTCCAAAAATGTTGATTACAAAATAATGTATTCAATTTGATACGCAACATAATATACCTTCGACGAGGAGGTACCCTTAGATAAAATACTTCCTTCAATTTTTAATTCAAACGATTAAATATTTTGATATGACCAAATAAAATTAATACCTAACATATTTTTAACAAATTGGCATATTTTTTTGGGAAAATAAAATAAAATAAGACGTAATTCATTCGATTTAATGGTAAGGTGATATTTATTTTTTTTGTTTTTTTTAAAGCACGAATGAACAATAAACATAATATTGTATACTATCTTTAAGGTTTAAATGATGGAGAGGAATTAAATATATTTTTCCTTAATTGGATACTCCATTGACTACGTCACGCTGCTGCACGACAAACACGACTGTCAACTCACTTAATCAAATAGATTATTTTAATTTAAATTTATGATTGAAGATTGGATACACTAATACAGTATTTTGAAGATGTCGTTTTTTAATTCCACTTCACTTCGTAAAAAAACCCCGAGAAACACGACAAATATTTTGAGTTTGGCTATACCACGTCCTTTTCAGAATCTTATTTCAAATGCAATAATTTTAAAATACTCCTGTGGCGTTCACATTAAAAGTCATAAAAAAAAGTACGTCACCCGCCTATCACCTGTATCTCACTTTTGTGTTCATTTTTTGCACGTTAAAAATATGTTGGATAAAAATATTTCATCGAGTAGGTACTTCTAAATTAAAAAAAAAATTAGTTAATTAAAATATTGAAAGCTGAATATTGGTCAACGAACATACAAAGTCAACAATTTTGGCTAAATCAAAACATGCAGTTTATTCCCAGAGCAAACTTTTACGCATATATCGTTTATTCGGTGGTTGAAACCAAAGTTATCTTTTTACCCTACGTACATGGTAGATTAACGTAAATAATTAATGATTTAAAAGTGTCTTTTAAGGTAGATAGTTCTTTGACAATAATATAATATAATATTCAACAGTAATTAGTTCTTTATATTTTGTGACAGCACTATTTCGTTTCGCGTAAGTATGTATTTTCGTCTATATTTACACTACAGGTACACGTACCATACAAATATAATAGTCATAATCGTGTCATGGAACTGAGCACTTTATAAATATGTCAAATTTGGGCCACCTAAATTATTTTTTAGGCCAGTGTGTGATGGAAAAAAAATGTATTAATTGTTAAGTTATTTCGTACTGTGTATATACGTACAATATATATAAATATATAGGCACTTCAAAATAAATACAATGCGTAAATCAGATGAAATCAACTCGCCAACTCAGTTAATATTAGATATCGGTGCATCCTTATAACATATTACTTGTGCACCTACCTATATTTTGAAGCGCACTCGTTTCCTTTGCATCGAGTAATAATAACGATATGTATCTACTGCAGCAATAGCTTCTGATATATTGCGTTTGGTAGTCAGGTACCGTATTATCGACTATACCCGCCATGCCAGAATAAGGGTGGACGATGTCCTAGGCTTAGTCGTTATGGCAACAGCGTATTATCTCAAAAACATCGGCCAAGTTCTTCGATAAATCTTGTATTATGTCGTCGTTCGATATTGAAAAATATCACACGAAATTTTGAATTTATTGCAAATTATTTGATCAATTGCAATTTATTTTTTGTGTTATCGTGTTTGATTGTGTTCTACACAATATGATACGACTTCTGACTGTATATAGACATCGTACGTATTTTGTGACGTGTATTAGACAAATGTGGAAAGTACGATGTATGATTAGATCTCGGGCCATTGCCCGGAGGCGGGTAATGCCTTTGACGTATTCGATTTCGGAGAAATGTGAGTTGACGTGTCGCTCCTGTACGGGGTTAACAAGTGGGTATATTATGGGTGTAAAGACGCACTGTTTACCTATTCTTGGCGGAAGTCGAGCGAAAGGCTGCACAGTGGCGGTGAAACATGAATAATTAACCCATTCCGAAATGCACGCGTCGGGACCTATAGCTAGCAACTAATAACGTGACAAAACTCTCGAGTTCGGAATACATCGTCTACTGCACATGTCGGGAGAAGACCAAACGGGGTTAATTTAAAATTTTGTGTACGACAAAACGGTTTTGTGCTGCAGGAAAGCAACACCCGGATGAAAACTTACTATATAATATGTATTTTATACCACAGTCGCCTATAGTCACATTACCGTTTTTCCTTATTAGAATTGTATATTATAATATATTATATTTTTGTTTTATTTTATTTTACTTTATAATATTATATAAATATATTTTTTATTATTATTATTATTGTTATTATTATTTTCTAGTTAGGTACATCTTTTATTCTTTTTAATTCGCTTTTATTACCCTCAAACTCAAACAATACGAACACGACGGTTGTAGAGTTTTCATTCCCGAAGCGTTTTCAACGGTGTATAATATACACTGTATATATAATATAATATACGCTATCAAATTTTACCGAGCGAATATTACAAAAACATTGTACTGCTGCAGGTCTGCAGATATTTTTTTTTTCACTGCAGATTATTTTTCACAAACTATTATTATTATGTTTTACCTTACGTGTACTAGATATTCACGAACCATTACCATTAATGTTCCCATTGAGTTTGAAAATGCAGAAGAAAAGTGGAATATAGTTCTAATTTCTTGTGTCTTATCCTGGTAAGGGTCATTTACAGAGTTTCAATTTTTTTTAATCAATCAAACGAGCAACATCGCTCTCAACTGCCATAACCAAGGCAGTAAATTGAATGTATTATTTCCATGTTTTTTTTAACTTTGTAAAACTTTGTTTATAAAAGTTGTATTTTTTAGATAGCAAGGAATATAGATGTATACCGTATATGCATATACCTACATAATATTGGTTTAAAAACGACCTGCATATATTTATTTTAATGGGTTTTACATTACGATTAGAGCAAAAGTGTAATGTAAAATAGTTTTCTAAACATGATATAATTTTTAAAATATTAAGGTCTTTTTAGGTACAATAGAAGCCGCTTATTAGGAATACGGATATAGTTGATACAATCGCGTTATGAAACAAATTGTCTCGGGACGGAACGGCCGTATATTAGAACATTCAAAATAAATCGGATTATTGAAACATCACATCGATTTTTTGAAACAATTAGGCTAAGGTCAGTTGACCTGTATACGCGCATATATCACGGGTCCTATAGTTACGTTTTTATTTTGGCTTCAACTCATTCCATAGCCAATACGTGTGATATACTATGACTAAATCCATTGTATATGATCTAAGATTTTGCTGTATGCAAGAAAACAATCATTGATAGATAGATATTTAAATAATATAATAAAATAAATTATAGTCAAATAATTCATACATAGTTAAATATACATATACATTCTATTTTAAATACAATATATTTTACATTTTTTTCCATAGTACAAATCAAACCAATTAGTTGACACATTGGTCCGAAAGTGTTCCTAATAAGCGGCTTCTATTGTATTTATAAATATTTAAAGTGATTGCCTTATTTTCGATTTTTGTTCCTGGGTCAAATAAGCTTAAAAATCTAATTCAAGGTTTCTCATCAAATTTCCTAAAGTAATCTAAAATATCAAAAATATATCACAACGCTTTTAATAAGCTTGAATACAAAATTTTGATATATTTACGAATATGACGCTTAAAAATAAATAAAAATAACTACCTACCTAATAAGTAATAAATATAATAAAAATAAAAAAAAACAAGTATATTATGATTTATGACCAACAGGCAACAACAGATAATAATATTGTTCTTATAACTATTTGACAACCTTGGGTCCCACTCAGTCATTTAAATTAATTTTCTTACACGCCTAGTGTCTTAGCATTCTTCGATAATGCTGTGGATAGTCTGTACCCTCCGAAATTACAGAGTGAATATTCGGTCATACTATATTTATGTAGAAAATATGTAACATCTACTTCCTCAGGCCTTATACGTTTTAAACTATTTGAAACCGTCCATCAAGTTTCGTTGTGATCAGAGCCTGGAACGTTGCTAACAGGTGAACTAGGTAATGAGAAATGTATTTCAAACGTTTGAATTCGCCGACCAATTTTCCCACATCTACTCTGCAATCTTTTCTGAAGATACCCAGTCCTATACGAGGTTCCTGGAATTCAGTCTGTTACTGTCTAGTCTATGTTGATCTGGGGGGAAGGCTTAATAAAATCAGGTAACCTGGTTATTTCTCGGCCATTACGAGGACATTCATAATATGGTTGAAGCAGTTCATCGGTCTCTCTATTCCAATAATGTACGTATTTCTTTTCTTGGTATAGCCTTACCTGCTGCTTTTTGAGGGAGTTTATTACATCAAATATTAATATACATATTTATACATGACGTATGGAAAATTCTCTGTCGAACGAATATACGATTGATGTTTTCTTTCGTGTGCCTAGTGAATTCAGCTCTATTTTCTCGTAGACATTCCATCTGGGCATTATAGACCTGTCCATCATTGACAAGATTATTCCTGTTACCGGCTTGTGTTGGGTTCTGGAGAATATTAATACATGGTTTCTTTCAAAGTTGTTATGATTATTATAATCACTAATATTGGTGCAATACAAAATAAAATATAGCATTAATTTATACTAGAAACAGTGATAATTTTTTTTATGAACAGTTATTCAACCCTCACCCCCTGAAAATAAAAGTATGTGCATTATTATTATTATAAATTATAGTGTCTGCAATTCCTACTCAGGATTTGTATAACCACCCCCCTCCACCCATCCACCCTAAAAATCAAATCCTATTAATACAATAGGCTTAAAATAAAATTTAGTCCTAAACGACAATGGACAAAATAATAATATGTAGATTAGGTCAGATATAGAATAAAAAGCACACATTACAATACTGACATTATATAATTTCAATTAAAATCCCTATTCAATTTATATTTACCTATACTTATATACATATAATCGTTGTCGCCGATCGCTTGGCGGGAAATAATAATGTGCATTAACGGCATAACGTCGGAGATCGGAGGGCCGACTAGTGTAATAATTATCGCTAAATCTAATTATCGATTCCAAACATGTATAACACATTATCTCGCCGATTAATTACAACTAACTCTGACCTTTCATATTTTAAACGTTTTAAAATTCGTGCCGCAAACTATAATGTACACAGGTCATTGCTTCAGATAATAGACATATCACATATAAATATATATTATGAGGTTTCTGCAAATAAAGGAAAATTTTCATTTTGCAAAAATATAATATTATAATATTTAATTATAGCTTATTATGATATTTTCCATCTTATTGATTTGTGTCTTAAATGCTATTAATTTGTATATTTATGACCAAAATGGTGATTGACAAAAATAATAAAGACATATCATATTATGTGGTAATGTGGTATATAACAAATACTATATATGACTTTACGGGACACTTACTACTGTAGAACCTGGAGACTGGGCCTTATCAATTCCCCCCGAGATTGCTATTAAAATTTCCTGATTATACTACTTAGAAAATTAGTTTAAAATTGTATATTAAAAAAAGATTACAATATTTAGAATAAATTATAGCACCGATATTTGTATTTTTAGATGAAATATTAAAACTAATGCAGTAATAGTAATAAGAGGACGACCACAACTACAATCTCGGGGAACTGATAAGGATTGATAGCCAGTTTTGACCAAAGCCGTCCCCTATTATCGTACATAGTATTTATATATAATAATATAATATATTATAGTGTGCAAATCAGTACGACGGACAGAAAAGTATAATATGTGTTCGAGCATTGTAGACCGATGTTTTTACGAAATGCGTGTACAACCGTTCTCGGTTTCATGGCGGTCCTTGCGTTTCACCAGAAATACCTAACTGCAGGTACCGTTTTCCTCGTTTTTTTCCCAATTTTTATTTTCGTTCCGTGAATTATTTAAAAGCTCTACAGTTCGTTTCCCATTTCGACGTCCCCGGACGGCGACATGACGACTTCGACTACGTCACCCGTAACCCCGTCCACCACCACCAGCACAATTATATTGTCCGTTTCCTTTGGTCCCGAGACGACTCACCGCGTTCCTTTTACCCCTCTGTAAATTGTCAAAAACTTTGGCACAGTAAAAACGGTAAACAATAATTAAGTTTCACTGCGCCACCCATCATGTAATATTTACAAAAATGGCTTTCGTCGCGGAAAGAAACCTCCACGACCGACTCGTCGTTCGGGCAAAACGTATAAATAAAGTCTTTTGGACCCTTTTTTAAGCGCGTACACAAAATGTAAAATGTCTGTGGGGACGGTTTCCGGGCGAGCGGTCTGAAATTGTCGTAAGTATACACATCGCCGTGCCTCCTCCGTGCATATCTTCCGCGTACATTTCCCGAGTTGACGAATCGCTTGTACGAGCATTTAAAAACATTAGCCCGTTATTACAATAGCACTGTGTGGCGGGTAATGTATGCGACAGTTGTCGTGTGCTCCGAGTCGCACAATATACATTCCGAAATGTCGTATTATTTATTTTTAGCTCCCGAGTGCCTCTGCTGATCCGCCTAAGCGTTCCACAACGTGTATATACGTACAAAATAGGTATGTTGTACCTACACCAGACAAAACGACGCCGCCGTCTCTTCTAACGACATAATATGTTTTCATTACGAAACGATTTACACATATCATTATTATTACAGCGTGTTTGTTTTTATTTGGTGTTAGCTATTTACAGTAGTTATAGTTGTGTGACTCGACGTGTAACTATTTCAAAGATCTGATGTCGACGGTTGATGTCGTGATGATATCCGCATCTAGATAGGTTAGATTAGGTTAGGTTACCTATTTGAAAAATTTTAAATACACAATTTAAGAAATATATTTTTAGTTATTGTTTTCTTTAGAAAAATCACAATCTATTCTAATTGGGCCCTTTTTGTGATTATATCATAATGACTACTATGAATGATTAATCATTTTTATTCAGTGTGGTAAATACAAAATTCATATTATGATTCCACCGTCCATGAAAGTGGGTTATTTCACCACTGTGGTAGGTATTATAATGTCTATCATGGAAATATATTCACTCATTGATTAAAAAAAACATGATATGTATACCGTGAACATTCTAAAAAAATTATTAAAATAATTACCAAAGAATTTATTAATAAAACTATTATCTGAATCTAAAAAATACTGTATTTGTTATGCTTTGATACATTGACCGTTGATGTAAGATAATTATGTTGTAATTATGTTGTACACTTGTACCTTGTATAATATTAAATTATATTAGATGGCTATAACTTACCACTGTTGACATTATATTATGTGAGTTTTGTCAAAAATAACTGTCAAACACACAAAAGTAAAAATCTCATGACCTACTATTTTCGGAGCACGCGTGCATGTTACTTACGTTTATTGTGAAGTGCAAATTATCAGTTAAAAATAAAATATATTCCAATACGGCAATACTACTTTGCAGTGTTTAGGTCGTCATCATTAAAATGGACGAAAAAGGAACTAATATTATTTGAAAAGTTTATTTCTTTTTGCAAACTCAACACTCAAACAATCGCTCCGGGTGTCCTTGCACATGCATACTTCTTCAAAGCAATAAATAATTGAATAATTTATTAGCTTTATGAATATTATGACCACAGTTTTCGACCGGTAACAACGGAAAATAAACACCATATTACTCATTAATATATTATAACTTTATAACCCTTTTTCCGTCTATTTATTCTATTTTTTAAATTATTTTAATTAATATTCATGAGAGCTCTATTGATAATAATTAATTTTATTATTTTAATACGTACTTCATTTAAAATCTTACATCAAAACTACATTATTTTTTTTTTGTTGTGCACTTCAAGTGAATATTGGGTGCATTATATTTATTATTAAAACAGAATAAGTGCAAGTGCAAAATCATGTTCACCCAAAAAGAGATTTTAATAGCTAAGTTTTGGTAAGTCATAATATGCATGTATAAGTATTTGTTTGTATAAACAAACCATGTTTCATTTCTTTGAGCAATGTTCTATAAACTCTTAACAAAGTTACTACCTTTACTTAGAAAGGTCATACATGCTTGCCTAAGTAAATACTGATTATTTCTGATTTTTATACACATAAAAGTTACTCGTTGAGTGGCCTTAATTTACTTCTAATTAGGTACAACTGAAAAATAAAATTAATTCCATTGTTATAAATGAAACATATTTACTGTGCTTAATGGTTTTCAAGGAATACATTTTGTTATATATTTATCTACAGAAAGTTTCAATTCGTATAGCTATATTTACGGTTAGTTTCGATAAGTTTTATCAACGGATCTTATAAAAAAATACCATACAGTTTCGACATTTATGAAACCAAATCTATTTTAAAACAAGCACCCAATTTACTTCTGGATATATTTTTTTTTAGCATAAAATACATTGAATTATTCGTTATTCGTCAATAAAAAGCACGAATATATTAGTCTTATGGAGTTTTTTTATAGTGTTTGGCCATAAAATAAAAATATTATATTACATTAGATAGCAATAAATAATTATAATAACTAAAACCAATTCTTATAACATTAAAAAAATGTTTAAACATCAATATGTTTTTCGGCTGTATACAAGATTTTTTGTTTCTGACCGATTTTTGTTGTCATTGTTACTTATTAATAAAAACATATTTATGATTTATAGTTGTTCCTTATTAAGGAAAAATATCAAGTTGCGTGCAATGGGTTTTTTTTCATAATGTTGCAAACAAAACAAAAATTATTTTATTTCTAATTTTACATAAAATATTGATCAACATTGATTCAAAACATTTTTTTTTAATACCGATTCTAGAGTAAAGCACGATGATCATTTTTTAACACACAAACTCTATATTATACACCTATTTCTAATAGTACCTGTCAATTTCTATAACTTATTATTTGTCATCTGGAACGAAAATTCGTAAAACACAGAGACAGTAATGAAATAAACGAGTTTTTACCTCTCTTCCAACAAACTTTGAACAATTTGAACTAAATTATTCATTAAAACAAGTGTAGGAATAACGTGGTGCCAAAAAAAACCTTTCTCGTTATGATATTTACATTTTTACTCGCATGTTATTATAATTTGAAAGCATGAAGAGGATATTACAATATTTTTAAATAAATGCAAAAATCGTCTTTAAAAAAATGATGTGATGTATTTTTTGACTATTATATACGCATGTTGTTCTCAGCAATCATCGATAAAAATAAAATATATCTATTGGTTTGGTAAATAATAATAGTCAACACATCATCACATCATTACTATATCATTTTATTAATGTATACATATTTTCAACAAGGTCAAAATTATAACTAGGTTGTCTTAAAATTAAGACTCGAGATAGTACCTATAGGAGTTGCATACGAAATTCTTATGTTATTACGGCAAAGATGTATTTCTTTTTCGATAAAGCAATAACCGTTTGGTTTGGACACCGCGTAGAAATCAATATTATATTTATTGCAAATTAAAGTTTACCCACTGCAATATTAATAGTCATTTCAAATACCGGTGTACGAATAAACTTCCACGTGAAAGCTCTACATGTATAAATATATAATGTATATATATATATGATCGCAGTTGCCTGTAAGATTTTTACGCGAGTGCCTAGTCAAAAAACTACTCGGGTAACGAGGGGGGAAAATAATAAACTCTTGTCGATTTTATATAAGCTAATAACAGTGGCGGGTGTACTTTTACGGGTAGCAAACAAACCCGCCGGGCTGATGCGGTGTCGGGAGTACAAAAAAAAAAAAAGATAAACTTTACGAGCGCGGGCGGGCGGACGATAAAAATATACACTATGGAAATATATATATATGGCGATGGTGGATGGTGGATGGCGGCGGCCCCGTCGAAGTAGCTTATGATTACTTATACATGTACCACAGCCTAAGTTTCCTTCGGCAAGATAAATGTTCACGGGAGATTTAGTCAGTGTGTGTGTGATGGTTTAAGCCCCGAGATGCCTATATATGCGTAAACTAGTCGACCCCCAACACCGACGCAACATCCTGCACATACTTCCGCGACAAGAAAACCGTCGCCCGTCCGGAGTTGGAACGCGGGGAATAAAAGTAGAAAAAATAACTGTCACGTCGAATAAACGTCACATACTACAAGCAAACATACAAATTGTACAATATATCATATTTCCCGAACGGGGTGCACCCCGGTGGAGGTTAGGGCAGGGTGAATGCACTCCGTGCTCGTGGGTGCGGGCGAAAGGGGGTGTGGGTTACGGGTGTGACGGCTAATACTCTCTTCTACCCGGGCGTGTTCAATGACGTGCCAGGAATCCGTCAAACGCAGCAGCAGTTTTACCTGCTTATATTATATATATGGCCTCCGCGTATTTATCACGTGGAGACTTGGATAAAAGGCGTGTGTCGTGTGTATATTTTGAATATATATATTATATACTTGCGTTTGCGTGTGTGAGTGTATGTGTGTATTATGAATGAATTTAATGTGCGTATGTGGTATATACAATTTTAGTCTCTCATGCACTGGCGACGTCGTCGTAGTGAACGCCACTCGGCATCGGGTCGACTATTATGGTGATGGTGGTGATGATGGTGATGATGATGATGATGGTGGTGGTGGTGATGAATGATGATGGTGATGATGATGATAATGATGGTAATAATAATAATAATACGTTTTACAAACAACACAAATTACCGTGGATGTGGAATCGAACTGGCGTACGCGTACGATGAATTACTAAGAGCCTATTATCGCACTCACATAATTGAACACGTCTATGATAGCTCGCCAGCCTCAAAATAGAGATCATCTATACCGTGTCCTAGTGGTATATAGTTAATACATATATTATATATATGTTACCGATGTGTTCAATTACCAGCACCTGAATTTATAATTACACGGTTATCTGATGTATTCTATAAGTACATTTATATTATTTTAATTGATTCGCTCCCAACGTCTACGAAACTTCAATACGTATCATAAGTGGGCAGTAGGGAGATCACAATGATACATGTATGCATATATCGTACACCGTATTACTATATGTATCTACACTATTTCAATCTCCAGGATGAGACATGATTATATTACACTCCCTGAGGAATGATTTCCACTTCCCAGTTTGAAAACAAATGACGTAATCGGACAACCACGAGAATGGTGACCACGTGGAATCAGACATTTTTTTTACATTGTATGAATGAAACCGATAATCTATGTAAGTAAATAATGTGGTCCCATACGATAAATTTGTATCTAAGTTAGACACGGTGTGTATAAAGTTCGATGAGGTCCTTCAGCGGGTAAACTACTCGTATTATTAACAGCATCCCCAATAAAGATGGATCCAATTTCTTCATGGTTTATAAATTATAATACAGCTATGTACAACACCGTATAACGAAGACATTGAAATAACACTCATAATTCTGCAGCACAGGTTGAAAATTTAAACCACATTAACTGTATGTCCAAGTGACAAAATTATCCACGAAAAGTGTCATCGAGTAACAAGAGAATTCAAATTGAAGTTTGAACACAATTATTTACAACCCTTATTTTCGATAATAGCATCGAGTCGTCGTATTTCGATTTTGTTTTACTCTCACGTACACCTGATGTATCATACACATTTCGTACTACAAATACGACGGCTGGTGACATCAAGGAGAGAAATCAAAAAAATCTCTACCAAAACGATAGGTGGGTAACAAATAATAGAATATTGGATTACTTACGAATTACGTTTGATCGTGTAAGACGTGCCTCATCATCATCGTGCTCGCAGGTCGTGTGGGATGCATTCACCCGTCGTCACAATATCGGCTGGATTTTATAGAATTCCTATCCAGAGGGTGTATACGCTTGACTCGTATTCAGTATGCCTTATACGATATAACAGGCTATATTATGTAAGATATATAGGTAGTAATGGTAACAATGCATTTTATTATATTCCATTAACATTACTATAGAAAATATACATAGCGCTCGTTTAATCCCTTGCCTCGGTCGAGTACGGGTAATATCATTTATGATAACTCATCTGATCATGTATAATACACACTTTTGACAACACACATTATTTTCAAAAATAATATTAATTATAATAAATATTGAAAAATATTGAAAAATAAAAATAATAATAAAACGATCTCGCACGACGGAGACCGCATGCAGCATCAGCGACAGTGGTGGCAAATATGTACAACGATGACGAGCAAACCGTACATGTATGTAATAATAATAATAATAATAATACGCAACCGCCCCCAGTTTTTGTATATATTTACGATACGGGCAGATAAATCGACGTCTGAGCAAGCAGAAAAATAAAAGTAAGCCATTCGTCGTCGTCGTCGTCGTCGTCTTTTGGAATTTATAGCGATTTATCAGTATTCTCTTCAGTCCCTGCAGGGTACATTATATATCTTTACTTTGTGCGTACATTTATATATATACATGCTCGCATGGACTGATAACACCACGCATATACGTCTAGACGTCTGGTCTAAGGGGCTCAGTTAGCGGAAGGGTTAACATGGCGACCAACCGACTGCCGTACAAAACGCCGAATGTTTTATTGATGTTTCATACTGATTACATAAAAATATACGACTATAAGACAAGTATCAGTACCAACATTTTAATTTTAAAATATATACCATTAATCGCTTCCCTCCTAACCTAACCTCGTTTATAACCCAGAATTGTCACCCTTTTATCATCCTTTTGACACTTCAAAGTACCTACTAGATTCAATTTGCTACCAGAATGCCCCACAAAGTTTAAAATTGAACCATTTTTTACTGCTGCAAAAGGTGATGTAAATCAAAAATGTATTTCAAAAATATTAAAAGTTCAAACATAAAATAAAAATAGACAACGGTTTAGCCTTTGTCCAATTATTCAATATTTTGTAAAATTAATTTTTTATGTGTAAAAAATATACACTGTTATAGAGGTTGAGTTAAAACCGTTTTAAATGTATTATTTATCATCTATAGTTAAGGACCTCAGACCTCAGTACCGCACTTATGGGCGGTGGTTGTTTGGGCAACGGTATTAATTTTTACCTAAAAATAGTATAGGTAATAGCATAAGTCATAACTATTTTTACCTACGTAATATAAAAACCTGGTGACTTTTATGTGAATATTTTGGCTGTAGGCATTTTCCCCTGTCGTCATTTTAACTGTCGACGTTTCATACCACACTCATTACATTGATACAAATGTTTTATTGTTGTGTACGCTGTACGTCTGTACACACATAATTTTTTTTTTCAATTTTGAGCTACCTTATAGTCTGATACATGGTTTCCAAACATTATTTTGTAAAAAAAGGAATTGATTCTTTTTTCATTATTGATAGAAATAAGCTATACATTAATGTAGGGAAGTGTTTTCTATAAAGGCCATGCTCACTTGCTCAACATCTGTTGATACCTGTTAATATCTTTTGTTATATATTTTTAACACCTGTTTCAACCTGACGATATCTGCTCAAATATTTATCTATCTACATGTCGTTACTCAATCTATTTACTTCTAACTATCGATACCTCCACCTGTCACTGGATTAAGCGAAAATCATGAGACATGTCATTTTTCATTCGAGTTTTATAAAAAATACCTTGGAATGTTTATTTATTATTTAACTTTTTAAATGAAAAATAAATTTTGAACATTTCGTTATCGCGTTACTTCAGTGAGTATAATATTCACGCAAATTATGATATTTGCTAAAGATCACGAAAGAGATTTCAAAATATACAATAATACTTGAATAAACCACGGGTATCGGAAGTGAAAAAATTAAAATTTCATTACACCTAATCTTTCCCACGAAGTCATCAATTTTTAAATCCCTTTTAGTGTGAATCTAACGTAACTAGCTCCATGGCGCCCTTTTTCCCCGTTCCAGTTATAAATAATAATACTATCCCAATGTGTTAATCACCGTCAGGCATCAGTTTATTTCCAGATCACCGCAACGACTATATTATGTACGCCACATCTCCGCTGAACTAATTTAAACTAGGCTCGACTGGATTTACATAATGTATTTCGCATTTTATTCCACCCACTTACCAAAAAATTTAAGTGTGCAAATAAATCGAATTTCAAATCGATTTTTCAAATCTATTTCATAGTTTTGACGATGATTTCGATACGAAGAATCGGATACGTTAGAAATCGAATATATTTCATGTCATGTCACTTAACTGCGCCGTATAATATTTCCACTAAGTATTTAGAAAAATAATTAAATATATTTGTCGGGTTGCGTGGGTCTCTAAACTCTTGGTAAATTCTTAGAGAAAAAAATCATACTGATTTTGGTCGATTACAATAAGTAATGATTGCATTTCCCGAGAGAATATAATATTGATTGCATGAAATTACAATGAAAGCCCTACTAATAGCCTCAACGTCAATACTAGGCTTAATCCTGCAAAAAATAATTTAGTTTAAGTATATACTCTCTGAAAAATCCTCGTTTTCATTTTATACCATGTTCGAATAATTATTGTAACACATCTTATTATTTTAATACATTTTCCGTTCCCTAGTGTTTGTGTCAAATGTATAACAATTAAACTCATTACCTAGACACGTTTCATAATAATAATTGGTGGTTTTATTTATTTGTTTATTTATTTGAAGTTCAAGTCACTATTATTTACCAATATTATTTTATTTATCGAGTTGTATACATTTTACAAAGCCATACAAACTAACTCCTCTCTATTTTAAATTTATCATAAAGCAATAATAGTTTATATTATGTATATAATATATAATAAATTTAATATATGTATACATGATTCGAAATCTTACCATTTAATAGCCAGAACTCTAAATTATGTTTAGTTACTTATATTACAGTTGGAAGTTAAAATATAATATTGTATTAATAAATATTATAGTATATTTAACGCCTGGACAATGGCCATACGATTCATGTCACGTTACAAATGGACAATATAATTAATAATCTTTGATTGAAAATAATGCAATGGTCGATTGTTGCCGATATTTGATGGACTATATTCTATATATGCATAAAACATTTTACAATACAACCTTGTCATGAAATATTGGTCAAGAAAACATTAATACGAACATGTATTTTATTATTAATAAAAAAATACGCATTTTCGTAATTCGGTATGATAAAATGTCGATGCCAATAAATTATATGACCCAGTCAGATTAGAAATCCACAAATTCAATCAACGTCATTCATTAAACAATATTTTCGTTGTAAAAACAAATATGTATGACATAATAGTAATGTTAAAAACTTATAATACTGATAAATGATAACAAAATAGAATAAAAATAGAAGTATAAAATTATGAACTATTTATCTTTCTGATTATTTGACTATATTAATATAATACCAATATTTATTTATTTCTGTGAGAGCAGTTTATGAGAAGCGTTGTATTAAAGCGTTGAGCAAAACGTATTAAAATTAATCATTTTTAGAGGTTTTAACTATAAAATAATTTAAACAATTTCGTGTTTTTAACAAATTTTATTTACAATTTGAATTTCAAATACTTATAAAAATGTTGTGGACAGAAATATAGAATAACTGATATAAGTTGAAAATGTCTAATATAGGTGCATATAAAACTCAAAAAAACTAAATACTTATCACGTCCGGAAGATCACAATCTTCGTATTTTGTGAAAATGGTATGTATGATAATGGTATATTGTAATAAATATTCCTTTCTAAATTACAATAAAAAAAATGTATTATTTATTTATTATGATAAATAATGTTAACTATTACTAAATTAACAAAAATACAACGATTCAAATGAATTGAGACACAGAAATATGATTTAAAATCCTTTGAATGAATAAGAATATATCGAGTCGTGTGTATATGAGTATACCAACATCATAATAATAATATGTACCTACCATAATGAGATTACACAAAATGTAATGTGCTATAATGAAGTTTCTTTGCCACAACGTTATGTTAATACTTCAATCAAAAAAATAACATTTAACCAAAATTACAATCCAACAACGGCTAAAATTGTTGTTTCCAAAGTTTTCTGTCTGAAAAGTAATATCTACGCATAATGGTTATAACTATAGACTATAGTGTGACAATATATTATTATACACAGGAATTGTCAAACACCACAAATTGTATAAGTAAAAGAGGTACTAAAAAATATAGTTTATAAACTTTTTTCAACCATACATGATACAAAAAATACAATAAATAAAAATAAATAGGTGTTCTTTATAATGTTATATTATAAAGCTTATACAGGCATCGTTCAAGTTAAAATAAGTAATGGGATGTAGGTAATCGTTTTGTTTTACCCATACTAACATTTAATAAAATTAATAATAACACATGAAACTATTGGAATCTATTTTTATAGATAAGTTTTCTAATTGTGAATTAAATATTCAACTAAACAAACATAAAGATTCATCTCATAAGACGAGGTATCCCACGATAGTTGACAAATTATAGTATGACAGTTTATTGTATATCATATTATTATCTATTCTTAAAACAGCATGTGACCTTAAAATATTATGATGATATTTTGTAAAAAAATTAAAAAAACATTAATTTAATTCAAGGTAAATATAATATAAAACACAAAATAATAATTATGTAAAAGAAACAAAGCGTAAAGAAATTCCAAACAAATCATAAACAAAAACAATTAAAATAAGTTAATGAATATTTTCAACGTCTGGGTAGAAATTTTTGGAGTGAACCAAAAGTAAACAATAGCACGTCAATACAGCAAATTTACGGTAAAAAAAAAAAGTAAGTAAGCAAACTTTAATTGCAAGTATATTAAAACAATCTATATGAACCAATTATGCATTTTGTATTTGGTGAACCTCGCGATTATAAATAATCGCATTAATTAGTATAAAATACAGTCAATATAAACATTTTTACATAATATAAAACAAATTTACCTAAACTTATTTGATTCACAAAACATTATCATTTTTACCTTCCTCAAATAATATTGGTTTTAAAGACGATAATTATTATTTAATAGGATATTATACATACATATTTTATGCTCCGCAATGCGAAACAAGAACAAGCTTTTATTTGTGTTATGATGGTCTCTTACGTGTATTTTTATTTTTTTTGGTCATAAAACTTTTTGCAGCAGTAAAAATACTAAAAACCTTTCTTAAAAACTAAAATGGTAGAACAAAGGTTATACCTACTTTAAATAAGTATTTTTTCAGTAGTTTGAAGATTATGTTCATGACTGTTTTTGAGTAAGCCGAAATCAGAAAATAACATCTCTTCGAGAGTGGGATATTTAATATTGTTCACTTCAGTTAAAAATCATAAGGTGACACTATCAACTATAAAACTACCTACTATATGTTTTAACAGCATTTGTTATAATGTGTCACATCATCATAACTGATAACTTATCTACTATACATTTATACCTATTACTAATAATTTCATATATCTACACTAAAATAAAGTTTTCATAGTAAATATATCATTTTTAAACCCTTTAGTAAATTTTGATTCTAAGTGGAGAGATTAATTTATTGATTTTAAATTTTGTTTTTTTGTGACTGTCATCAAGTTTTGGACCAGAATAAATGTTTCAATTTTCAATTTTATAAACGATTTCTGGTACAAAATTGAATTTAGTTGATACCCTCAGGAAATAGGGCCAATAATTTACAGAATTTAACAATATAATTAGGAAAACAAAAAGATAATTACAAAAAACGAGAATATCTATGCCAAAACAAGTTTTCGATGAAACTCATTTTTGTCAAAAAGATATATAATCGTATAGCACCTTAAAATTTTCATTAAATATTTTCTATAGATATGATGGAATTTGTTTTAATATTACGGCTCTTTTTATGGTATTTATAGACGATTTGGCTTTTTAAAAACTTTTTTGCACTTTTCTGCTATACATATATTTACTACCTATTTAGTAGTTAACTGCGCAATTTCTGAACTACTTATTATTAATAAGTAATAACAATCACTCATCCAAAACACCTATACATGTCTCATTTTATTATAAATTTATGTTTTAAATAACTTGATGAATGCGTTTTTATTCTTGTGAACAGGACTTTTGATTTATGGAAACATCTTATGTATGCTGTAGATCACACACTGCAGCTCGATAATATACATTCATGCTCAAGTGAGTTGCAGTAGCAAATCGAAAAAAAATTTGTCGTACATGTTTATATTTTAAAATTGTTTTACACAAATTCATATTTCAAATTCTAAGTGGAAATAGGAAGCAGTAGGATTTGCAACGACGTGTCTTTTAGCAACAAGGTAGGGAGTGCCTCAAAGGTTTTACAAAGCCCTTCGACAAGATTGTAAATCGCATTTCCAGCAGGAAAAAATACGAAATAAAGGGTAAAAGTAAAACCGTTAAAATCAAATGGCACAGTGTACAGACTTCTGTCATTTTTAGTTTAATTTATTTTATTTATATATTTCTCTCGAACGCGTACTCTCGTTTGCCTTCAGTTAATATAAATAATAGGAACGTTGCGAGTCCTAAAGTGCAGTATACAATAGAAAAACAACAGACGGTGAATATCACTTTCATCAGGTCCGGGTAACCGTGTGTACACTGCAGTACATCTCGATTATTGTAATAATCACAGTGTGCGTATTATGTGAGAAAGACAAAAAAAAATCACACAATAAAATGTAGGTAAACCATCAGCGTCGAGCCCGTTGAGTGTGTTCTTGATGCAGTGGCAGAAGCCGGTTATGACAACGACGACTAAGTAACTATATTATTATAATGTTCTATGATTTGCATACTAAGACGTGCGCGCGCGCAGGTGTGAGAGTGTGTGTGTGTGTGTGTGTGTGTGTGTGTGGCGTGTGTGTGTGTGTGTGTGTGTGTGTGTGTGTGTGTGTGTGTGTGTGTGTGTGTGTGTGTGTGTGTGTGTGTGTGTGTGTGTGTGTGTGTGTGTGTGTGTGTGTGTGTGTGTGTGTGTGTGTGTGTGTGTGTGTGTGTGTGTGTGTGTGTGTGTGTGTGTGTGTGTGTGTGTGTGTGTGTGTGTGTGTGTGTGTGTGTGTGTGTGTGTGTGATTGAATGAAAAAAAAGTGATAATTATTCTCTGTGTGTGCGTACGTGTGTAAGTGACTCAAGTGAGTGATTCGGCAATCAAGTCCTAGGCACGTAAAGGGTCAGGTGGATAGACGATGACACGACAAGGTGGCATGGCGCCTTGACACAAATCATTTTTTGTACAGTAAAGAGCTAGTCTGAAAACGGACAGGCGGGGAAGAATGTTATGATTTAATAATGATTATGTTGATGATAATATTATAAGTTATACAGTTCTTATTGTGGTGACCGGTAAAACCGACTTTGTTTTGTCCGAGATAATATACGAATACGTGCGTAAATTCCAGTAAGAAAAGCGATAGCATAATATTGTATTCGTATTATTTGCATTGATAATTGTTACAACATTATACTATAAGAACGATAGCATGCAAATCGACGACTTAAACTTTAACTCATCGTGAAAGCCGGCCGTTTCTAGAACTAACGCGTCTCGACTCTCGAGTAAACGTAAATGGAATCGTATTCTGACAGAATAATTTTTATTAGTATTTTTTCGTATTTTTTAACGAAATTCATTTTTAGACCATCTGTTACAGATCTGAAAAATAAGCTTAATTGATAATATAACAATAAATAATGTCATGAAAATAAATGAGTATAGCCTCCCAGTAGAAGAATATTTTATCAAAATAATATTAAAATAAAAATAAAAACCACTATGATAAAAAAAAATAGCGATCATTTTAACAATCCCAAAATAATAGCAAAAAAAAGTTTCAATACTAAATTTGCTCAAAATTATTGTCTGCAGTTTATTAAAAAATCCCGTCTCCGTTGTTCGTCAGTACTTAAAAAATATGTGTATAATCGTTCATCGTAAACAAGCTCTTGACTCTTACATAACATTATTGTATAAGGTTTAACAATGTGTAACATACCGGATTGCGAGGGAGATCGCTAACCGCAAATACCAGTGCCGGTAATATAATATTTAACCACCGCGTTTGTTTATGCCACTGCTAGAGCTGTTGTTTACGCGGTTACCTTCCTATGCTTAACTGCCCAAATTATAATGTCCATAGGTTCCATCCATTCAAGATTTTCAAAGTAATATTTTTGTAAAATCATGCATAATTTGATCACTGAAACGTTTTTGAAAATTTAAATTTAAACAAAATTTAAAATTTCGTTTCCAAAAACACTAAGACCATAACGATTGTGGGAAAAATAATGAATTTTGTGTGACGTGTGGTTATAATATACATCGTTATTTACTATTTATTACTATAGTCAACTCGTATGTATTCTGTAGGTACCTTGCGACTGCATAAGTTGTTTTTTGTAAGTAAGTATACTAAGTATATTAATATTGACGTGACCTATCGGCGACGACGCACGTGCCTTGGTGGGACGGCAACACATTCCTATAGTAGTGTCGGGCAAATTTGGTATTTTAGATTGTGAGCGGAACGAGGAATGTAACTATTGGTTTTACAGTGATGCAAGTATTTTTCCTTGCGTTTGTCATCGAGTGAAAAATCGTGACATCAGCAGAAAATTTGCTTCGATCATCTTCCATCACATTGAAAGTGATTTCTGATATCACTTTATTATCTAGCTGGTACTTTGGCAGGTAAAAATTTAATTATTTTTTGTATTAATTTGAAAGAATTACCAAATTCACATGTAAAAGGAGAATATTTCCGCAATACTGCAGTTTTTAAACAAAATCACTTATATTTTTAATTTCAGAAAGAAATAATTGTGTATAATAATTGAAATGTTCACTCCAAATACCTATTCATATTATCATTTATTAGATTTTCAAACAATTTTAAAATATTTTACACTTTTTGGACTATATACAGACTTTTGAAATTATTCGCCTTTGTTTAGTTTTTTAACAATGCTTGAAAATTATTTATACAACAGTTCTTATAAGTTGTTCTAACCGTACCTAAACATTTTAATCTAAAAAAAGTCACAATTTTTTTAGTTTAAGTGAGTTAAGTATATTAACGAAATTCATCACAATACAATGATTTGCTAATTATTTTTTAGTTAAAAAATTATAAAATGTCCGTATTTAATAACTTAACCTTGAAAATAATAATATACTATTAGGTACTGTATAATTTTCTATCTAACTATTATTATAATTTTTAGTTGAAATCATTACAAATAATAGTAATATAATATACCTAGCACCAAATATACATTTAGGAATTGAGGCTAACACACAATACACAATCAGAAATCATTTTTCATACCATTCACATATAATCATTTATATTTAAATGTAACACATCCATTACAGCGATCTTCTCAATGACAAAGTACACTCGAAATCGAGGAACCAACAGTG
Organism: Nasonovia ribisnigri; assembly: GCA_027563435.1. Lineage (NCBI taxonomy): Eukaryota > Metazoa > Arthropoda > Insecta > Hemiptera > Aphididae > Nasonovia > Nasonovia ribisnigri. Next base: position 280,300 of record JANEHU010000513.1, read on the forward strand.
TTGGGTTGTGACGTAACTCATGTAATGCGCACTGTAACGATGTTACTTTGTTTATAATGCATTACATCATTTCGTTACAATTTTTTTCTAGTAACAAAAATTTAATAGAAATTAGTTTTGACAAGTAATTTCTAAAATAAATTACGTTACGGGTTTGAGAATCGAGAATTTAAAAAAAAAAAAACGTACACATTTAGCAGTTCTAGTAGGAGCATAGGGTTCTATTTTTCTTAGTATAGGCTTTTTGCAGATGTATTATTCATCCCTAGTAAGGTTAGAAATAACTCCAACATGGCTGTGTTTCATTTTTCATTGTTATAACTGTGGCCTGGTGGTGGAAAAATGAGAACTGAAAAAAATTGTCAGTCCTATTTTAAAACTGAAATGTCGATTTGGTACTTATGATATCCGTCGATAAATATTTGTTTATATCGATTCGTAAATATAATTTTGTACAACACATACATTTAATAACCATTTATTATAATAAATATAATCAATCAAATAAACCAATAGAAAATAAATACCTAAACATATTATAAATTATAATACATATTATTCAAGTTATAATATTTTGGTTATAAAATACCGTTTCGAGCCCGATCGTCATACGTAAATATACCTACTTTGTATTTCAATAACTACCATGACTATATCCACCAAAATAACAAAAAAACTTAGTGTGTGGGAAATTGAATTATTACTTTTACCATATAGTATCGCATATTTGTTCACAGTCGTAGGACGTGTTTTTTTCACAATAAAATGCAAAATATTTCATTGGGAACCTTTTAAAACAGCTGCATACCTATTTATATATTTTAATCCAACTTTTATTGGCATGGATCATTAATTTAGCGCGTGTCTATAAATCAAAACCTATAGTTTGCTTGGAACCTACCTATATGTAGGTACACAAGTTCAAAGATTGCGGAGACGGAAGTAGAACGTTTTACTAAGTGAAATGCTAAATATATGGGACTAGTTTAAACGGTAGAAGATTTGTTTTTTTGTTTAATATTTATTACCCAACTCGCTATACATCATGTTACTATATTATACCACGTTCAGTGACGGTTTAGTGTTATGTATACACTATACTCGTATATTATATAGTAAACCAGTGTTTGTAAAACGTAATATTATTACGCACACGTCGTCGTCGTCGTCGCACGTTATTAAATAGAAAAAATAGGTACCTATATAATCGGAGGAGGATTAAAGTTTTCACTTTCGTTTCCCCGGTCGGGCCGTGTGACGACGAGAGTCTCGAGGAATCATTGTATATTATTATGTTGTACCTACGTATACATAATACATAATAATATGTTTATGTATGTAGATATTTAAACGCGCACACGATATTATAATGACAATATGACGTATACTGTAGGTATATACATAATATTATAAGCTCTTGTATATATTATTATTACTATAACACTTTGCATAATACATATATAATAATACACTAATATAGGTTATCTAAACTAACCACGGACGTCCTCTAGTCTGTTTCATACGTTTCATTCGTTTCTCGTACATAGTTCGTTCTATAATACATTAAAAAAAATATCGGACTTGCAGATTATGCGGATGGTCAAGAGAAAGCGTACAGTGCAGCTGCAGCAGGTGACCGTCATTTCCGTTGCATAACGCCGTCATCGGGTGCTGGTTCACGTGCTTACAATAACGATTATTATTATTATTATTATTATATTATTAGGTCTCGTCGTCCGAGTCTGCCGACAGCTCTGATTTATCTTAATATTGTCGTTACGTATTCAAACCGTATATTATTGAAAGGAGGCCAACGCACGGCGTCATCGTAACCGTTGACTAATCTGAATGGTGGATCTAGGATTTTTTTGGGTAACTAGTTGCTATGTTGATGATAAAGCTCTTATAGGTAACTACTTATCGTGAACAACTTCGGGGTGAAAAAAAAATTAACCTATTTCTTAGTAGCAGGTAGGTTACATCTGTGATCTGCAATCAATACGTTTAGTTATTCGTGATAACTGATATCAGTGATATCTAAGTAATTTATAATAAAAAAAAAAGTTCAACATGCGTAACGGTGGGTCCTTCGGATCCTAAGTAACCCCCCTCCCCTTAAATCTACTACTGACTATTCTACTTTGGACGTAATATCACACCGACGGTCTGTGTTCGTCGTACAGAGATTATCGCCAGCTAAACTTACAAGCAGCAATCGACAGTAGGTACCTATAGTACTACCTAGTACCTACATTAGGGTTGACGGTTTTTCGGTACACAGGTTAACGTGTGTCATGTACACCATTTATTGCTTAAACACCGCTTTAACAGTATACTGCTTATAAATAAACCAACGTCAATACCTGTAGAATTCACTATACTGTATAAATGTTTCATAATATATACCAATAGGTATCTTATTCTTATATTAAAAAATTAATGTTTTTTTTATATTTTTCATTATCTATACTCAAAACTACCGAACCAATTGGTGGTATTACGGTATATACCGGTATTCCTGTATTACTGTATGTGTCGGTATTACAGTACACCGATTCGAATACCGTAACAGTAGTATTCATTTTAAATACCGTCAACTCTAACCTACATGCTATTATTATGCACCAGTATATTATATTATTTTTGTAACCTGTACAGTACTATGTACCCGGCGGCGTTGCGAATAAGGGAAGTAATCGATAGGCGACTGCTCTGAGTTTCTTAAGCGGTGGTAGGTGGGTAATGGTTAATGTCATCATTTAGGAGTGACTATAGTAATTTTTGGGTGGGCGAAATATTAGACTAGCATCTGAACAACTTCAAGTTCACAACGGCACTGAATTAGCCAATAGGACGATGTACAGGCATATACACATTATGTAGGTACTTATAACATGTTTTATTATACGTAACGATACACGCGTCTTTATTAAATTATTTATTATTATTAATTTTGTGGTTAGAACGCTTGACGATAAAATCGAACGGGTTATAATATCAGAGTGAGACAAATTAAAATTAACCATTGGTGCGTATTATGATTATGGGGGGAAAAATCGTAATAATTGGTCGTACTGAATTATAATAATAATATACAACTACTTGACGAAGGTTCTCGGTTGATTCAATTGCGAAGAGGGTGTGAATGTGAAGTGTACGGAACTAGTAATACGTTTATATGATAATAGATTTCTACGGGTGGTTCAAGTATCAACGAGCAACTGCAGCTAATGCCGAGTTTGCTATTATATCATTGTAATAACAGCATCGAACACAATGCGCATGATAAAAACTCAACCAATCAATTTATGCGGTTAAAATTGCGTTCAGTCGTTTATTTACATAAAAAAAAAAAAAAAAAAAACAATAAAACTAGAGTAGGTAATACTAAAAAATAATAATCAGAACAACGGCGGTACGGCTCGTAGTAGGTACGTCTAGACGAGCGACACTTCTACATTTTAATGTCCGGTTGTTGTACTTGTATGTATATAATGTTATCATAAATTATGCCGAAAACGGCCGCGATGGACTGGTCATGAACAGGAATATTGTGCACGGATGCCACGACGTGATTAGAATCCGCTCTGGTACTGTTTCAGCATCTTAGTGTACTCCTTGGGATAATTCTTCTGTATATGTGACATGACACGTTGAATCTGTTTGATTTCCGACTGCGAGCACTTGACGCACATTCCTCTCAACACTAACGGTGCATGAGCTGGAAATAAGAAAATTCAAAATTTAAATAAAAGGACCACCAAAATTTAATATATAAGATTTTACCATGTGTTTAAATAAAATATTTCCTAATAGAAAAATGTATCATTAGAGCCCGGTTTATTTAAATAATATTTTGTACTCTGTTATAATGTTTGTTTTTTTAGTTATATTTTTAAGTAACGTTGCTTATTTAACTTAAAAGTAATAAGTATTAAGTATAAATTCTTTGCTTGATCACACATGACACACCATAATATGTTCAAGTTATTTTAAGTGGTATTTAAATTTGATACGAATAGCATTCTACCCACAATAAGCTAACAGTTACATAAGTGTCCATTATGAGGATCGTACAATAATTAATTTACCATTCGAAAGCGGACACCCATGCAGTGAGGTATTCAAGATAAAGATAAAACCACCAAGTATATACGTAAATAAAGAACTCAAACAAATAGTCTGATGAATAACCTATTGTCATTAGCGCGACGAACACAAATAAATAGTGTCAGATTAGAATCGTTTTGAATATTACCTATTGTATATTATAGTTTTCATAAATAGGTTGTATTAAAAATATAACTATTGTTATTTGTATAATTATTTTGTATTCAAATATCGAAAATATTGACCGCGTAATATTCCAACAAAACCGCCTGATCCTAACCAAACACTCACGCCGGATCTGTGACCATAATGTAATAATAGTATATGCATAATATATTAATTAATCTTTGGGGCGATTATTGTTTCCACTGACCTTTAATTTTTCGGCCAATGGGGTCGCATGGTCCTTCACCGGTAGCGCACTTGAGTTGCCTTTGCACGAACCTCCTGTCGCTGAGCGCCTTGTCGAGTACGTCCTCGCTGACGTTCGGAAGCGACGCGTCTTGTTGGGTAGAGACGACCTGAGGAGTAGCTCGTTTCACTATGGTCGTCGGAAGTGGTGCGGCCAAGGTCTCCGATTTGACCAAAGCTGGTTTGTTTTCCATTTTCGCTTCTTCCGGACGGGCGAGGGCGACGCACACGCATACGGCGATTACGAAAACCTTGCGAAAGAAAAACATTTTTAATTTGTTATAACAGTATAATTATCGATACATATTAAATTGATATTTTTGTTTGGACGTATGTAAACCAATTAGTCGATGAAAATATTGCATTAAACAAACGCTTGTTGGGTAGACACTAGACGGTATAGGAAATGTTCTCGTTTTTATTGCGATTGTCCCAGATTATTGTGTATTGTATTAAATTATATTATTGTACCGACGTGTTAAAACGTCTACGCCGAGGATAAATGTCTTAACCGTTCTCAGAATTATAATTCCTTACTGAAGTCTTAAAAACAACATGTTGACACTTGAAACTATTCTCCAGAATAGAAACGACAAATATCCCCGGCACAGCCAATGGGCTTTGGAAGTCATCCAAATAAATTTACAAATTGTTATGATTTGTGCTATAATAATTCATCGTACCACTGGCCAAGTATTTTATTATTTTATAACCGTTTTCCAACGTTGACAAACTTAAACCAACTTTATTGTACATAATAATAATAATGTAATCTCAATACGACGTGTTCACTGCAGGGTTTGATTGTTGAGGATTATCTTTACCTTCCAAGCGCTACACGCATTGGTATTGCAGAGAATTAAATACAAGGATTTTTATTTTATCGACCCTTCAAAATAATTTTTTATTACAATCAAACGTCTACAGTGAAAAATAATAATAAACCAAATGTATATAACATACCGAATTCTCCCGGTACCTATACTGTCTACCTACTATATCCGGATACATTACGATGATAATATTATAATTGATAATCAATACAATTGTATACCCATTTCCAGTGTTATATTTGTTTTCAAAATGACTGGCAAAATAAAATATAAAACCGAACGACCGTTTCATTCTCGTAGTGTTTTAAAAATAATCACTTTATATAATATAGGTATACTAGCGCACACTGTAGTTGATGTACATTGAACACAGTAAATTGGCGATAAAAAAAAAGTTTACAATTTAATCGTTCACGGCTACTGCAGTTCATATAGTTTGTATAAAATGTACCCGTAAACTCATCGGTCGTATTTATCTCTACTTTATTCGGCTCATTCACCAGGCAGCGAATTTTCGAGTACGTTTATGTAAAAACGTCACGGACACTCCAACGATATCGCCCATGTTAATTCTGGGCCGTAGATCACACACCTACATATACAACTGCCATAATAACTTTATTTAGTGGGCGGCAGTTTCAACCCCTCCGGAGTGGTATATAGTCAATTTATGGCGCAAAAATATTCGGTTGGAAAAAATATTTATGATATGAAAATTGCCCGGTGACAGCCGAGAAGATGAAATCGGTCCTGTTTTGTGACGCAACCCGTAAAATTGACGAGACCTTTAACCACCTGCCCCGCCGGGTAAAAATCGGTATAACGTGGGTAATACAGTTTTTTCGCTTATAATTCCACCAAGTAAGAGTGAAATCAAGGGACAACTTTCTCTCCCCCTATTTTTGACGTATTTTTTTATTGGAATTCAATTTAAAATAACAGCAAAAGTGTCTTCACCCGGCCTGTGTAAGTTTTTATAACCTCTGGAACCCCGCCGTTAGTATATGTAGGTACGTGAGCATGTTTATGCAGGAAATAGTGCCAAACCCTAAACATTAACAAAAATTGTCAAGGCAGAGTTTAAAAGAAATTACGCATAACCCAAAGTTGTTTTCCCAAAATAAATTATCTTATCTTCATCGATAAATATTTATGATTTATTGAGTAATACGAATTTGAATACGTAACGATCGGTAAGTCTTGATAAAGATTTTCACTCTAAACAAAGTACAAAAAACAATACTTTGTTATAACAACATTATTAATAAATTCATATTCATTATAAATACGTCAATAACGTGACATAAGTTTCTTCATAATGAATAAAACATGCAAATAAATATACAACATTAGGTATTTTTATTTAGTTTTAAAATAATGATCAATATCCTTAAAAAACAAAAAAAAACCTATTACATAATTTTAGAGTTATGTTTAGATTTCAAAAAAAAAGTACAAGATACGACGTATCAATAAATTCTGTTAACATTTATTTTTTTTTAAATATATAAAATATATATTGTATAATTTATTGTAGGGTCACGATATCATAAACGTTATTTTATTAATAATATCAAATATTATGAGAGCGGTGCGTATTTTTCACGAATACTTTGTTATATTATGAATTATATGTTTATATTATTAAAAGTCAACCTATAATTTAACACATATCAAAACACATATTCTAAAAGTTGTAGAATTTAAAAATTTCTAATTTCATTTCAACTATTAATTTTTTCTTACACATATTTTAGATAAAAACCCAAGAAAAAATGCACGCATGTTTTACAATTACACTTCCTGTTTCATTTTTAAAATAAACGATAAACTAAAGATAAATCGTAATGGAACATTGTTACCTACATGCCTACATTACATACTTATTGACACGTCATAGACTGATAGAACAGCTATTTACGTAATACATAATTTTGATTAAAACTCAATTTTTCGTGTAAATAATTTCGAAGTAATTTTCAATGCAATACTCATTTTCCACTTGTCGAACATAATATATTTAAATTTGATTATTATAATTATATTATATTTCTTAACACAATTTGTTCACTCGTTGTTCCTACTAACATGATATTTTAAAGCTACCATACAAACTCCAGACCCTGGTACATGTAAAATTATTAGGCATTTATATACAATTTCAAATAAATGATTTTTGAAACCAGCTTTTTTGTAAAAAGTATTTATTTTTTATTAGAATTTTATAGTTGTTGGGAATCCAAAGCCGGACGCACGGTCAAAATTAGAATCACGCCACGTGAGCCAGTCACTCAGACATGTCCTACGGAATCACACTTTCATTGAAAAAATTTAAAAACGTAAAAAAATTATGATGATCAAAAATAGAATAGTTAATACATTTTTAAAAACTGAATGTTTGCCTGAAACACTGTATTAGATAATAAGAACTTTATACGACAGTTAATTTTGAATAAATTTTTAAATAAAAGGGGTTTTGCGATATTAATATAATATTGTATCATATTACTATAGTGTACGTTGAGAATCTATTTTTTTTAAATAATAAATTATCGTATAAGATGCATGGTAATAATAAGATTAAGAAATGAAAGATAAACTGTAGTATTGCAGGATATTATTTTAATACTTTTATTTACAGACGGTTTAGAAAGTTATCGATGTAATAAATTCGTTAATTCACTTCACACTGAATTTAATACAACTATAATTACAATAACGATGCTGTTGATCAAAGATCAGTCCAAGTTTAACACTACAATAGTTATTGGTAAAAGGGAAAACTCAAGTATAGGTGTATAGGACTATTGCCTCTTACAACTATGGGTAGCCGTTTTCGAACCCCAAATTTGTCAAGTTATCCTGTTGTTAACATCATATTATTATATTTCCACCGGAAAGGAAAGTTTACTGTGAAATGCACACTTAGAATTCAGCATCAGTACTTAGAAAATTTGACGAAGACGGTGACAATTTTAATTGAAAATTCACCCACCTCAAAACTATGTTGTACAACATTATTATTTCCAATACGAGTACCTATGAATAGGTACCACTCAAGAAACATCAAAATTAAATTACACCTCTTAACAACAACATCATTGAGCTGAGTTTAGACGATGAAACATTACTAAACTATTTTGAGTTAGAAATTCATAAACATTTTTTATTTTAAATTTAAGATTTGGAAATGTTATATAAGTTTGTCAAACTTCATCAAAACAAAAAAATTTCTACTGAAAAGACAAATTAAATTTTTATGAGCATTTGAAAGTCAAATTTTTACAATAATGGATATTCACTCGAATTCTCATGTAGCGATTTACTTATGTACTTGCAATTCAAAAACGAATAACTGTAGTTACATGCAATTTTTACTGAATGTTTATATTAGCATTTTCTATTTATGATAACAGTTCCAAAATATTTTGACCCAGTTAGAGCTGTTTATGGACATTTTCAATTTTTTTAGTTTTTTTTTTCTATAAATGTCAATACAATTTTATTCGTTCGTTAAAAAGCTTTAAAATTGAATACAAGGCCCCTAATGTATTGTAAAAATGACAGTTGAAAAATATTAAAAATACAAAGTCACAATTTTTTTAATAAGCATTAAAAGTTCGAATTTTTACTAAATATGTAAAAAGATTCAATTTTTATAGCTATAAGGATCAAAAATTGAAAACAGGGTTCCATGTAAATAGTTTATTCTTAAACCAAAAAATATAAAAATATAAAAGCACAGTTTTTTTTTATAGTTATTTTATGTTCAAATTTGGACGAAATGAGATATTTCAACGAAGAAGAATGATTTTAGTTTTGGGTTATATTTTAAAATATTATTATTGAAACTTCTAAAGTATAATAGGTATTATGTACAAATATGATAACAAACAAGTAATAATAATTCAACTTACAGTATTAATAATAAGTAATAACAATAGAAATATAGAATAAAATATTTTAGGCTGACAAACCGTCTCCGCTCAGAATCTTTTTTCTTAAACAATTATATTATTGATAATATATCATTGAATTCAAATTAAATACTATCCATTACAGCACCCACTTGTAACCTACTGTACAGTATAGCGACTTCCACTTACCCGCTTTTTGTTATTGACATTGCAGGTCAAATAATAATTATTAAAAATGTTTCTTTTTTAAATTTTCAGAAACAAATACATCCAATTATTGTTCAGCTTTATACGTCTTCTTCTTACGAGTATAATATTCAAGATAAAAAACAAATTTTCCTTAATTTTACACTACGAGGAAAGATAATTTTTTGCTCCTGAACTTTAAAGCATGGTAGGTAATCTCCGGTTAGCGTGATGTCAATACGGGTACATAATATTCTCTGATGGATCAAACAAAAGGTTTTATAAACTAAACAGACATTTTGAATTAAATAATCTGGGGGATGTGATGTTTTCATATGTATTTTATCATAGTTAAATTTATTCACGTTAGGTAAGCAATTATTGTTTTCAATCATATCATAGCGATGGTAATGAGCTTATATGAATTCAAATAAACATATTATGACAAAATCAAAATTCAAAAGGCCACTTACATAATATTATAAAAGTTATGTGTCTTAAGCTACAGCTCTCAGATATATAATTTTAATACAATACATAATATAAGTAATATATATTATAAACATAGGTGGATTAACACCTATATAGTTATATAATAATATAATGATATGATTTAATTTATAATATATTATTTCAAATTATAATCAAACGAATATGTTGCTGTTAGCCTACCTGTTATCTGAGAAAGTTATAAAACACTTTTAAAATATCTACATTGTATGTGAGTACTAATTGATAAATAATTAAATGGCAAAATATTTTACAAATGCATTTGTTGTTAACGTAATTGATGAGCACTTATAGGTAGTTGACACCCTAAACGATTAGCCTCTGCTCAAGGGCGCGATTTAAATTAAATGAAGAAACACATTAATGATAACGTAAATACAGTAAGTCTTTAGAAATTCCAGACAATTTCATACCCCTTAAATCATACCAAACTCTAAAACTTAATGAAAAATGCGATTAATTTTTAAATTATAATGATTGTTTATACAAATTAACAAAAAAGTTCCTCTATCATACGTTTATAAATATAATATTATATAATATTATAAACTTGGTTTGGCAAATATTACGAACTGGTATATGATCGTAACAGGCAATATCATACATGGTGATTATTTTAACACTGAACACTCATTAATTTAGGAATTGGATTTGTATGCAAATGCATTTTTTTTCTGTGATTATATAATTTAATTCGGGCAACTGGCAAGTGATAAATTCGTTTCAAATAATTTGTAATAAAATGAGCCATACTTGATATTAAATATTTTTCCATACTTCTCATTATTCCATTTTTCCCTACATATTACACAATATTAATAATAAACGATTTTATTTGTCAATTGAATAAACTTATCGTATATTTTGTGACGATTTGGTCACAAAAGTACGCGTAGAAAATAACACCAGTCATGAAATCTAATTTATGATCGATATGGGTTAGGTTATTGAGTTTTATGACCCAGACGAACGATTATCGATAATATATCATAAAAAATGCATAATATTTCAAATAAAAATACTGGATTAAACTCCGTAAAATTAACCAGAAATATCCATTGTGGAATAAATGGTATATTATTGCAGGTTGAGGTAACTCCTTTGGACATTGCAAATATGAAAATTGCACCTATTACATTTTTTGGACTTTAGCATTCTTTCAGTTAGTACAAATCTGTGTTGAGACCAAACCGTGAAACATTTAACTTCGACAGTACGAGACATTTTTTATTACACATATATTTACATACTTTAGTTTTTTTAATACCTGAATCATATAAATCAGAGTACTACTTACTATACTATTTAACTAGCGTGTGTTAATTGAAAATTACTGTATTATATAATAATATGCTTATAAATTATCACGTTATTATATTTTTTTTTTTACAAACAAACCATACCTACGGCTATTTTATGATGATTTTTACTTTTTATAAAATACTAGTGAAATATTGTTATTAAAATGTTTAAGTATAAATGTATAATTAAAAAATATTCAACAAATGTTTTTCTTTTTTATGTAGCCATTAAGATTTATATGATTGGAGTTAGTACTTAATATTTTTGCAAGGCACTCCCGTCAATTCACTCTAATTACTAATAATCTTTTTAGTTTTTCAAATTATTTTAAAACATTTTTTTTTTAAGAAAACAAGAAAAATGAGTTTTTTTTATTTGAAGAATAGCCCTGTATTTCGTTATTCTTAACTGGTGTTTAATAAAACCGTTTTCTTGTGTAGTTACTATACATAAACTAATGAATAAAGAAATGATCGATTCTTAATTTGTTAAAAGCTGTTTTTCGATACCTTAATATAACAACAACCAACTGTTTAAAATGTAAAATACAGTTTCCACAGTCCTTATGGAAATCCATAACCCTGGGTAGTGTCACCGATCACCTAAATATTGCATAAAGAATTTTCGGGGGAGGTCACCATCTGTTAATTATAAAACGCCCACGACCTTGATTAGTTCATTATTATATCATAGCTCGTCTATACGTATTATTATTTTTAACACGCATGGCGATTCATTGCCCTCGTGCGAGCGGGACCGTTGCTTGCAATGCGAATCGTATAGTATAAAGTGCGTATTCAACACCCTCACGCGCGCATTTATATCAAGTATAATACAATACTAACATAATGTATTATGTTCAACTCATCTGTATATATGGGTAGGATAAAAAATGTTTTTAAATCATCGACATAAAAAAAAAAAAAATGTGAAATTATAATTCCCAACAATCAGAACATAGTAGTAATATTATGTTCATGCCGTCGATAGTATAAAAATATTTTTAATGAAAGAAAAAAATATGTATACCTGGAACGATTTAAAATTTTAAATAATTATTGATTGAAATGATTTGTGACTATAAATGTTGATAGAGAGGTAATAATAATAACGACGAACCTAGTTTATATTGCTTATTAGTTATTAGGTAGGTACTTACCTTCATGGTAACACTTGACGACGATCGAGCCATAATGTAATGTTCGTGTGTTCGACTGGAGACGATGTTAATAACTGATAATGTAATTATATTATATTAGGTATGTTAATACAATGTACCACGGGTATCGGTGGTAATAACACTGGCGAAGGTAAACGCGATGGCCGGCTTCTTATAGACTTTCCCTACCTCTCGGGATGCAAGTACTGTATACGCACGCACGCACGACTAGGCGTCCGCTGGTAATGAATCATGTGTCTGCGATGTGTTTTTGATAAATTTTTTGTTTTTTTTTTCTGTTGACATCAAATCACGTGAATGACCGAAACCAGAGTGCAATTTAGCAACAGCGACGGATTTCCAACGCGCACACACATTACACAAATATATATATATTATATACACACACGGTGATTCATCAAGCTTGTCACCCCCATTTTGTTCGTTTGATAATTATATGCATTTACGTCACTAAAATTTTTGAGTACCTATATATAGTTAAACACATTTTTTTCAAATACCGAGAGTTTTTATGATATTTAAAAATATTGCTGTGAATCAATCAGAAATAATTTTTTTCAAATTGTTTTTTTATCTGATTACTCTTTTAAAAATGTCAATGTACCTGTATAAATCAAATTTGCAACGACTAGTTTCTGAATTATTATAGAACTTTATTTTCTTATTTCTAAGAATAATATTCCATGATAATATTTAACTATTATAATGATACAATGAAGGCTATGATAAATTTATAATATTAAAATATTAGCATTTTACGTTTATAATAATTATTTGAGTATAATACTATAATAAGTTACCACTTTTTTTTATTAGGCAATGTGTTACGTCTGTAAGTTGGAAAATAAGCTTAGTTACTATAGGTATATAATAGGGACTAGTCAGGAAATACAAAATACAGAGTTAAAAGACATATTCCAATGAAGGTACTTCGTCTTAATAAGTACTAGACTGAATTTCACTGTAATTTAGCTGCTACAACATCTATTTTATATTTGATGTAAGACACTAAAACCATTATTAAGGAAAATTATCTTTTACTAAAAGGAGATATAAACTTACATGCTTGATAAATTTTTATCGCTCATTGTTTTTAGTATTAGTAATTTGGTAATTACTAGTAATTATTTGAACTATTTTAAAATATTTTGCCAGTATTAAATATCATATTATTATGAAAATAATTAAGAATAATTGTAGGGCACCATTTTATAATGTCTGTTACTAGGATGCTAAAGATTATAATTGATACTGAGTGATAAAGTTTGGTTACTCATCAGTTCATCACCCTGTATAATATATAATACGATTTTAATATGAATAAAAATGTTATACAAGATACGAAAAATTAACTAAATACTTAGAGATATAACAAGCCGTTTTCTCGTCACCATTAGTGTGATAATAAAAAAGGAAAAGTTACAAAAATACACCTCTAAGGCTCTAACATCGATAAGGCACGTATAAAAAACTTATTAATATAACTGAATATTATATTAATGTATTATGTATGTACCTAACCTATTGAGTTTATACATAGGTATATTATATCGCATACAATTTGAATATTATCTGAATAAATAATTCGGTACCTAACGTCAATAAGTCAAAAAAAAATTGATAGGTATTTTTGAAAATTATAACAGCAAATTTAAGAGAGCTCTGCTTATTACCTATAGTATAATATTAACCGTTATGATTTATCTATAAATAGGTAAATATCTACTTAAACATTTACAGGATTACAAATTCTGTACGGATTTTTTTTCTTATTCCAACTAGGTATTGATATCCTAATTTGTGGGCTGAAGGCCAAATACCTAGGGTGGTTAGAGGCCCCCACGTATGTTTAGTATGTATCGCCATGTATGTCTGTTATTATATATTGTTATGGTGAATAAACGATACGGGTTCGGGTGGCAGTATTGTGCGCTAAACGGTTCCCACACCCGTTCCCGGTTTCAAGAAGGAAAGAAAAAAAAAAAGATTGATATCCTTCGAATATTCGAATTTCAATCAGTCGTGCGTTGTGGTTACAAATTAAAAACTATAAACATACACGTAGCTACAATGCTACCAAAATGGATATTCCTAACACCGTAAAAACGTAAATGTATTTTGTATTTAGCACACGGTAATATAATGTGCCGATTCAATATTATTCATCGTATTAATAAAATACACTTCTAATGCGCACATACTAATGGTCGACCCATCACTCGGGGGGTTTATACCGCAAAAAATATATAATTCGATCACATTGCACGAAATTAGTAAAATGCATTCGTCCGTCTGCGTGTGTTATTGTAATACCAGTGTATTTTACCCGTTGCATAAGTCGCCCAAGTCAAAGCTGTTTACGTTACGAACGAGTATAATTATTATTCCACGATATTCGTACACAAATACCACGGAAATAATGTACGCCATTTTAACGGCCATTAACACACAACGTCGTAAAATGTGTTACGATTGTAATTCGTAATATTATATTCGCTTGAATAGTAGCAACGGTTTACGTAATTATTTTAATTTATATTATATTATTATTATTATTATTATGAATATTATTATTTTGTCCGCCACGATATTATAATAACATGCAACTTAAAACCCGATGTAGGTATATTATGACTACATTATTTATCGATTAGTGCTTTTAACGATGAGTGTTATTGATTTTGATCCGTTTCTAACAAAGTCTAGTAATTCCTATTCAAGTTTTAAAGCAAATAAATGATATATTAAAAATGTTTCTAATTATTTTTTTCCCGCTCTTTTGCATTCTTTTTATTCACATAGATTATAAAAGTTAAATTTAAAAAATTATTTTCCCAACTTGAAAAGTTTAATTCCATGTTATTAAGAAACGAGACTTTAGTGTTCAGTAAATTTACTTTTTAACTTTAAACTGTAAGTACAACATCATTAGATCGAAATAACTCTAAGAAACATATTACTACATAAAGGTACTATTCACCAACAGAGATGTTTTCTAATTTAAAATATAACTAATTCCACACAACCCGGGTGCTACACATACATTGAACCTGAAATGTGTATTTAAATAATAATATATTCCTGCACTGCTACATGGTACATACAACTATCTTGAACATTTTAATAAAAAAATGTTCTTTTTAGTATAAACTTATTTCACAAACATCACGTTAATTGAACTTAACATTTGTAGCAGTGTACATCTGTAAAGATTTCAAAATGTTTAAAAGTTTTCATTTGCCTGGTAACTGTGCTGTTATTCGTTTAGTTTCGTGCATAAAATAATATACACCCAAAGAAAGTAACTGAATCCGTCAGTTGTGTATATGCAGAGCATGGAGGTGTATGACTAATGGACTGTGTTCATTTTTTTAAAGAATTTTTTGCATTCCAATAAGATAAACTTTATTCATAGAAGGATATTTTTATATTTAGAAAAAAATATGCGTCCTATGAAGTTAGAGCTCAGATGATTTGACTTCGAGTGACGAAGAATGTCAAATAACAATAATAATTATCACTCGACCGCCCAATATTGGTTCTGAGAGAATGAACTTGGAACATTTTAAATGTATACACTATAAATAATGTTATAAGTACAATAGGTAATTAAATATATAATATATCTATATAGTCTAACTAGCCTCATGATCAATCACGGGTAAAAATAAACTAAACGGGCTTGTCCTTATTTGCATGTCACTGGTACATCAAAACTACGATAGATAAGGTCATTGACGAGTTAAGTCAAAAATTATAAAATTGGATTTTGTGTTTTAAATATGTTGATGACTATGACTATTTACTACGTACAAATAATATAGTAAAGGAATAATGATTAAAAGTCACATATAATGTAATATGCGGTACCTATATATAGGTAATATTGTAACAATATGGTGTTTTTGCGAAAAATATTTAAAATCTCAGGCCTCAGGTAATGGGTTATAGGTATATTATTTTGGCAATGTATTTTGTGTTTATAATTGTATTAAGTTATCACAACTTTAAGACAACTTAACTTAGATAGTGAGAGGGCAGACCTTCGCTTCGAGTTAGTAAGTTCAGGACAAAAACATATCTTCTCCTCATCAAAAAATAAAATAAAATATGATTTTATCAACCAGAGTGGCAGAAACTAAAAATATTCAAATGCTAAATAATATTATTTATCAACATGTGTTTTAAACTCACTTTTTTATATTTTCTACATTATTGTTGTAGGTACCTCATTATATCTTTCAAACGATTGACTTCCGCAATAAAAGTTTTTTGATAAAAACGCATTATGAATAGGAACACGACAGGTTATCAAAGTACAAATCCTGTTTCAGTGTTTAATTCAAAAATTGTGGTTACAATACTCTTATAATAGGCATGATAAAGAGTAGAGGTATAATATTACGAATGTTAATTCGTCATAATGAATTTAAAAAACTCAAAACATTTCGTTCTATTTGTATATTTCATAGTATTTAGTGCACTTTGTATATTTTATACCAAGTTATAAATTCCTTTCTCGTGAATATACAAGGAAGATAACTAGGTGGTCAGTAATTATCATATATTTTATTGTAAGCTGTTTTAATAGTTATAAATACAAAAAATTAATTATGACAGACTATTTATCTTTGCGTATATAGAGGTCTTAAATTTAATGAATTTAGTACTATTTTTTTTCACATGTCTACGATTTATGCGCTCCTATTAAAGCATTATTTTTCCCGAAATCAACCACAAAGTATTAATCTTGGACCACTTTTTGTTGTTAATTATATTAAGGATCAAAACCCTCGTAATGGTTTTCGTTTTATTCATCCTTGATACCCACAGAATGTATTCCACGATCCGATTTTAAAACAACAATATTCTATTGTATTTGTAATTTATAAAATCTATTGTACTCTGTACTGATTAAGAAGATATATATATAATAATATAATGGAATCTCACATAGTATATATGCCACACGTGTGGGTTTTTTTTTTACGGTGTCAATATTAGATTTAAAAAAAATTTTCAACGCAGTTCCAGCCTCACGTCTGCAGTATAAGTGATTCAAAAAATATGAATTAATTGTATTCAATTCCTAACAGCTATCATTATTAACGTGTACTTATTTCGTGTTTTCGTTCGACCAATAAATACAATTATAAGTTTTCCCTATTGAATTCAGCACTTAGTCACATTACAATGTTTAAATTCTATACAACAGTACCAAACAAAAAAAACAGATACCTAGGGAGGTACATAAAACTATGCCCAGCTGCCGACGTCTCGTATCATTGAGCTGTGAGTTTCTTTTTTAACGTTCATAGACGCGTGGTGGGGAGTCTATTAGATCCCATTTTTAAAAAAGGGGGTCAAGTGGATGTCGCTCCGCTGTACAGTAGGCTACAAGTAGATATTGTTATTTTACAGACTGCTAAGTTGAATTAATATTATTCATATTATTTAATTATTAACCTTAAATTATCAGTGATACTAGAAAAATATTATAATATATACTTTTACTCGTTAAAATTGATTTTAATATGTAATTTCGTCCAAATTTAAACTTAAAATGTCTGTAAAAAATAACTGTGTTTATATATTTTTTAGATTTTTTGTTTACATGCAGTATGTATTATTTATTAGAATCTTTATTTTAAATTTTCAATCCTTAGTTATAAAAACTGACCATTTTATAATTGTTTAATTACAATGATAGATAATTTTCGAGATTTTGATGAATTTTGTCAAAATTCGAACTTTAAATGTTTATAAAAAAAAATTGTGCCCATGTATTTCTAATATTTTTCAACTGATATTGTATTAATATATCAAGAGCCATGTATTAAATTTTTACACTTTTTGGCCCAACAGATAAAACTTTATTGATATTTATTGAAAAATAAACTAAAAAAATTGAAAATTGAAATCGTCCGTAAAAAGCTAAAAAACAGTCAAAATATATTAAAAATTATATGGTGTATAGAAAATGCTTATATAAACATTCAGTGAAATTTTCATGCATCTACAGTTATTCGTTTTTGAATTGCAACAAAATAAGAAAATCGCTACATGAGAAATCGAGTGAATGTCTAATCTTGTAAAAATTTTAACTTAAAATGCTCATAAAAATTTATTATGACTTGCTTATAAACTTTTTTTTATTGATAAAATTAGGCAAACTTATGAGGAATCTTGTATTACATTTTCAAACCTTAGATATAAAAAGAAAAATTTTTATGAATTTCTAACTCAAAATAAATTGCACATTTTCGTCATTTTTACGTATTTTGTCAAAATTTGAACTTTGATTACCTATAAAAAAAATTGTGACTACGGATTTTTAATATTTTTCATCTGCCTTTGAAACTATATATTAGAAGCCTACTATTAAATTTTCAAGATTTTTACCCAACAAATAAAATTTTATTGACATTTATAGAAAAAAAAACTAAAAAAATTGGAAACTGAAAATGTCCGTTAACAGCTCAAAATAAGTCAGAATATTTTGAAAATGCTATGGTGTGCAGAAAATGCATATATAAACATTCGGTCAAAAGTTCATGTCCCTACGGTCATTTCTTTTAGAGTTATACCAAAAACCAAAATCGATTTTGTCGAAAATTGGTTTTCCGTAAAAATTCCCGTTTTTTCCTTAATTTTTCATTTGTTTTTCACGGCGCTCATGAAAACTACTGGGAAATTTTAACTTTCGACCCCCCAGGTTAGGTTAGGTTAGACCCCCCAAAGTACCAACTAGATTCACTTTCCTATCAGAAAAGGTACTATTGAAGAAAACCGAAGCATTTTTTCTGTCCTAAAACGTGATGACAGACACAAAAATAAAAAATTAAAATTAAAAAATTAAAAAAATAAAAAAAAATAAAAAAAAACTAAAAAAAAAACACACATCATTGTAAAATCAATACATTCATCGCTCCGCTCAGAATATAAAATGGAATAAAAACTATTGTATAAGCCATATTTTATATATTTATAAAAGTACAACTTTTATGTAGGTATTATTATTTATTATACATTTGTTTTATTTTTCAAGTGGGTCAATTAGACCCCACCCAACTACTTAAAGCGGTTTAACTACTTTAAAGTTTAAATATCAGTAGATACTTATAATTTATCAAATATTTTTAATTTAATAATAAATTTATTGAAAATACAATTCATTATTCGAGTTTTGAATATTGTATGTTTTTCTAACAGAACATCATCAACATCAGTCATTAGTCATTACATTAAAATATTAAATATAAATTATTACCTAACATGTTTATATATAGGTATAGAGAGAGAGAAAGATAAAGAGAGATCATGTTAACACCTATGACGTGTCCTTTAATAAAGCATTTATTCAATTTCTAATTTATATAAACGTTAAATATATTTAAGGGCCATATTTTTAAATCCATAGCTTTTTATACCCATGAAAGGAGTGTCCTAGTTGTCCTGGTAAATACAAACTTTTCTTAACAAAAACTATTCTATTTTATTATAAACTAGCTGACACGGCAATTTAATGTTTGTGGTTGTTCAACTCATTTGAGCGTAACACGCTGTGGAAACAATGTCTTTTTAATTGTAAATAATATTATATTTTAATTTATAGCGATCCCAACTGGCGTTGGCCGCGAGATTCGCTTGTGATCATGCGAGGAGTATATTATCAAGTAGGCAATCTCACCCCGCGTAGTGCGTACGTAACTATATAATATAACTCTTAAGTATCAAAAAATGCAAAAATTGATCCACCGAAACCGTGGTCCGGAATCGAGACATTCTGTACTAAAATGCACAGACTTATCGCATTAATAATAATTATTATTGTTATTAAGACCAATAACAACCATTTATAAACAACAATTTCCACCGTTAATCTCAAAATCCCTGTTTGAGAACCCCCCCCCCCCCCCGAGTTGAACCTCTTATTTACCTTTTTCATGACAAAATGTAGGCTATTTTCTTTCCCATGGTCTAATCTATCCCTGCACCAAATTTCATCGCAATCCGATAAACGGTTTAGGAACGCATAAAGGACATAGAAACATTTTTTGTGTTTAATATACATATATGGATATAGATTATTATGCGGATGATTTTTTGAACATTTTTATGAGTCTAAATAGAAATTTAAATAAAAAAAAATTTGAATAGTTTAACTTTTTTGTATTAAACAAACATTAGTACTAAGTATTTACATGATAAATTTAACACAGTTTGGAAGAAATGGAGTCGAAAATTATAAAATCTATAAAATTAAAAAGTAAAATATAGAATAAAATATGTATATGTACATATGACTTACAACTGTTTATATTCTACGTAAAACCAAAATTGTGGAATAAAATTATCTATTATCCTTAGGACATACATTATAATATTACTGCAACTACTTGTTTCAATTTCTGTTTAGATAGATGCATACAATTATAACAATTTATAGTAAAAAGTCGGTTCTCTTCTGAACAAAAATAAGTCTACTCCTTCAATGGTATAAAAAAATCTGAAAATTTAGAATTATAGGTTTCTAAGTTTATTTACAAATCCTATAAATAGCATTTTTAATAAATACAATATACATTATTAAAATTTAAAAAAGGTAATGCATTGTAAATCACTTTCTAAGTATACATTTTCTATTTACAATATGGTTTTATTCATTTGTCTACTCCCGACAGTCTGGTCACTTTAATGAAGTTAATCAGGTTTTCTATTGAACTTTTGGGGCCAACAGATTCGTAATGACGTTAGGATAGTAGATGTTAAGCTAATAATATCTAACCCTGACGGGTGTACATATTAAGCGATAGGTAATTTTAACCGCTTAAGTGTACCACTAAGTACAAATTTAATATTTTCAAGCTATTTTAATGATTTTGACAATGATTAGGTAATAATGTGCAACTATACCTAGTCTAAAGTGTGCCTCATTATAAAAATAAGGTAGGTACTTTAAGAAAAGTGTCCAGTTGTCTTTACTTGATTGTACAATTATACAATATTGTTTATTTATTTAAAAGACAAGTGAACTAGTTTATGTTTATTGTTATAACCACATATTTCATTACATATTTAACAAATAAGTTTATTTATTTATTTTACATTCAAAATTCCGTAATAAAATTTGAATTAAATAGATCTATATGTTATATTTTGCTTTAAGTTTGGTATTTTCCAATCATATTATTTTTAGTTTAATCAAATAAAAGTTCCGTATAGTTGACTTATTCACACACAATGCAATATAATCAAACGACAAGTATTTAAAAATAAATTTGTTCCCGAGGACATTCGAAAATAACACTTACTAGTATTCTATAAAAGATAACAAAAGTACTGCTTTGTATAATAGTATCTATGAACATAACAAAATATGTATTTTTCCAGTAATTAATATGGTTCATAACACGAATAATAATAATACATTATAATGCCCTGATTTGTGTAAACAATAAACACATTCCTAGAGATGACGAGATCGAACATTAAAATAAAATGGGTTTATGTTTGAAAAATAGTATGTTTTTTTTATTTTGATAAGTCCGTATTCTACACTAGTTTACAAAAGACATTTTTTTAGAAATCTATTTGGTTAGGTTAATACCAGGCATTAACACTTTGATAAAAGAACAAATTATCAGTCTACTCACAACAAAAGTCAACTAGTATTTTCTCTTATGTATCTTTGTTTTATGTAATGCACGATAAATTATATTTGAACTAAGAGCAAATGTAATTGACTTTAATTTTTTTGAACATAATTAAATTTTAAAATCTTCTTTATAACTCATCATTAAGTTAAAATGACAAAATGTGTAAGTAAGACTAAAAATATAAAAATGCATAGGTACATAGTAGAAAATAGAAACTATTAAGGTGTATACCTATTGTAAAATACCTTTATTTTCATGAAGTACGATTAATGTAATACCTACAAATGAATTACGATTACAAAATTATTACAATTCGAAAAACATTAATAGAAAATTAAAGTATTAAGAATACGTGGATTTTTCTTTTAATGATCCATAAGTTACAAGAGAAAGTTTTAACAAGCGCTATATAAATAAATAATTTTATTTCGTCATGATACATTTATCGCAATTCGCATTACTTCAGGCTTCAGCTGACAAAACTTAAAACACTTGAAAACAGTTAATTATTGTTTGTCTGGTATTTAATTATTGAGGCATTCAACATTCGTCGAAAGCATTCAGAGCTAAAATTGAAAATGGGTTATTCATTTATCAGAAATAGATTTACTCGTCATACCTATGTATGAGAATTCACCGTGTTTTTGGAATTGAACAAGGAAAGTCAATTTTTATCATAAAGCCATTTTTCTAGACCATTTTATTGTACAATATAAATAGAGGAATAAAAAAGTACCGTAAATAATCGTTTACGGAAACAAAATTGAAAAAGAGCTGTATACGGATTAACCATGCATAGATATCTAATACTAAAACAGGAAAGGTTACAAAATATATAATTATATTATATCTAAAGGCAAAGAAATATTTCTAACAAAATTGGGTTCAGAGAAGAGATTTTTTTATTATTATTATGTTTATTGTTCACGAAGAAAAACATTGTGATGACCAAAATAAAACGATTCTAAACAGTTGAGTTTCCAAAAACAGAAATTAAATAAGCAGGTAAAATACATTGGTGGAAATTTAGTTTCAGGCTTTTCAAACAACGCGTCTTTTCATCATACATGTCCTGTAAAATATTAACTATGACCTATGTATTGTTGTTCTATATTATTGATATCGTAATATACATAATAATAAGGATGTTTCATAATAAAAACAATAATAATAACTAAAATGTAAAATTTCATAAAACTATACGAGACGAGTTGATTAACAGTTAAATCGACATTTTCTACATTTTTTATTTTCAATTTTTTTCATTCTGGAGGCAGTTACTTTTACTGGAATTCTCACACATTTATCGTTATTAAGGTTTTAATTATTCAATAAATCCTATTTAAATCAATACAAAAATCAATTTATATTACGGGTAGACACTAATATAATATACATATACAAATATACATTATACATTATACATAGCATACATTATGTGTATTATATAGGTATTTAATAATCAATAATTAATAATAATAAAAAGCATAATTGAGTATTTAAAAAAAAAAAATCATCATAATAATATTACAAGTACGATAGCTTTAATTGTATTGACTATAATATTACTCCATAAATCAAATAATTCATAAAATATATAAACACCAATTTTTAGTTAATTTTAGTGCCTAGTTTTAATTTTCTTTTTTTGTTGCTTATAACTTATAAGTAATAGCAATAATATTTTACAAAATCATGTGCCTATTATTGTTTATTACACCTGAACTATAAAATAAAAATAAAAACCCAAAGTTGGCAGAGTAAGAGAGTGGGAAATATTAAACCAATCACCTGCCATGTCATATGGTATGTAGACGACTGCATTTGAATGCAATAATACAAATACTTACTTAATCGTTCTTATATTGTTTCATTTAATTTGGTACACTTTAATACGCCATTCGATTCAAATCTTTTGTTCCGAATGAAATTATTATTAGTTTCTGTCGCTTTCATATCAATTGTTTTTATATTTTTAAACACATGCATCTTCTCAGCTGGGACAATTACATTCATATTTTCATCGTATTGTTCGTTTCCACCAAGATGGCGTTTCCCTCGGGGGTTACAATAGTTGATAATTAGTTTTAAGCCTTACAAAGCATGAAATTATACTTCGAAGTTTATCCATGTCCTTGGACGCTCATTATTTTTCCCAAATCAATTCCAAACGATCTGCATTACGCGTATCATTATAAATTATTCCGTATTATCACTATATTAGGTATATTATTATATTATACTTCTTATAATATATAGTTCAAATGGGTCGTAAAACGATTTTTAATCAACCATCGTGCCTCAGAGTCATTTCGACTGTTTATACGTTGTAAAAGTGTAAAAGTATTTTTATTTTATTTTTTAAATTTTAGTCTCAGTAAATCATATAGTTTAAAATAATACCTATAATATTATCTATGTAATCGTTCACTATTGAAAGAGAAATGCACGAATGCACGATATACATTGATTAGAATTTATGCATTTGTATATTTTATTAAACGTAATAGACACGGTATCCGTCAATATAATAATAGTTTGAGAAGTAATTCCGTACAATATTTCCCTAGATGATAACGTAACGTTGTTGAATAATGGTTATGAAAATTAAACTGTTATTTTTGAATTACGCCCATTAAATCCATCGCTCGTGGTTTTTATCATACCCTGCAAGTAACCTCCTCGTTAGGCAATAAATTAAAAATCAAACCCATTCAGTTTAAAGTTTAATACATTTAAAAATGTATTAAACTGTTATATAATATATTATAACTAAGCGGAATCGTGTAAATTGTACAGCTCTGGTCCGTCTGTGACACGTGTTGTGCCTTATCGGTTTGTACTGTATACGTATATCGCCGCGACGTGTGCAAGATAAGTGTCGGTATAAAGACTATAACACCACATCATACAAGTTGTTGAGTAAAGTGTATATTATACAGCAATATACGGGTGCATAAAACAACAAATATTATTTTTTAAAACATATATTTTTAAACTGCACGTGTCTCCGGAATAGAAACGTGATTGGGGTGTAATATCTAAAAGTTGAAAACAACGAGGCGTTTTCGTTTAAGTTGATAATTATCATATTGTGTGTACCCCACTGGGAATCAATTTCACAAATTGAAAAACTTTCGACGCTACTAAGTTTTTGAAACGTTAAGACCGCATAGGTATAGCAGATTAGGTTATATCACTATATACCAATAGTTAGTTTACGACGATATATACATTTAACGTTGCTCGAGTGTGGTATTCTTTTTCCCCCTTTTAATTATAACCAAAATCTACACTAACCCATGCTCGTCACGAATTTCGGCAAACCATTTTTTTCACTCGAATTCCGGTCTGTTTCCGCTACAGGCGCATCCTAGTAATTCTGTTTGGTCATCGATTCTACGTCGTCAAGTGACACTTGTAGTTTGTTCACGGTTTCCCGGATATTTTCCATCAGGTAATCACATAACACTTACGATGATAACATGTTGAATAACATACTATCGTCGATTGCACCCGTCTAAAACTATATTTACCGTTTGTCTGACCACGTTCTTGTCAACCAGTAAAACTGTTCAAAGGGAAAGGCGCTGGAAAGTCGTAATACATTACAATGTTATACAATATTGTAATGAATTTGTATTACATTCCTAAGGATGCATAATTCGAGCGATAACATAGCCACGGACCGATCGTAATTTTATTTACAAACATTATTTAATAAGGAACGTAATATTTTTTGCATTTTTCCTGAAATCAACAAATCAACTATAGGTAGGTACTACGATGAAATCATATACAAAATCATCGATTTTGAAGTTTGTCGAAAACATATACTGTTTAGTGTTTACACTCGCTTTGGGTTCAATATACGATAACCTCTATAGTATATACATTTCAAATCCTATTTAAACATGTACCCACTACCCATACAATCACTACAATAACACGTAATAGTACTGCGTCGAATCTCGAAGGATCCGTACCAACACTCTGCGCCCGAATTGAAAATATACATTCTAGAAATCTAGTATTAGGTAGGTGCCTATACTATTAGGTACAATACCGTGTAATTTTGTATGGTTCAAAAATAAAATCGTAATTGAAGCATTCGTAGTCCACAGGTATGAGTGTATAATGACCGTGGGTTTGTAATTTAAGTGTACACTTTCTAATGATTATTATGTGTATAGTATAGTCGTATAGATAAATAAACAAGGCGAGCGGTATAATAACAAACATTCAACCAACATGAGAGGCGGACGATCTCTGGACTTCAGTGTTCTAGTGGTTTTTTGTTCAATTTCTTGATTTTCTTTTTGACGACCAATTTATCAAATCTCGAATACCATGAACGTTACCAAGGTACAGTCTACATAATATTATTGTCATGTCGTTTTCGTGGTTAAGCACCTTCGAGTTTAAAAATATGGATTTGAACACGACAGCTCTCATCTACACACACCGGCGCTCTGGACGAAGACGTCTGAATAACAATTATCGGGTCAAGGTGACGATATTCAAGTTGAACAAGCAATTATAACACAAACAATTTTCTAAATAAATTACTTATGTATGCAGTACATAATTATTACACAAATAGTATATGACTAAGTAGTGAAGCTGAGCATTACTTGATTTATTCGTTTATATTTTTTTATATTATGTGCATAAACGATAAAGTCAGTATTATAATTTAAAAATTTAAGTTTTTGTTTCATAACAGAAATGTTAATATTTTGAATCACAAATCAGTGGGTGCAATGTTATTGTTATCGCTGTATTCTAATTTTTTAATATATGTATAATATATATATGAAATCAAAAGGTTGTTTTTAACTCCAAAGTATACACTGATTCAATAAACCTTGTAACGTCGTGTATTCTGGAGAAAAATATATACTATTTATTCGATTCACGTTCTAGAATATTTTATGAAATTATGAAAAAAACTTTTTAAAACATCCTACATAACAAAAAATGGTACATTCAGTTTATCCCAAGTTTTAAAAAGTGTACATACTTAAGATAAAGAGTTGTAGAGATAAAGATTTCCATAGTAAGGGAAACAAAGTTGTCTTGTTATATAAACTAATCCTTCGTTATAAAGTTTGGATTTTACTTACGCAGAATAAAATGAATTAATGATGACATTCTATAACTATTCCGTACATTACGAAACTTAACCAATGCATAATAAGCACTTAAAAGTGAAAATACTTTCCCATACCTAACTCAACTTAAAACTGGTCTAGTTTGATCAATATGTTTTTGTGACGTGATTTTGGTGTATAATATATTATCGTATACCTCTCAAAATTAAAGTAAAATTAAAAGTGTCTATTAGTAGGTACAGAATACTTTTGGGTTTTGTATTATATTTGTATATTAAAAGATGGTATCACGTCATTTCAACAATATTATTACCTACTAACTAAAATAGGTATTATATCACGCAAAGCGTTAAATATGTTTACTTACGTTCACTACAAGTTAATAAATGCTTACAAATAATCTATGGTGAGGTATTAGACACCTAGTACTTACTACACTTCTTTACTATACAATGGTAATTTTATTTACCGAATAACTCTGTATAAATGTATGTCAATTACCAAGTTCAAAATTTTAATTATTTTCATTTAAAAAAAAAAAAATAATAAATTCATCAAATTCATCGTGCACGGATATTAATAAAACAGTTTTTATTTTGCATGATTTTGTCGTGGTATTTTCTGAAAATGATAATATTTTAATAAACAAGAATTACTGACAATTTATAAAGACTATATGCTCGTACCTAAGTATGATATTTTAAGTGTAAACGGTATATACATGGTAGGTATGTTTGCAGTAAGCATTATAAGCCACCCATAAAGGTTTGACAATTGTCATTAAAACATGAATAATCATAAATACAAAATCGTCATGCTGCAATTATAATTTTTAACTCTAAACAATGTTTGTCTTGCCAAAATAAAATGTATTAAAATATTACAGCAATGGATAGTTTTCACCATTAATGGTAACATATTATACCTATATAATATGCAATCATGCATATTATATTAGCGTCCATTGAGCGGGCAAAGGGCAAAAGGATTTGTCCCCTTGGCTTTTTCAAACTTATGTGATGTGTTTTTTTTTTTAAATTGTATTAACTATTAAACCACCAAGTTATTATATTAATAATTCTATAAATAGGTATTGCAGCAATGCATGGATGTAATAATAAAATATAATTTTACCTATGACAGCATAAATCACGAAAATATAACTTTTAACGTAAAGCAGTTTCAATTATATCTTTATATCGTCTAAGTGTGGTGACCTGTTTCAAAACGGATTCTAGTCAGTATATATTTTACCACCATCGACGTTGTCAAACTTCTATAATTTTTTATCGACTCGCGATTGTCTTTGATGTTTGCATTCACGACACGGTCTAAGAATTGGCTTAATTCCAACACGGTCCAATTCGCTTGGATTTGATGTTTTAGCGGTATCGAAGAACTCGGTCCCACGCCAACCAGCTATACGGTTTGAACCTATAATACGAAAAACGAGCAAAATATTTTTATCGTGAACCAAACAACGGTTAGATGTCGATGGATTAGAATAATTAAGAGAAAATGTTCGGTTATAATATTATTATAACATGATAAAATAGAACTAGTGATGTGTAAAAAGCGGGGTAATGGAAATATGAAATACATATTTGAAGTTTGCCAAGGGTAGAGAGGGATTGATTTAAATTTTTTGACACAATACTACTGATAATATAAGGGGCTCTAATAATCGACGCGAGACATTAATCAACTTCTTGAAATTTTATTAACAGTAGATACTAACTAATATTCATTTTTATATTTTTATATAACTTTTCCAACTTTCGAGAAAAGTAAAGTGCATACTTGATTAATATAAAAATTCCTGTATCCTGAAATAACAATAATAGTATAGTGCAATAATTAAAACAGCCTGCCATCATGTAGGTACTATTTAATGGTAATAACGTCTAATTTTCGTATTGTCTAATAATACCAATAATAACATATTGGCAGTGAAGTTGTTTATAATATAACTCTATTGCAAAATTACAAAATTAAATTGACAAAATGTGACAAAAAGTGATGTACCAACTTCAGCCATGTAGCGCACCAATAGAT
Organism: Nasonovia ribisnigri; assembly: GCA_027563435.1. Taxonomy (NCBI): domain Eukaryota; kingdom Metazoa; phylum Arthropoda; class Insecta; order Hemiptera; family Aphididae; genus Nasonovia; species Nasonovia ribisnigri. The sequence goes on from JANEHU010000513.1 coordinate 309,577, forward strand.
ATTTGTATGACAAAATAATTGTGTTCGAAGAAGCTTAATATTGTGCAAATCGATTACAAGAAGTGAGTTTTGATTGGCGTGGCGTATACGTTTTTCACGCGACTGTACAATACATATTATACATGTATTTTTGTATTTTTTAATTGATCTTAACTCTTAAGCATCGGCAACAACAGTAATTTGCATTTTGTGGGGAGGGAGGGGAGTGCGGTTGGTTCCTGGTTTGCCTATATGTGGGGTGAAGATTCGTTGCTAAAACAACCCTGGTGGTCACGCCAGGCCCCTGTATACGGTAAATTGTTAGTTGTTAAAATCAATTTTTCTACAATGATTAACTCGGATGACCTTTGCACATTTCGGTTTGTCTATATCTTTGGTGTCGGTTAAACGTACCGATGAAATTGTAAAAGCCAAGTGGCATGTCTTCCTTAACCAACCGACAACCTTTTGGCTTTAATCTGCCACAGCCGTTTCGAGCTTCCCGATGACTCTTGATGTTTGGACACGTTATGTACCTGTATCGGTGCATGTACATGCAATGTTATAAATACTTATAATTTGTACTAGTACCTACTACCTACGGTTTTGAGTCACTTATCAAAAACCATTCGATTACATGCCTTCTTTGAGCACAATCACTGCGAGTTGTCGTTGTTATCCAACAAATCAAAAACACTTTTATAGTGGCTATCTCGCTATGTCCTGTAACATCTCGCCGTTCAGTCTGGGCGCGACCGCTTCGTGGTATATATATCGAAAAATTACAAATTTTTAATAATAATTGTATGCGATTAATATTATTTTTTATTCAAATAGTTATGTTCGAAAATTATTAGATTACCTATGTCATATTTATTAAAAAAAATATCTTAATAAAATGTTGGCCGATATTATACAACATCGGAAATTCGTAAAGATTGTCAGCGAAAAAAAAATTAAATTATAATCAAACATACCGATAAGTATAGTGTGCGGGGGACTTAAATCCCTTTATTGTCATAGTCTTTGCGGATATAGATCAAATAACATACTTTGCGATTCCAGCCCGTAATATTGAAAGTTTTGCCCGAACAATGTGGCTCGCATACTAAGATTATATTGTCGATGCCATAAATCATGCTGATAAAATAAAAACAATTTATCATTATAAGTCAAGTATCAATACAAAAATTTTCATTTTTAAATTTAAACCCTTAATCCTGCTATGCATCGTTAAATCCAGAGTTTCAGCAGCAAGAGAAATAAAATATAATATTAAGTATTTACGTTCTTAATAAATAAATTAATATTATTTTTAAAAATTATTATCTCAATGCCAAGCGAATATATGATTATTGTACATTAATTAACTTATACTCGTAAACGTGATGAATTTATAACGATATGAATTCCATACACCTAAGAGTTAAGCAATACGTATCGGCGATTGCGAATACCGATATCTATAATGATAATATAATAAATTATGTGTTCGCAATAAGATAAAAATAAAATATAACAAGTAATTACATCATATAATTACAAAAAAAAGAAACCCATTTTCAAACGTTTTGATGTTTCTTAAAGTTATAATATCTGCATTAAGTTACTCTTTAAATTATACTTAACGTCGTATATATTGTCACCGTCTTACTAAAGCATAATATACTAAAATGTACGACCAGCAGTTCCAACTTTGTATTATTAGCTTAGGTAAATATTAAAGTGAATTAATCTATCATCAAACTTAAATGTAAGAACATTATCTGTGTTCTCCAGTCGGTTTTTTACGATATAAGACAGATATTTTTCTCATATTTAAGTTTGATTCTCGGTCATTTAACTCTAATATTTAAGCTAACAATACAAAACTGGAACTGCTGGACGTACGTTTTTCCATTTAGATATATTATACGTTAGTAAGACGGAGAAACACATGGTACGACGACGTCCCCTTAACATTATAAAGGTAAAGAAATTATTCCAAGAAATCTATAATTATTTATAAATAATTTAAACAGTATTTTACGGAGATCATTATTTGCTTATATGAGTTATAACAGTTGAATTTAAATAATATTATCAAATTACAAACACGAAAATTTGTTTTTGACTTCTTAAGGCCGCATAACTATTGTCAATATTTTCAAACACGAGTCATTACAAATTTATAACATTCAATAATTAATTGTAAAACCAATATTTTTACGCGATTCGGTGAGTTAATATTTACCTATCAACTATTCCAAGGTGACGCTTTTGCTTATGTAACTGGTTGACGTTCGCGTTGTGGTATGTAGTCGGCCCGGTAATTATTTCGGAACCTATTTATTTATGGCGCTCTGTGAACGATAGTTGATATTGTATTGTTTAACTACTTTGCGCGACATCTGCAAAGAACCCGCCGCAGTTATTATTTTGGAATTCAACTCGAAACGTAATTAATTAAATGTTATTGTGTATTTTGTGCTTACAATCACGCTTTGCCGGATCACATGGGTTCTCTGTAAAATTCATAGAAGTCAGACAATGAAATGTAAACTTTAATATAAAACATCATGCAGACGAATAAAACATCAACTTATTAAGTCTAACAATATTATTCATTATATAGGTACTAAGAACTATTAAATTAATGTGTTTTGTCTCTGTGTATTCCTATATAGGTACTTAATTTGACAGTCAATCATTATGATATTATCTAACCAAAAAAAAAAAAAAAAAAATAAGAAAACATTTTTATAACTTAAAATTTAAATCTATTTAGAATAAATCTGAATTTTCAAACAGACATATAACCAGAGACAGTCTGGGGAAACATTTCAGATCGAGAATTTCACTTCATCTAGGGTATATTTTTTCACAAAACCTTCAGGTAACCATACGCGGAAATTGTATAGTGGGCTGCAAGTTAATAATTAAAGCTTTAAAGCTTTAAACCTCTCAATATTTAGGACGTATTAAAATTTTTAATAATAACATATAAAAAGCCCGAACAATTTAATTTTTGAATTACATTAAATCAATTACAAACTTAAGTTAAAACTTAAAACAGTAAGTGGAAACTGTAGGTACTAGGTTTAGATTTTTAGAAAAAAATCTAAAATTGTACATAAAGTTGACATGGTTTGTTTTGACTTTTGAGTATATATTCAAAATACAACATACCTATTTTGTTCATTCAATATAAAATCAAAATTTCTAATTTTAATACCAAACACTTTATACAAACATTATATATTTGTATTATTCAAAAAAACTATTATTGTGAGCCCACATGGCATATTATATTATTTCCTATGATTTTTTTTAAATGTACCAACCTACATTTAACACGATATGGATATCATTCATTATTTTAATGCACTTTCGTTCAAATGATATTATGAGGATGTAATATTATTGTCATGTTGTTGTACAACAGGAATAATCTGGAAAACTCTCATCAAACGAAAATTATGTGCAAAATATCTGTTGCGGATATGGAATAATATAAAACAACAAACCTATATTATTGTACAAAAACGCGGTGAAAACTATAGAGTAAAATACGTGTAAAATATGATAGTATTACTCAACGTTATACATATTAGTATTATGGTCATAATAATAATAATAATATATGGATTGACGCATACGCACTACAATATGTCTACAGAAAAGAGCGTAGGTTACATGCAATCTCGTCGCATGAATTATTATAGTTAGTATAGATACCCATCATAGACCATAAGTCCGTAGACGTTTCTTAGGAACATCTTATGAAAACGTGAAGCGGACGGATACAAGAAACTTTATGCACAACAAGAATATTATTAAAGTTTTTCGGTGCGTTTTCGTCTTAATTATTAAACAACTACAAACTCTTTAGGCACTAATGCGTCAAATAAGTCGTTTATACCTCTAAACCTAACCTAATACGTATTTAATCTGTTTGTTACATGTGATGCCATAATGTCGAGAAATAGTTGAACAAATTACCAAAATATTTCAACAAAAAAACAACCAAGAATGGTACGGTTAACAAAATAATATACGTTACTCTATAAAAAGGGCAAAAAATAATGTTCGTAAAAATAGATCGCAAGACTCTATTTGAGTACTGTTCCTTCCTATATTTCGGAACATAAACCGCTATACCCTTGTATAGTTGTTCGTCGACTTAAGTAGGTAGATATAATATTGTATACGCATAAGTATAACACGAACGAATACGATTTCACGTGAGAAGATCATAATATTATCTATAATTATAATAATAATATTACAATAATTGTGGCTCGGCGCGGCGCAGTGGCTAAAATCAATCACGCAACGTGATTGAGAGTAAGCAACGGCCGCTGATACTAGTTCGTAGATGGGTGACCACCCGTGTCCAAACCTTGTCACACATACACGTGTTGCCAACCAACCGTACCAACCCTACCAACCGTAACCCCTACAATAGCTAATGACCATCTCTTCCTGTGTATTATGATGCTAAATTGTAATATTTTTTAATCAGAAAACCCCGATTGAGCCTAGAATTGAAACTAACATTTTGAACAGAAACTCTAACTAAAATTAGTTCAATTTAACATCATTTCATACAGTTGCAAACACCTAAAATTAATATAATTAAATATAGATACGAGTATAAAAGCTTTCAACCAATATTCAAATTGCAAAAATACTGAAGCTTTAGGTTATCTAACCTTTAGGATATCTAAGTATCTAACACAATTAATTGGAAATAGATACCTAGGTAACAATAGAACCTACCTATCAATTATTTAACAATTTTAATCCTTGTGCCCATGAAATCGTGTTATTTTTTAACTAATACCATACCTACTTGTATCATTGTAATTTATTATTTAAATCAATATTTTTTGTATACATTTGTTCAAAACTGTTACTGAACATTACAAATAATAACATAACATATTTTTTTTCCTCAATCAAGTATTTTTTTTTTTTTATTTCTTTATAATATTCATTGATACACGCCAATCCTCTCTTGCTGAATCACGTCATCAAAAAAAGTGTTTTTATGCTCAACCGTGTGATGGCCGTTTTAATATGGGATTTTTTTTTTGCAGCTTCTCAATTTTAAGGTCAATACATTTAATTTGGTTTTTCAACGACAAAATTATTATTAACTTTTGAATTCTGAGTCATTGGATTCCAGTGACTTCTACAAAGACTGTAACTCCAATTTTTCCAATAAGAACATACGCAAAAGAATTTATTTAAAGAAATATTTGAAAAGTGTCTATAATGTTGACAGTGAATTATAGTGAATTTATCAATTTCAAACAATTGTTTAGTTAATATAAACTGAGTTTTGGCATTTCATCTGAAGTGTTGTGTGATTTGTCATGCACATTTGAAGCGTCTCAATTTTGTGCAATAAATTCGTGTTTTCTATCTTTCTAAAACAATAAACAATTATTTTGTACAATTGTACGTTTACGCGTGCAATTTAAATTATATTACTTTATATTGGAGCAATTCTTTTCTGATCCAATGATCCCGGTCCCTATCCGTTGTTTTCCGTTCGATTAAATCACAACACACAGGTGACAGAATAATAAATCCTATCTGAATCGATAATCCGATAACATTAGTTTTAAATATACCTAGTACAAATTAAATAAACAATAACTTATCGAGATGATTCGATTGTAGTACAAATACATTTCTAAAAAACTTACCTATCTTAAAATGCAATAATATATAATATGTACCTATCTATCACTATAAATTGTATTGCTTTATATTTTTGTTAGATACTCTGCAAGAAAATCAAAAACTCAAAAATAATGAGAACACATCAATATCCAGTTAGCAATAAATTATGAACATTCGTTTATTATTATAAAGCTACCTCTCTTTACATCTCAAATGTCTATTAATAATATTTTTATCACTACATGGAAACTCTAAGTCTTTTGCTATACCTATATGGGTATATAATAGAACACAGCTTAGTACATCCTTCTCTTGTGTCCGTATAGCAGAATTTAGCTCTCCGGTCTTCAACCACATTTTTGGAGTTCTCATATGATGACAGACCTGCCTGACTTACTGTTTGAGGACCTCCCAACCGACCTGGGTGAGAAAGTTCTGCATGAGGCAGGGGCATAGGAAGCAATAGCTTTGAGATTTAGAGAGGGAATAAACTGCTGAAGCCTTGCACACACTGACAGCTCTGAGACAGTCGCTACTCGCCACTGACTATGACCACATCACGAACGACACTTACAACAATAATATATTAATATTATCGTATCATATACCCACTATAATTCATAGTCCACTATCCACTATCCAAGGGGGCTTGGTGAGCTTAGCTCCATCTAGTTTTTAATCAAATTTTAGTTTCAAATATCAACTATCAGGATCTGTGCTGCTGATACAATTCTAGCCTCCCAGAAAAATTCCCTAGTTGCGGCTGTGCTTGGTACTATCTAATATTCTAATATCTATATTCTATATATTCCTATTTTTAATGTTTTTTTCAAATACTTTTTACAATGGCACCTACATACATATACCTATCTACAATTTTTGTTTTTTTAATTATTAAATATCTTAAATTTCAATACCATTAGTTATATTTATTAAGTACCTAATACGTTGGATATTTATTGATAGATGGCTAAAATATAGTTAAGACTACTGTTATAATACCAAAAAGTGGATATAAATAGATTAAGATTAATACCAAGTCAATCCTTGTCTGTGGTTGCCAATGCCAATAAAGCAGCTACATAACGACGTGAATGGTGGTACATGTGTGAAGACAACTTGCTCTCCCCCCCCCCTTACCAATGTACACTTTTTACAGTATTTAACTGTTATGTGTTGTATGATTGTATGAAGACTGTTGCACACGTATATAATGCCATAATGGTGAACCGGTACAAACACAATGATTGAGGAAGAATCCAGAACTGACACTCAGGAGCCAGCCCTAATTTGTATCAAGTGAATGGTCATGTTGGAAGGTGAACTACTCGACTACATTAGATTTAAATGTTATACAATTTTTTTGAATTATGCAAAACTTTGGTTATTGTTGAGTAATGTTACAAAAATCATCATTTATTGGTATAAAATATTACGCTGTTAACAAAGTTAAATAATTATAACAAATGTATAGTATCGACAAATCAACATTTAACAATAATTAAATTATTAATACCAAAATAGTAGTAAAATATAAAAAATTTGTTCATAAAAATAAAATTAATGATTTTCTTTCAATAATATAACTGACCACTAGGCGCGTACATAATCATGACCGGCTTCATGATAAATGCATGTTACTATTATATAACATACATAAATAATAAATAATATATAATACTTAATTTAAAGATATTTATAAATACATAGTGCACGTTAAGTTGTAAACAATAATTTATATTTAAAATAAACTAATTTCTTAAAATTTGTAAGGATTTAATACTTGATTTATGCCCTTAAGACATTATAAAATTAAGAATTATATTCTTATTTCTTAGTATACTGAAATTAAACAATAATATGTAATACTAAGTTAATGTAACAAACATTTTTTGTAAAATAAAACAAGTAAATTACTACTGTTAAAGGAATAAAATATTTGTTAATGAACTAAATTCATTATAAAAACAAATTACTGCTATCAATAAAAATATTATATTGATGATGTTATTTGTTTTTAATATTGATTGCATTATTTGCATTATTATAAAATACTGTAAAATGTTTTGTTCTTTTATGGATGTCATTTTCTATTTCTATTTGGGTATGCACACATACACACAGACAAACTTATATATTTAATCAATATTTAACATGTTGACCCTGTATTGTTTACTATATGTTTGAGCATAACAATCATACTGTATCAATAATTTTGACTAAATAAGACGTGAATTTTTCAAATAGTAAATGAGCAATGAATGTACAAATTTGTATTGAGCAACTGTTTCCACAAACAACATGCGCTGGTGTCGAGCCAGTGATATGGTTTTAGGTATGTCCAATTCCTAAAAAACACATTAATCAATAATTATTTTATCATACAATAAATTAGGACAAATAATCTGATTTTATTGGTTATTGACATTGCCAATAAAGTTTAAAAATAAAATAATAATCTACAAAATTTCATTTTCTTTATCCCTTACATAACAAAACATAAGGTATAATAAATATATTATCCCCATTTCAAAATGAACTCATACCTGATTGTGATCTAATGTATAAAGTAGAAGATCAGTTAATACTGTAAGGCCAGTTCTACCCACTCCTGTACTACAATGGACAAGAATCGGTGGATTACGATTTTGTCCAGTTGGTATTTCTGTGATTGTGTGTTCACGCACTGAACTCATTTCTTCCAAGAAACCTATAGACAACAAATACATTTAATTATTTTGAACTGTGTATTATACTCAAAAAACTAGATTTAGGAGACCAAATATGTACAACCTTTCACTTGAAAACCCATGAGATGAGCCACACAATTAAACAACCAAAAGCTGCGGTTACATCTGTTGCTTCTTTACCGTTGTAGTATTGGAATTATGTATGCTTTTAAAATTTTTTTTGGAAAACATAGGTAATATTTTGAACCATGCCCCAATATAAATTGTGTAACATGTAAAAATATGTTTTCATACAAAGTATGTATGCTAATGTACTTTTCTTCATCTACGTTTTATTACTCATGTGTAAAATGAAATTAAAAACAATGTCATCACTGCATCAAGTTGTATTATGATGTCATACATCTATATCCAGTACATCGGATGAAATAACAATTAACAATTAACTATTACATTTAATGAGTTACACAAATAAGTAATGACAACACAAATAATACGTATACTTTGCAGTTTAAAGTAACAACAAATCGGACCATGCACAGATTATGGCCGTTTAATTGTGTAACTCTTTTTGGGACCTTTTGTTCTAAACAGAGTATAGTATCCTTATTCTAGTTTTCTTGAGACTACTAATAACTATCACTAACCAAGAAAATGTGAAACATCAGTTGGACAATCCTGCTCAACCCATTGATCATACCGTAAATGCCAAACACTTCTTGATCGTCTAGATGAATTGTGTTGCAATTTTAATTTACTAGTGACACAATGACCTGTTTCCTGTGTAAATTGTAGCCACACATGATACTAAAATAAGAGTGGATAAAATTAACCAGTTACCACGATAAGTATAAATAATTAATAAGATTAGAAAAAAATAATACACTTACCTCCCCAAATTGTACAGAATGATCAGCAACTGTTGGAAAGTATTTTCCATAATTTTCATCTATAGAATTGATTTTGGGTAGGGACAAATCAAGGACAAGGTGTACTCCAGCCTCCCATACCATTTGCCAAAAATGATTCACTGTACTTGGCAATGGTGTCTGTGTAGCTATGTAAAATCTTTGTTCATTTCCCACCGATGCCTGAAAACATAAAAATTCAGAATTTAAAAATTAATGATTTAATTGATAATTATTAAAAACACAAAATAATTTAACTCACGGTAATATGAGATGCATTGATATATCCAAATCGATTTTCTTTACTCGGTGATAGACGAACACGATTTTCTTCATAAGGCAGAATATCCTTATGTCTATATAAATATGTTTATTAATATGTAATCAACAAAAAAAAAATAAGCAGAATACATACCTATTTCTTGAATAATTTTCTAACACAAAAGCTGTAGAAAATTCTGCATTTGGTTTAACTTTAGTAATTTTATCAAATTCATAAAATAACTGTGTGTCCTCTAATTTATGCTCTAAGATTTGGCACTAAAATAGTAAAAAAAATTTATAATTGGTTGAAGTCGTAAAAATATAAATTAATTATAATCTATATTATACATACCATAGTGTCTTTAGAAATAGTTGAAGGTATAGGAAGTCGTGGAACAGTAGAATGACGTTTGTTAAATTCCTCCACACTTATGTCACCATTTCTATTCAAAGTCTTACTTTTCACTGCACCACTCAACAAACCTGCCCACTTTCGGCGATTTTTACTCCTACCTTCCTTTTTCAATGTTCCGCTACTACTGCTTTGATTTGAAGAATCTAAAAATTATAATAGTAAATAAGAGAGGTACATTTCTATATAATTAACTTAAATATAATATTGTCTACAATTTAATAGTAATATTAAATTTACCAAAGGACTGTTCTGCTGAATGAATAATTGATGTTGAAACTACTTGTGATGATACATTAGAACTACTGCTCATATCTAAAGTGTTGTTTTTTATTGGCATAACTTCATGTTGTTTTTCCAAAATAATTTCTTCCTTTACTGGCTGCTGCACTTGTTGAGGCACCTTACTAATAGGTGATTTGATCTCAGAAGCTACTTGTGCATCTGCTGCACGGTTGCGAACATCTTTAGAATTCCACGGCAACGGTACATTTTCATAAATAGGTTCAGTACATTTACCTAGGACTATTGAATGAATGACTAACCAGAAATTCTTGATCATGCTCATGAAGTTTGGAGTTTATAGTAAGAAAAATGTATTATTAACATAAAATCCAGTCTATTAGTGTAGTTTTCTGGTAAACACAATATAAAGTAATTTTATTGGAAATATTATAATTTTTGTTTATGTCGTAATTTAAGTCTTTAATAGTTAAATATACAGTCTGTCCCAAAAATGCTGTATCACCCTATGGTACGAGGGGGGGGGGAATTGGTCTCTATGTTGTCACACCCTTAAAAAAAACTGAAATGGTGCCTCTGATCAACTGTCATTATATTTATTATTTACTGAGTGAAAAATTCCAAGTGGCAATAAAGATTTACATAAATCTTTTGGTCATTTTTAACTTCATTTCATTCAATTATATGATAGTAAATTAGTAAATAACCTTTTAAAAAAAAATATGAAGTGGTAATTTTATATTAATAAATGAGAATATTTTAATGTATATTACTAATGGATTTAATGTTATTAAAAAATATACCTAGATATTTTATCGTGGTTAAAGTTATTTTATAAATTAATTACTTACTTGTACTGCAATTATGTGGCCTTTCATTTACAATAACACTAGTTATTGGTTGATTTAAAATAGGACCATGCTGACCCATATAGTACATCATATTGTTTCCATTAAAACCAGTGCGAAACTCATCTAAATTCTTTAAGAAAAATACATAAGTGATAACTATTAGTAACAGAACTAAAGCAATTTTTAGAAAAAAAATAAACCTTTTTTGGTTCAAGCAACGCGTTCAAATTAGTGTAAGTTCTGTGTGTATCGGAATTTGTCAACATATGAGAAGCGTTGTAACGGTCTGGAGCAATCTGGAAATTTTGACCTCTTGATGACAAAAGATCAGGACTTGAACCACTTACCTAGAAAGTAATAAATATATATATATATATAAATTATATATAAAACACATATTAATACAAACTAAAGGAGTAAATTCAATAAAAACTTACTGGATTTTGAATGTACCCTAGTGGACAAGCCCTTGCTAAATCTGGTGTGCTATAACTAATTGGATAAGGTGGCGGTGGTTTGAATATTTGTATGTATTCAGTGTCCTGAGCTGGAATATCTAATTCTGATGCTTTTCTAAAAATATTTCAATGAATACCAGTACATTAAAAAGCTTTTATGAAGTGTGACAAAACTAATAACAATTATAGGTACACACCCATGAATGTGATGAACAGGTGATACTATGTTCACTTGAGTGACATCAGGAAATTGCTTATAATCATTGTTGTACTAAAAAAAAATAAAAAATAATAATAACCAATCATGTAGACACATACCTATGAAAATCAACATTTTAATATATTTAATATGGCATTAATTGTAATATTTATTCTTGCAAGCATAGAAAATAAGACTGTAATTAACTAGAATAATGATAATTAGGTATGGTTTTTTAATAAAAATCCTTTAGAAAAAAATATTTTTAAAAAACCATTCTGAAAAAATAATTTTGTACTTAAATATTATATTAAACTTTGTAAAAATTTATAAAATAAGTTTAAAAAATAAAGATTATATTTTGAAGGTAATACATACTTATAAATACATACTTAAAAGTCTTTGTTAATATATTTTAATTTATAATATTAAACTTAATTGGTGTATTTATTTTTCATCAATTTAAAATACCCACAAGTTAGTTTTGTAATAAGAACAACCCAACCTCACAGTATACCTATTACTTTAGAACAAGAAATTAATTAAAGCATTATGTTCGATTAAAAAAATTAAGCATGCTTATTGTAAGCAAAATATAGAATCTAATTTACTTAGTATTATTATTACAATACAATAGATTCTAATAAATTTATTATTTGTGATTATACTATTGAATCCATTATGATAAAATGATAACTGTAATCAAAATCCGTGAATGGTTAGTAAAGCTAGATGGCTAAATTAATTAAAAGAATGAAAAATGACAATAAACTACCTCATAATAACAAATATAGGTATTATAATTTTTGTTCATGTATAGTAGCTTTAGTTATCTGATTAATAAATAATATGATAGATAGTATAAACTATTATTATTGGAACATTTCTTAATATATTTCAATTTGGCAAATAAAAAAACCTTTGACCTACTTGTTAACTAGTCTTTGTATATCAAAATTACTGACATTTTATTACCTCACTAATTGAAATATAAAGTTTATTTTTATTCTTAGTAACAGCCAATGTAAAACAACACAAACAATTTTGGATTGTTAATAAATATGAACTTTTATGTAATGTGTTATATAAGAATAAAAGTAAAATTTCCATTTAACATCAATATGTTAGATTAGTGTGCATCTAAAAATATTTATTTATTGAATATTTTCACTAAATAGATAACAACTAATAAAACTGATCACCAGACTTCAAAAAATAATAAGAAATAGTAGATATTTTTAAATTGAATTATAAAAAGCTTAATAATAAAAGTTCAAGGTTTTAATGCAAGTTTAAATATGTATTCATAAATACTGCTAGTCAGTTTTAGACATCTCCAACACAAAAAAATATAGTTAAATTTAATTTGATATGCCCAAACATTTTGTCATACAATCTTACCTGATGAAGATTTATATCTTGATGACTAATAGAAGTTGCAGGAATTAGATTTGGAGTCTGATTGTAATAGTCCCCTTGGGAATATTTACGTTGCACAGCAGTTTCATAATCTGGGGCCAATCTATATGATGGCAATTTAGATCTGTTAAAAATGTAAAGACAAACTTTATAACTCTATAATTTAAATCTGTTAAAAGATATAATTGTACATTCTATAACAAAACCATCATTATAACTTTTCTTTACTTACATAGATTTGTGTCCATTTTTTTCCAATCGAGCTTTTTCACTTGCTTGTGAAGAGGACAAATCCAAACAAGATGTTGATTGAGCACGAACTCCATTAAAAGGAAATGAACCTCTTATCATGGCTGATCCTTTAGAATCAACCGTATCTAATTCTTCTCGACTGCTCCCTATATTATTCTAGAGTAAAAATATTTATACGATTGTTAATACATCAATTTCTCATAATATATATAATATTTCTGACTGCTTACGTCAATATGAGATTCTAAATTTTTTCTCATTATGTCAGCCTTGTTGTCACCGGTTTGATCAATTTTTTCATGCAGTCCATAAAACATGTGCTAAATTATAAACATATAATAACAACAATTAGTTAAAAAACAAATTCACACAAATGAATGAACAATGATAGTTTCACTTAAAAATAATAGTTTACCTGCAAAACACACATGTTCCAAACATATTTAGCAGTTTCAACATCATTAAACTGAAACTGTATAAAATTCTCATGCTGTCCTTCTATGCTAAAATACCGTTTATGATTTATAACATTTGCTATATCTTCCCATCTAATAAAATAACAGTAATGACATTTCATTATAATATAAAATATATAAAAAAAATACTGAATGCTTACTGGTAAAATGTTGTATTTCTATTTTGGTTTTGAATTGTTACACCTCTGAGACTAACTGCAAGTGTCACTTCAGTAGAACTATCATCCTTAATTACCATAAAATAATTTATATTAAAACATTAATCAAAAATAAACCATTACTGAATTCAAATATTATGAATAATGAATATTTTGTAATATACTTTAGCTAGAAATTTTTCCTGTCCATATCCTTCTAGTTGTTGTGCTGCAATAATATAATACTCTTCAGCAGTCCCTTGAGGTAAGCCTGCTAAAGCCAAATGTTGGCAGATAACAGCTTCTGTGAGACTTTCCAGACGCCCTTGTATTGCTATTAGTTGCTACATATTAACAAATAAAAATTGAATTAGTTTAGTCTAAGAAATAAATTCCACAACACTTTTAACATTATTAATTTTAACTTGTTTTTTAGTAAAATTAATTGACTAAGCAAATAAAAAATATAAAGTCCTTAAAAAAACTCATACCTTTGGAAAAAGTTGGAAATCTTTGAGATATTCAGATGTATGTTTTTCTAAATCATGATCTCCAAACTCGGCTATGTATATTAAAAAAAAAAAAATTATAAACTCAATTGTGTATATTAAGTTATAAATTGTATGTGATCAATGTTTTTACTACCTTGCATACTATAACTAGCAAGTAATACTGCTTGATCAGCATCACACAGAATACGACCTTCAATAACATCCATTTTCAATTGAAGAAAAAAATGATACCTAAACATTATAGCCATGAAATAATTAAAAATGTAAGCATATATATTATACTTAATATAATAAATATTAATCAGTAAAATGATTTACTATGAGTTAACAATAGTAGACATACTGCATTTATAAAGACAAATGTTTTCATTACAAACATATGCATATAAAATATATATACTATGTATAAATACATTTTTTTATAAATTTCTAAAGCTATATATAAAAATAAAATAAGTAAATACAGTTACTAGGGCTTAGATTTCAATGCATATCTTTTTATTTTAATGTCTTACACGATGCTTTTCAAGCCACAAATATGTTTCAAGTACTCCATGTTGTAATCACAACATTACTCTGTGGACATTTTTGAATTTCTAGTGGATTTTATAATTTTTGGGGCATTTATAACGTTTTAAATGCATTTTTAATTTTTTAAGTAATTTTTGTACTATTTCTCGTATTATGACTAAAAAAATTAACTTTTTTGAAATATAAACCATAAACATAGTACTAGGTAATATAATTCATCTTCATTTGAACTATATAACATCAGGTAATCTAGTTTTAAATTAGACAAGGCTGAAATTTATCTTAATGTCACGCCAACCAATTAGCGAATTTAATTGCATACAAATTTTATCGGAGTATTAAAGTGTAGTACACTGTAATATAAATGTAATTTGTCAAATTTAATTTGATTAAATTACTAACTCATTTTTTTATATTTTTTAACATTTCTAAAAACTGTAAATGTCAAATACATTTTTTCTTTTTTGGGGGATTTTAGGCCATAAATGCATTTTTTTGATATTTTTAGGGTATTTAAATCCCAGCCCTGATAATTACTAATACAGCATATTTTTATTCCACTTATTTATACTGCTCAGGTAAAATATAATCAAAACAATAATAATTAGACAATTACATCTATTGAAATATTCATTAATATTTCGTAAAAATTATTGAATGGGGAGAGTGGAACATGTTCTCCTGCCTATGTATACATTCATTTTAGATTATTGTTTTGCTTTTATTAAGTACTCATAAAATTACAAAATTAACATAGGTAATTGTAATATTATAACTGATATCAAATTACAATAAATATTAGTTTAACATTGATAAATGAAGTACAGAATTAATTGTTAAGAAAAATTATTACTATCAATGCAACTTAAAAAATATATACCAGTACGCTAATAATGATAAAAACCAAAAGGCATGACAATTAAACAATTTTAAAATCTTGAAACTGTTCAGTATAACATTAGTTCATTAACATTTTTAAATGACACTATGAATTATTAACAGTCATGCTAAAGACCGAGACTAATATATGAGTGTTCCACGTTATGAAAAGAGAAAAACTAATTTATGCTTTTCACAAGAATTGCTAAGAGTGTATTAATTTTACAAATTTGGTTAAATTTGTAATACAACAAAATATAAAATTTGTGAAAATTTACAATTTCTAAATATCTAACGTACCTATTCAACTTTTTTTTATATTATTATTTAATTAGAAATGTATCACATATTTGTATTCTTTGTATTTAATATATTATGGACATGTACACATGCAAATTAAATTTGTTCCTGTCCTGGCAATTGAACCGCGAACATAAACAAAATATTTTTGATGCAGTATTTTTTTTTCTATTATTACTAATAATTATACAATGTTGATGAAAGAAACAAAAAAAAATTAGTGTTTATATTAATTATAATTATATTTAAACACCTATTTATTATATCCTGAATATTTTAAAACAATTATAATAATTATAAACCTAATATTGACGGATGATCGATGCACTTGCAAGCAGCTTTGCAAAATAAGTAAATGGAAATGTAGGAAAGCAGACAGACTGCAATTGTAAGTGCCACTCTAGTAAATTGTGTACAAATAAATAAATAACAATATAATTCTAAATAATCTTCATATAATAAACGAAAAACTTATTTATTTAATTATAACGGTGTTGTACCATCAATATTAGGTACATAATTATTATCATTATTATAATAATTGTTTTAAAATATTCAGAATTTAATAAATGGATAAAAAAAAATTATTATAATAAGTTAGTAAATTTATTTTTCTTTGTCAATCAATATTATAAAATTATTATTTATAAGAAACAATAAATTTAATAGAAAATATTGCACAAAAAATAATTTGTTTATATATACTGTTAAAATTGCCCGGGCAGGATCAAATTGACTAGGTTAATGGTAAAAAAAATCTGCACCAAAAATATTTTGTTTATGTTCGCGGTTAAAATTGCCTGCAACATATACTTACTAAATATTAATTATTTACTTTCTAATTTCCATTCAAGCATTAAATTACAAATAATATTTTTCAACTATTTATCCAATGAAATAAAAGTTACTATTTATACCAATGAAATAAAAGTTATAACCCATCTGATGCAGATGTTAATTCTTTATGATCAGATGGAATGATAAAATCAAATTTCAAAACTATTAATGCACACTTGATTATTTATTTAGATTTGAGTCTTGATTAATTATAGCTCAGGGTATTAGTTAAATTTACAGTGAGAAACATTTAGTATTTTTAAAGTGCATGTTTAACAATTAATAAATAACATAAATAATCTTATTATTTCAAGTGTATTTAACTACAACTTACAAGTACCTAAATGGCAGCAAACAATTTTATCCAAATAATACAGTATTTGTTGTATATTGTTGTTTAATTTTACTAGTTACTACAGTAAAAAAATAACTATTAAAGCCATTATATATGTATTACACATAACCTATAATATTGAATTAGAAAAAAACAATTATTAAAATATAAATTTTATTTATCAGACACAGATAAATATTACTTAGAATCAAAATATATTTGATGAAATTAGAAATAATAATAAGCAAGGTGTAACTAAATAATCATTAAAATTAAAACTAATTAATTAAGACCAAGATTTTTTTTTGATATGTAAAATGTTTTATTTAAATTTATATTTTAAAACATTTTAATCTATTCAATAGCTTTCCTACTTGCCTTTCATAAGGTATCAATAATACTCAATAGTTACTAAACAAATATTAATTTTAGTTTAAAATACCTAGTTTCTATTGATTTAGTTTAAACTTGTGGAAGACTTATAATAACAAATTTCAACTTTTTTACGGATCGTAAGATAAAATAAAATATTAGTAGAGCGCGGATTTGTATGTATTTGCATATCTATTCTGGTTGATGTTATGATATTCTAAGTCAACACAGAATTTGTTTCATGACATAACAATTTAAACTGTAAAACTTTTATGGCGCATATTTTGCATATTTCGATACTCATTTTTTAATGTACAGTTTTAATTGCATATTTCATCTTTTAGCACATATTTCAGTGTTTTTTAGACATTGATGAAATAATTACTTGTAATATTGAAAAAAACAAAATTATATTTTTGTAGTTTCAATTAATAACAAATTTAATTAATAGGTATACAGAATACTTGTAGGTATAAATGGTTTTCCCAAATATATTTAATGCATTTCATATATTAAAAAACGTAAGCTGGATTTTTCAATGGGGAGGGGCTTGAAATTTAATAAAAATTTTATTTTTATTTTTTTAGTCTAATAATTCTAGGCGTTTAGTTGAGGTATTTGAAAATTTTTGTATAACTTCAACTTTTATAGTAGAAAAAATACTCTGATCATAAACTTCGATGGAGGATTTTGGAAGTAAATTGAATCTAGTTGGTAGTTACTTTTGAGAAGTCAAAATTGAAAATTCTCAATACTTTTTAAAATAATCGTGAAAAAGAAATAAATGATAATGGTTAAAATTATTTGGTAATCGTGGTTAGACTGTCTTCGTTTGCATTGTATTTGATTAATTTTTAGTTTGTTTTTAAAAATGTCAATAAAAAATTATTCATTTGGTCAAAAAGCTTAAATATGTAAAGTAATGTTGAGAAACTCATAAATTTTTATTACAGCTATTTAAAAGTATTAAATATTCCCAGGACCGATTATTTTTTAAGAGCATTTTAAATTTAAATTTTGACAAAACTACAGTTAATTTGTAGTTCAAAATGTATAAGATATTAAATTTGTATAGCTAAGGCTTGAAAATTTAATACAAGGTTTTTCATACAAGTAATTCAAACTTTTACCAGACAATTACTGATAATTTTAGGAAAATTAGTATGCAAATACAATGTTTTAGCCTCCCCCCCCCTGTTTATTAATGTTTAATGTATATTGTATCGCTATTGTTGTGGATTATTAATAAAATTTAAGGGACTAAAACAACACGATAAGCTTTTCAATTACCTATTAAATATTTTGATTTTTATTTTAACCCACTGCATTAAAATTCCTGAGAATGCACTGATACCAATATTTAACAATATTCAAATTCATAATGTTATCGATACCTAAAAATAAATTGTTATCGGTGATGTATAAACACGTCTTAAATGGTTTATAAGGTAAAACCCTATAAAATAAAAATAAACCGTATATAGGTATATATCAATTCTCACCAAAGGGTTAACACAGTACTTAAATAGTTTTGAATATATACTTGAAATACTGAGAATGTCATACTCATATACAATACAAATGAAAAAAAAATGTATGCTTTGTATTGATTATTTAAAGTTATCCGGTTATAAAGTATAAAAATCCTTTACAATTAGCAATAGTAGTTATACAAAGAGGATTTTCATAGTATCCAATTATATGTACTATATATTTTCATATTATTTACAATATTATAATAAAAATATGAAAATTAAATACTAACCTAGTCATTTCATCCTTTATAAACGATACATTAGTGATAAAGTACATGACTCTCAAATACAGGCTAAAATGACATGCGTATTTATCCAATTGCCTTTTTAATGGTCTACTTAAATCAACCCATCGCGGATTTCTAGACCGAGATATGTAACGCAGCCCTAGGATCTCCGGCTATAAACAAATTAAAAACACATTAATATCACAAAGCTGAATAATATTAAGTTAACAATAACCTGATGTAATCCGAGTCTTTGGCATACACTGTCTAGACATTCTTGACCGACGCTCTCTGCCGATAGGGTACATTCTATGGATGTGCTGTCCAAGAGTTCAACACAAATCACGTACAGAGATTTAGAGACGACATTGTACTGTCGACTCTTTTTAAGACGCAATTTGAAAGGCATAGTAGTAGACAGTTACTAAAAAATAAACATGATAACGGTCAATTTTTTGAGTGTTTGTCGATTGCAAACAGAAATCCAACGAGTAAAAATGATATCGAGTTGAATCACTTTTCCTCAGATTTGTCAACAAAGAACGCGTCCTCCACCGACAGTCGAGTGGTAAGGCACATGGCTAAATAACTATTTATGTAGTCATGGCACGGCACAGAAAAGTCTGGGAAGCATCTGACACGGCTACCCGGCTGACAGGTCGCGGTGTTTGTGGTGCAAACCATTTCGTTAAAAAACACGGACAATATTATCGCACTCACCGGTGACGAACGATGGTGTTGGCGATCACTGTCCCTTTTCGGAGTGCCCTAGAATGTTCCCGGGCGACGGTTATTGTTGCTATAAGCTCGACCTGTGTTTTCGCCGTCAGACGATTCGGGAAAAGACACCTGACGCATCACGAAAAATCCGTCAAGCGACCTCGAAGGTAGGCTACGGGTATCGGATGTGTCTAGCGGAAGGTATTGTCGGTTAACGGTGGCGACGAAAGCACATCGCAAACGCCACAAATTAGAAAACTCACTGCCGCGACTCGCCAATGGTAACGTAACGACACGACGTGAGTCTACTCGAGATCAACAATAAATATGATAACGTAATCATGGTTTATCACCTTTCGCGTCGGATCCGGAGTTCAGTCCTCCCCCCCGGCCCAAAATCTTTAAAACAATAGTACAATACCAATAAATACCGTGCGACTAGCACAATAATACCGGGCGGTAGTACGGTAATATTTAACCCGGTTGTTATGACTTATGTTGTTGTTGTTGATGTTGTTATTATTATTATTACTATTATTATTATTATTATTATTATCATTATTATTAACACTACTATTACTATTAATATTATTACTATTATTACTACTACTATTATTGTTATTATTATTATTATTATTATTATTACTAGTATTATTATTATTATTATTATTATTATTATTATTATTATTATTATTACTAGTATTATTATTATTATTATTAAGGAATCATGATTTTATAGTGATTCATTGTGGCAGCGTCGTCGTCGTCGTGTGTATGAATTTAGAATAATGTACGTATAAATAGGTAAGTATACCTCCATCCGCTCGTCATTGTCTATCGACGTCACTCGTCCGTATATATTAAAACGATTATATTATGCAATAATAGGTAATAACAATATATAGGTACCATAAAGACATATTAGACGATGGCGATCGGAAATAATTATTTATTAAAATATTACAATATTGCTAATCGTCAGTTAAGTCCCATAATGATATTATATACATGATCACGATGATGGTTCCTGCAGTTTTATTAAAGCTCTAATAAATACTAATAAATCTAGAGCTCTAGTTATACCTAATATGATATTATACTCGTAAAAACTCATCTTCAGATCCACAATCCACTTATACAAGACAAGTCACAAGTCGCATGCCTACATATTATTATATATGATACATCGTTGATCATTCAAACCATTACGATTTTTTATAGGGGCCTGTCAAATGGTCAATATCATTTTTATGACACCACATAAATATTTTCACGAATGGTATTTACAATAATAAATATTTAGTTTAGGTACCTACTTATCTTGCGATGACAAAAATATAAATATAATTAATAAGTGCGAAGTGCGCATACTCGGGCATACTTGTATATAGCTAGTATAGTAGTATCTATATTCTATACATTATAATTTATAATGTAAATGTAATAGAGCCTCTATTTAATACATTATATGATTTATATGATTATAGAGGTTATAATGTGTCACTGTTCATATCCTAAAATGTAGGTACACCCGGTAGTGATGGAGGCGAAGGGGCAATTTGTCACATCTCGAACCCTCTGAATTCTGATGTGTCAATGAAATCAATATAATATCTAATATGTATAATAAATAACTTCGTGGACCAACTATTATGGTTGGGACTCGTGGATGACTGATACTAACCATTTAAGTTCTATGACTTTATATTAACAACACTTCATAATCCGTGTATACCACGTATGGTATAAATATATCTACCTAATACTTACAAGTTAAAACCATAATTTGCGAAACTATTCATGTATGGAAGTACCTACCTATAATATATAAAATTAGAGGCTAATTCTCACATCACAATTTTTCTCCTTTAAAAAATGGCTCCCTAATATAATAACATACTTTTAGTACTACCACATAAGATATTCCATCACTATATAGGTATACGTATGACGATACTGTCTTACGCTAATGCGTATAATTATAATAATTGTATAAGTATATTCAAAATCTTATGAGAAAAAAATACGTAAACGAACATTAGTCCAATAAAAATAAAACGAAAATATCTTTTTCCATATAATTTACTATTTAGGCATGTTGCCAAACACGACTTAACATTTGTTTGTGAGTGCATTTTAAAACGCAGAGCATATCATAACTTTACCCAGTGAAAATATGTTCAACTTCAAATACTCAAGACTCAAGTACATACACAACATCCCTAGCTATATAAAGCTACATATATTAATGTTATAAAGAAAAATCAACGGTTTACCTAATGTCTAATAAAAAATGTTTCACGAAATATGCTTAATATTAAATAAACACTTAGGTAAATAGTTAATTGCGTTATATATATTATTATTTTCCATTTGGTAATTACTAATTACTGGTTGTAATATATTCAACTATAGGTTATAGTGTTATACCTACTTTAATTTTTAAAATATACAAAATGTCATGCTGTAAAAGTATATAAACATATAGGTAGGAAACAATATAAAATATATGAAAAAATTGAAAAAATTGAACCTTAAATATACCTTAGTATGAAGCTTGAATATTTCCCCGCATAATAGGTGACATAAACTTTTTTAAAGTTCCTATAATCAATAGACAATATTATTAGTAAAGCTTATCAATATGATAATATCCAATGAATAGGTATACTAATATTGTTATTTGTTATGGTACATACCTATAATATTATGGCTGTATCGTATCATAAAATCTGAAAAATGTACTTTTTAACTGAATTATTCTTCTTATTATTATTATTTGTATTATATTATAATGTTCTAGCCTATACCTAATATTATATTATGGAAAAAAATGATTTAATGAGATAAGATTGCTAGCCAGTGAGCTACCGATAGTCAAGCCTTTAGCAATACACTTATTTGAAGTGAATACGAATATACTTATGCAACATACTGTGGCTAAAATGTGACTAAAATAATATAAATGAAAAGTTTAATGGACATGGCTTTATGATATTATTATAAATAATGATGGCGGAGACTGCTCGGCGGGGTGTAGAAGCTCAACATACTGAAGCCAAAATAATAGCATAAATAGCTATGCGCCATTGCATGTAGGTATAGACTACCAACTACGAATCTGACCCCTGGGATATGGCTCTTGAGGTGTGTTGTTTAATTATTGTTTTTATCTATATATTATCATTGAGACATTGGTTTCATAAAGTAATACCAATATATTATGTATAATATATGATATGTCCTACAATATTTCAGACTCAAATTAAAATCCATAAGTCAATAATCAAAGAACATTTTTCATAATGCAGTAATAATATAGTTATATGCACTCGTATACATGGTATATCACAGTAATTTGCATATTATTTATATTATATTCGTCAAGACGAACTGATAAAATATATGCGTTGGTCGTTTGTGTGTGTACTTTACGCCTACGTCACGTAAGGATGCCACATTGCCACACCTGACGCTTATAAATACTCAGCAAATCCTATAGGTATACATTGTATAATATATTGTGTACAAAACTTAAATATTCTAGGTAGGTAGGTACATATAAAGTATAAATTATAAATATTATATGATGTATCATGTATAGCCGTATAGGTATAGTTTAAACATTATAACCCGATGAATATAAGCTAACAAATGTTATTATTAACCAATCGAATCAAAGATATTTTCTGTAAGAATAAACAACTTTGTTGTATAACTTATACATTTTACTATAGTCAATTTATCAATAAATTTTGAATCTTGATTGTTTATATCAATATATAAAATAAATAATATCAATACCACAACTTAGTGAAAACGCTCAATTAAAATATTTAATTATTTACTTAAATGTACATTACATCTATATTATAAGACAAAAGTTATAAAATTGTATACAAAAGAAAGACTTGAAAATTGTGACTCGGGAATGTCAAGGGTATCGATACATTTTTGACCTAGAATCATATTGTGAACATAAAAATCGAATAGTTTGTGGTGGGGCTACGGAACGCAACAGTCATACATTTATTCCCAACATTTGATGATAATATGTATAAGTACTATTAAAATGTGTAAACGTCATAAATGTAATTTATTTTCTACAAATTGAAGATTTCAAAAACTAAATTTTACAGTATCTACGATAAAAAAAAAGCTGGGAATTGGAAGTCACTCTGCTGTGCAGTAGGTTACAATAGTGGGCCACTTAAATGGATGGTGTTCAATTATAAATCAAAAATTATTGACATCCATAGAATAAAAATTAACTCAACTCAAAATGAGTCGAAATATTTTGAAAGTTTTTTCATGTAAAGAAAATGATAAAATAAATATTGATCAAAATTGGCAATATACTTATACTGTTATTAGTTTTTGAATAACGACAAAATAAGAAAATCGTTGTATGTGAATTTGTTAATTTACGGGTTAATATTCAATGTCTAGCTTCAAAAGATCGTAGATAATTAATTTGACTTTCTAGTAAACTTTTTTTTTGTTGAATGTAATAAAACATACTGCATTATTTATATTTTATTTGATATTCAGGTAGACAACGCAGGGTGCTTACTATACAGATACCTATAGTATGATATTAAATGGACGAACAATGATAATCGCATTTAACATTTAAATAGAATTACGATGAATAATTTTGTTTAGAAATACAATTCTATATACATTTTTCAGTTGCTCAATATAATTTGCATATAGGTATATTAATTTTAAATCAGTAATAAAAATACACACTTTATTTGCAAGATCATTAAAATATAGGTAGGTACACATTGGATTGATATTATTATGAGGTTATAAAAATGCTCAAAATAGTATTAAACTATTAAACCTATAATTTCTTTAATACGATTATTTTTGTATATTCAAATACAAAATAATAACCTTTTACTCCATAGCGAATAACTGAATTTGAGTATTTACATTAAAATATTTGTTTATTTCATAATGTCATTGGCATTCCTTATTGTTTTTATAAAGGTAGGTACATTATTTTATTAGGTACTATAGTATAAACACGAAGTTGATGTATCTATATGTGTACAATTAACTGAAAAAGAATGTTTCTATTAAAAAAATATCTATTTATTGATTATTCGTATGTGTGAAACATATATTTTGACACACATATAGTTGAGTAAGATTACAATTATAACTTCAATCATTTGATCGACGCCTTGTTTGGATAGATGTTTATAGGGACGTAGCGGGATTGCAGCTGCAGGTAGGTACGTGATGTATAATATACCATGATATTATTAAATATTATTTATTTTACGCGTAAGTTATCAATTATCATGCCAACTTTTTGACAGTTTTTTTCTAAATCGTTTGCGTCTCTTTATTAAAATATAAACTGTACCTACTTTTTCTTTTAGATTCTGAGCGAAGAGATGAATGCATTGCTTTTGCAATGATGTGTGTTTTTTGTTTTTGTCTCATCACCTTTTAGAACAGTAAAAGTGCTTCAATTTTCTTCAACGGTATCTTTGCTGGTAGGAAAGTGAATCTTATTAGTTCTTTAATGGGTCAATATAGAATTGTATTTCTAAACAAAATGATTCATCGTAATTTTATTTAAATGTTAATTATTATACTGCGATTATCATTTGTCATCCATTTAATATATCATACTATACCTATCTGTACAGTATAAGCACACTGCACTGTCTAACTATATAAAATAAAATATAAATAATGCAGTATGTACAATTAAGTAGGTACATAATACACAAACGGATCGTGGTTAATATAAAAATTGAATAGTTTTTTTTTGGTCTTATACACAAAAAATAACTTCATTGAAATTACGAACAAAAAACGCTACCTATATTGACGACGTTTTAACGAATGGAAGTAAGTACTGTATATACTAAATAATTATATATAACATAGGTATATGATGAATTTATGATTTACTTATAAAGAATAGAAGAGAAATCATATGCCTATAAGCGAGTCTTACGACGAAGAAAAGTTCCAAAACAGTGAATAAAATGAATAATGTAGGTTGGATTGTAGGTTGAACATACTTTTTATGTTAGGTATAGCTACCATTTTATCTAATTGTTCATAATTAAATCTACTCAAGTGTCTTATAATATGTAGGTACTGACTATACTGTCCATCGAATATTATAACAATATACAAACGCAAAATAAATACATACCTAGGTATCAATTACCGATACATTTATTCAAGAAAATCAAAATTAGACATTTAAATACAATATACAGTATGATATATATAGATGCCTATTTATTACCACTATATAAGTATACCCGTAAATAATATATGAACAAAATAGGATGTGGACGTTAACATTAAGAAAGTAATCATTCAATAAATCGAAGAATCGAGATCATGCGTTAGATCACATGGTACCTATATATATAAAAGCAAAGTGATGTGAAAGTCAAATTTTCAGGAGTATGAGAAGACGACAAAACTGAGAGCAGCTTCCGATGAGGATATCTGAGATGTAACTATGTAAGTACGCGACAGAAGATTGCTATACGACTGTCGAAGAGAAAGTGTCATACCACGACCGACAAATACAAGTTAAGCATACTAATCCCTCCCACTTGTATAGTGTAAACGCACAATCAAAGAATTCGAAAAAAAATATAAAATAGAACAGGAAAAAGGTCAAAACTTGTAACGGATTATTTATATATATACATATTGTGTTAAAAAATAATAAAATACGTTATATTTTATATAAGTCTTAAAATGACAACATTGGACATGAAACATAATATGTAACTCCCTATATATTATAATTTATAAGGTATAGTAATTAGTAGGTAACCTATATAAAATTAAAATATAAGACTATGTATAATAGTGAAAAACCTAACGCGTGTAATATAATAGCAGACACCTACACTTATAGGTAGACACCTAAATATATTTTAAAGATTTAAACATTAATAATAATATAAAACGGTGAACGATATTAAAACGAGAATTATGCATTAGAAAACTTGTGAAAATTTAATAAGTGAAGTATTATTTTATTCTTAAAGAAATAATAGTATCTGAAAACAAAAAGGATATTCCGGAATTAATGAATTCTCGGCGTAATTATTTCAATGTACGCCCCCATTAATTTAACGAAAAATTATCTTTCTATTATATATCATTATTTACTAATGACATAAGTATTAATAGACTAAAAGTGTACCATTTAAGATTTCTAATTACGACAGTACTTTTTTTCATACATACAATTTTGTCTAAAAATGTTTATACCTATTACAAAATCCTGATAAATAACTTCAAGATATAATATAGACAATATAGTATTATAATATAGGTAGGTAGTCAATACTAAATAGTACATAAAGTAATATAAAAACATAATTGTGTGAGATAAATGATGTATTAGAAAAACATTTTCTGATGTTGTAGACAAAATCACTTAAATACATTTTGTCTATTACCGAAAAACGATCACAAAAATATACTCTACGAATTGCAAAAATTAACACAGGAAAAATCCTATTTTTGTTCTTAGTTAACATTTTGTTGTGTAGTTTAAAACAATTTAACAAATTACTAAACGGATTCAAATGTAATTATTAAATGTAACTTAAGTATTTAAAAAAATGTATAGTCTATTCAACAAGCAACTTATAGATAAATGTATAACGATGTAGGTAGCCAGGTAGGTTGTAAATTAAGTAAACTGTACCTCAAACAATTCGATATGTCAATATTTTTATCAGCAATAATAGAATAATAAAATGCAATTTATTTAAAGGTACCTATCTATATATTCACTAAACCGCTATTTCAGTATATTTAGATTTTTATAAATATATATGTTGGGTTTGGAATGTACACTAGTGTACAACTACTTTTTTTATGTTATTAAAATAGTTTTTATTCAATCTGTTACAAAATAGAACAATAAGAACAATTTATGGAATAATTAAAATAAAATGACAAATTAGACAGAATGTAGAGGCCTCCCAAGTCCCAGTGGAGGTACTACCTACGACATGATAAAATAAATTATAGCAATGCTATACAGCTATAGTATGTCATGACACCACCAAGGGCGCCCACAGGGGGAGCCGAGAAGAGCCATGCCCCCCCCCGCTTTTTTTTGCCAATGTTTGTATATTACAGTATATTTTTAAATGTTTCGTAGCATTTTAATAAAATTAAAATAGATCGATAATTGATTAATCATTAAGAGATTTCAGATTAGTGATAAAATTGCTCTTTATATGATAACGTGTTATCGCGACCGTTGTATAAAGCATTATAGTCTAAAAAGCATCTAAAATTCAAAATTCTGATTGACATTTGACAGTTATCTATTCAATTTATATTTTATTTTGGTTTTAAAAGTGAATTATAATTGAATGGCTTGGCATTAATGAATATTTACAAAACTTATGTGCTAACTCAAAAATCAAACATAATAGATGAAACAATCAAACTATTTGCTATGGAGCCTAGGCGCATGCAATTTTCATTTAATGACCAATAATCTTAATATTTTTATAAAATTAGATAGTTAATATAATATAAATAATGATTTATAAGATTTTTTTTTCAGTGCTCTTGATGTCTCATATAATATTTTGATGAAAATATACAGTTAATCATATTATGGTGTCATCAGTTTGTTTACTAAATTTGTAATGAAACTATAAAATACTATACCTTATATTATATTATAGCTAAGTTTAGATATATGTATAATATACACCTTGCCCCCCCACGGTGAAAATTTCTGCGGGCGCACTTGGATTGATCCCCGGGCGTAAAATTTTAGTGGGCTTAATTTTTGCCCGCTGGAATGAAAAACAAAAAATAAAATCATACATGGCGTAAAATAATTCATCGTCATTCTATTATTAGAGCGCATATTTTAGCTACGCGTTCGGATTTTGCCTGTCGACAGTTTGTCTGTACATAATGATTATAGAGTATAGAGACTGACATAATAAAAATTAAATATAAACGTTTATTATCAATAATAAGTATGAACGTTATCGTCGAGGCATGGCGAAGACTCTAACAAAGTAGGTGAGTTAGCCATTTTGTTTTTTATCGAGAAGCTTGTAGATTAGAGAGGTAATGAGGGCGATTATAGGATTGATAGTAAATTTAATTTCATCTAGGAACTTAAAAAAACGTATTTATCGGTGCTGGGGACGTGTTGATCGAAAGATTGGTTTTTAGTGGTGTCGTTATATGTTACACTGAGGAAGGATCTGTAATGTGGGTTTGATTGAGGGTTGATATTTGTAGGCGTGTATTAAGGTGGTATATAAAATAAAATTAAATATAGATACTTACAAGCAGTACCTAGCTGAAGCACTAGATTATATTATGAACATGTCTAGAAACATGTCTTTCTATCTCCTTCCTAGTAAATTTTTTTTTTTGCGAATATTTAAATTCAAACAAATACTTCATAAATACTATTTTGCTGATAGTCGATACTAACATCCCAAAAAAATCGACTACTGCTCCAAGTACTTACAGCATTTCTACGGTACTTGGTATTGATAGCTTAATAATTTGTCTATGCATTTTGTTAATCAAGTATGTTCTTAAAAATAATATTACCCTACTAGTAAAATAACAATGGATTTTAACGGAAAAAATAAATAATTATAAATGTGGGTTAAAAATATTTACATACATAAATGGAAGGATTTTAGATAATAATGAAATAAACACAAAAGATATTGTTAAGTTTAATGAATATAGGTACATATTATGCATTTATAAAATTAAATCAAATAACTAGTAATTTGTTCGAGATAAGAGAAAAACACTATGGTTAAGCACTATAAAAATGGTGTTACTGGTGAAGCAACTATTTGTAGTATTAGGTACACTAATCCAAATCATTAATATTGGTGAGAAGTATTATCTGGGGAGGCGATGAACTTTCTCATGAAACAAGTCTCTTTTCATTAATTTTAATTTTTGCCAACCTATACCTATACTCTTTTCAGTCAAATGGGTAAGGAGTATTATAGATTATTGACTTAGGTAATTGATTTATTAAAGTTGATGAACAATTTAAATAATGACAATATTTTGTTTCTGCACAGTTCATATAGACTCTCTTTCAAACTATCCTGTCTGCAAAATATTAATTTTTAGTACCTACATCGGAAGACTTGATCGAGTATCTAACATTTATCGAAAAGGGACGTATCCGGTCGCTTTACTAGGTCGAGCCGTCGAGGGACTGTCGTTTATAAAAAAATATTAGTGGTGCGGGGCCACGCTTGAAATGAGAACACGCTCTGAGTATACGTATCGGCCGGTGTTGCCAGCTTCCGGATGGGTGACCACCTGGGAATTATAGCAAAAAATCCTTGCCACGCATACACACACGTGTTAAAACCTACAGTAACCCAGGCTAATGACCTCAGTTGCTGAAACCTTAATTTTAGTAAAATAAAGATATTATACTATACATATATTATATGATCGTATTAGTTATAAACTCTTGAACTAAGAGTTATATAATTTTCTATAGTCAATATCGTAACAGAGACGTTCCGGGTCGTCTTATAGAAAAATGGTTGTGTTAGTCTTAATTTTGAGGAAATGATATCGGCTTCTATTTTCAAAAACTAACTGTTCAAAATACTGAAAATTAATGAAATCAGATATATTATTACAAACGAGAGTCTGTTGTGGACACCGCGGATGACTAAAAGGACTACCCCTTACAGATCATCTTTCAAGAAGTCCAAAATAAAATTATTATATGAATATTAATAATAATAATAATAATATCTAAGTCAAATAATACAATTAAATTATACTTTTCAAAAATCACAACATTTTCATAGTTTTATCAGTTGAGTTTTGGCAGTTTGTACTCAATATGCACTTACTTTAAATGTTTAATAGTTATGGGGGGAGTTACTCGTTTCCACCAAAATAATATTGGCCTCCTATAGTTATAAACCTCACCTAATATTAAAGTTGGGGCTGATTAATAGTGCCGCTGAAATTTTAGAGCCAGAACTGAAGTTGTTTTCTAGAATAGTTTTTATGAGTTCAAACATACATAATAAATTATAATAATATTATGTACTGTTAGTTGTTCTTGTTCAAAATTAAATTAATTAAGTACCATAGTAAAAGTTATGAGTTATTTTTTAATTAAGCTTATATATCGAATAAGCAATAACAGAAAACTTATATAATTGGATCGCACATAAAAAAATTCATTATTAATCCAAATTATTTGAATACGTTATAAAAATGCTCCAAATCTCAAAATTTTCCTATTTTTACAAAACATATGAAGCTAAAAAAAAATCATAAAAAAAATTGCTTTGAATAAGACGTTTCGCCTGCATGTGTTGTCTCCAAGTGTGTCTTACACGTGTGAAAGCGGTATCATTGAGCTTTGTTAGTTTTAAACAATAATAATCACTCTAATATTAAAGATCTGCTTAATTTGTTACCAACTTGTAAGACGAAGACGATACATGCTAATAAATCATTAATATTTATTACTTTTGAAATTTATATCCAATCATACTTTCAAGTTGTTATCACAGTTAATGTATCAACCTTAGATCATATACTATGAGTGGGCCCATATATCACGATAATTAGAAGCACATATTACTACATTAATATTAGTGACACTACAGTTCCTGACTATGATATGTGTGCCTAGAGATATGTCACATATTTATCTATGTGAATTAACGTGTACCAATAAACATGTCAGAGACTCATCGTTTATATTTGCTTAAAATTGTTTTCAAGGTTGAGCTGGGTATGTCTTCATTCATAGCATATGATCTAAGTATTAAGATGTCAGCAACCAACGGCTGAACTTGATAAAAAAAAACACTTAGGTCCGGCAACCAACTCAAGATCTTTTTATTCAAAGTGTCCTAATAAGTCATAAGGAGGTTAATTAGGTAAACCTATGGTTAGTTAAGGCTACACTGATGATAGGCGGCTATCATCACTGGTCGTGAGCTTTGCAATGATCTTTTTCTACTAACTATCAATATATAGGTATTCGATATTGTAAACATAACAATGAAAGAAAATATTTAAATATTATTCGTTAGGCTACGTTAGGTTCGGTAAGGCTAGGTAATATATTAACTACATTTATCATAATTTTTAACCACGGCTTTAATGCCGGTCGGCTGGTACAACGACCAGTATAATTAAAAACTTTAAATACCACCAACCTTAATTAATTATTTCTTTACCACAAAATATTATAAAAAAAATGTTTAATATATTCATAGACCTTATACTCATAGTATAAGGACTATGAATATATTATAACAAAACATTAGTATAATAAATAGTTAGGATCGACGGTATAGGTAGGTATATGGGATGTTTTTGCAATTGTAATTTTTTTTTCTCTCTCCTTAAAAAGTATTTGCCTGCAGGCTCCAACTTTCCCCTTCAATTTTTTTGTAAATATTTTTGAATAGATTTTTAAACCTTAACAAGCTATAGTACCATATAAATTTCTAAACCTTTTTCCTTGCTTATCAATAAGTGTTTTCCTGCGGGTTCCAACGTTCCCCTTCTAAAATTTTAGATTCTGAGCGGAGCGATGAATGTATTGATTTTACAATGATGTGTGTTTTTATTTTTTTATTTTTGTGTCTGTCATCACGTTTTAGGACAGTAAAATGCTTCGATTTTCTTCAATAGTACATTTTCTGATAGGAAAGTGAATCTAGTTGGTACTTTGGGGGGTCAAAAGTTAAAATTTCCCAGTAGTTTTCATGAGCGCCTGGAAAACAAATGAAAAATTTTGGGAAAAACGGGAATTTTTACGGAAAACCAATTTTCGACAAAATCGATTTTGGTTTTTGGTATAACTCTAAAAGAAATGACTGTAGAGACATGAAATTTTGACCGAATGTTTATATAAGCATTTTCTACACACCATATCATTTTCAAAATATTCTGACTTATTTTGAGCTGTTAACGGACATTTTCAGTTTCCAATTTTTTTAGTTTTTTTTTCTATAAATGTCAATAAAATTTTATTTGTTGGGCCAAAAATAATGAAAATATAATACAAGGCTCCTGATATATTATTACAATAGCAATTGAAAAATATTAAAAATACATAAGCACACATTTTTTTTATAAGCATTTAAAGTTCGAATTTTGACAAAATTCATCAAAATCTCGAAAATTATCAATCATTGTAATTAAACAACTATAAAATGTTCAGTTTTTATAACTAAGGATTGAAAATTTAAAATAAAGATTCTAATAAATAGTACATACTGTATTCAAAAAATCTAAAAATATTTAAACACAGTTATTTTTTACAGACATTTTAAGTTCAAATTTGGACGAAATTACATATTAAAATCAATTTTAACGAGTAAAAGTATATATTATAATATTTTTATAGCATCACTGATAATTTTAGGTTAATAATTAAATAATATGAATAATATTAATTCAACTTAGCAACTACCGTATAATAACAATATCAATATAATTTAAAATATCCTAGACTGACATACCGTCTTCGCTCAGAATCGTTTTTCGTATACAATGATATTATATCATTGAATTCAAATTTAATACCATCCATTATAGTACAGTGATCTACTTGTAGCCTACTGTACAGCGGAGTGACATCCACTTGACCCTCTTTTTTAAAAATGGGATCTAATAGACTCCCCACCACGCGTCTATGAACGTAGCTACTTTGGGTTTTGGACTTTGGTCAGTCTTGTAAAGGATACTTTTAAAAAGTATTTATAGATATTTTCAAATACTTTTAAAAAGTATTTATAGATATTTTCAAATACTTTCTTTTTTTTTCAATGTGTTTAACCTTTTTACCTTGACTTTATGTTCTTATAGATAAATTTAATCATTAGAATGAGAATGCAACATTTTTTAGTCTTTGTTATTGTATGTACCATCAAATACTATGACTTAGGACTCTAAAAATATTACAATATATCAATATTCAATACACAACGATGAACTATCTATAAATAAGGAGGCTGTATACATTTTGTATTATTTTATTTAAATTTGGCGTCCCTGCACATAAAGTAAGACGAATAAAGTATTTAAAAACAGATAGTATTTAATTTTAAGTAAGTACAGTAACTTTCAAAAATGTATTTAGATTACGTATTTGTGAACTTAAAAAGTATTTGTATACTTTTACTCAAGTACTTTACAAAACTGCAGTATAGACATGTCTATATGAGTAAGAACTAGCTTGATATTTTTACTTTGTTATAGTTAACATTATTATGCGTTTAAAAGTCGATAAGTATGTAGTATGTTTATAATTGTATTTCTAGTGATTAGAAAACAATTGTAGTGAATGATATATTTTCAGCCTTGGTCTATGATTTGGCGTAATTTTAATATTTTTTCCGGGTCTTATATATTAGTTCAGCCTCTGGATATAATCTAGGTATATGTAATACATTATGTTCCACTCGAATCAATATCGAACAATTTCAACCAACCGACGGCCGTACAGAAGCTATATTGGTTACTCTTAAAGTCTTAACTTGGTCTAATAACTGACAAAACGAAATTACCGTAACATTAGGTAATCTATGAGGGCGTATTATTGTTATTACAGGGTTAACTGAATAAGAGTCCGTTGTCCTCTAGACGAGCCAGTTTGAAAGTCCCTAATAATGCGCAAACGGCAAACATCCATGTAATATTAGTTTCGTAATTAGTACCTAAGTCGTATACTGTAATTTAATTGTCGATAAAAATATCAAACAGTATAAAGTTTCCGTAACTCATGAACAATGAACATTTTAGTTGATTGATTTTTAGACTTGTAGGAGTGGTGCGATAGTGAATTGATGTGTCAATGTTGTGTGTTTTATTTTTTGTTTGTGTGTCTATTTAATAAAAAACTATGACTGATAATAGACTCTATTATCAGTCATAGTTTTTTGGAGCAATAAAAATGTTTCAACCGTCAATTTCGAAATTGGTCTCGAAGAAGGGGTAGAAAGTAAAAATTACCTTAGGAACACGTGTATGTGTGATAAGGTTTTTACTACTACGAACCCGGGTTAGGTTAAGGCATTACTTACTCTCTGCAGTCGTATTGAGCGACTTGCTGCAGCCAACGCGTAGCGCCAAGCCACTGCTGTAATTTTATATACCTACGACTGGCTACGAGTATAAGTTTCTAAATTAATAATTTATAACAAACAATCTATATACTTAAACTTAATAATACAAATTCTAATTTATAATATAATATAGTATTGGTCGTTATTTTTTATATAATTTACATGAAACGCAGCAAAAATATAGACAATTTCACTAGTTACTAAGTTTTAAATATTAAACCTAACTAGGTATAAGGTTTTATTCTTTATAGCTTTTATTGTTAAAATACCTATAATTTAATAATTTGTTCATATTACCTTGTACAGCTCAACAGTATACGTCATTAAAAAAAAATATTATATACAAAATATAGACTAATTTTAAGCTATTATTGATAAAAATGTTTATACATAGTCAAACAGATTAAAAGATCACTCATAAGTTGTTCTTATTAAAATATACTCAAAATACACGTGCATCATTTTTTTATACTCGTTTAAATTAAACTTTTTCATCATTTTTCATAATCATGAAAAATTCCAAAATTGTAGTTAAAAATTATATTTTAAATTTCAATAGCTATGACGTAAAATTTAACATAAGGTTCCTCATAAGTTATTTTTATAACCATTAAAACGTATCGTAAATAAATATGCATAATGTTTTTTTTTATAACGCATGGTCTGTCACAAGTCACAACGATTAAAAATTTAAAGCCAAAATAATTCTGGTCATATTTTTTTGAAATAAGTTTTTTTTTACTAAAATAAAAAAAAAGTATGAGTAAAGCCAAAATTATTTATTATACATTTTTGGTCAAAATTGGATAATTTTACCAAAAACAAAAATTTAAACTAATTTAAATATTTATAGGCCTAAAAATTTACAATGTAATACAAACGAATAAATGTAATATTAATAATATGGGTTGGCGATGGCATTACTATTAACCACAATCAGAAGAAGAAAAAACAGTTGTCAAAATTATCACATTTTCAGGTTCTATTTAGTGTATTTATTCTGTTTACGCAGTACGCCTATAGATAAATCACATGGCATACTTTTTTATTAATTTTAATCACTAATTAGTTCTTTAAGAACGTTACGATAGCCTGTGTAAAGATAATAGGTAGGTTAATAATATTGTTTTTATGACCTATAACAAACACGTTAATACCTGATAAACTACCTAGGTATTATATAGCAGTAAATTGCTTACAACATATTTTTTCATGATCAACAACAACAACAGGCACGGGACACCTATATTGAATTGATATTTACGTACATATATAATATTATAGACGATATATTTATTAATTAGACATTTGATAACTCATAATCCTCATCAAACTCATTTTGCTTCTAAACTTTTAACCCTCAATAGTTTGATATTTGCTATTTATATCCCTTAAAACTTTTAATTACCTAGATAATAATTAAATACGAATCAATGACGTAAAATCATTGAATACCTACGTAAAATGATTCTGAGCGAAGACTATCTGTCAGAGTGTCAGCCTATATTATACTATGAGTATATTTCATGATATTATTATTATTAACTATTGTTATTAACATAGTATATTTTACTGTTAGTAAAACAGTGGACGTTGAATAATTGTCACCAAAAACATTGCATTTGAAAACGTTATTGTGTGTTTAAAATATAACAATATAATAATATACTTTAAAAAGGGGGTCAAATGGATGTCGCTCCGCTGTACAGTAGGCTACAAGTAGATCACTGTCCCATAATGGATGGTATTAAATTTGAATTCAATGATATAATATCATTGTACGCGAAAAACGATACTGAGCGGAGACGGTATGTCAGTCTAGGATATTTTAAATTATATTGATATTTTTATTTTACGGTAGCTGCTAAGTTGAATTAATATTATTCATATTATTTAATTATTAACTTAAAATTATCAGTGATGCTAGAAAAATATTATAATATATACTTTTACTCGTTAAAATTGATTTTAATATGTAATTTCGTCCAAATTTGAACTTAAAATGTCTGTAAAAAATAACTGTGTTTATATATTTTTTAGATTTTTTGTTTACAGTATGTACTATTTATTAGAATCTTTGCTTTAAATTTTCAATCCTTAGTTATAAAAACTGACCATTTTATAATTGTTTAATTACAATGATTGATAATTTTCGAGATTTTGATGAATTTTGTCAAAATTCGAACTTTAAATGCTTATAAAAAAAATGTGTGCCTATGTATTTTTAATATTTTTCAACTGCTATTGTAACAATATATCAGGAGCCTTGTATTAAATTTTCATTATTTTTAGCCCAACAAATAAAATTTTATTGATATTAATAGAAAAAAAAAACTAAAAAAATTGAAAATTGAAATCGTCCGTAAAAAGCTGAAAAACAGTCAAAATATATATTAAAAATTAGATGGTGTATAGAAAATGCTTATATAAACATTCAGTGAAATTTCATGTATCTACGGTCTTTTCTTTTAGAGTTATACCAAAAACCAAAATCGATTTTGTCGAAAATTGGTTTTCCGTAAAAATTCCCGTTTTTTCCTTAATTTTTCATTTGTTTTTCACGGCGCTCATGAAAACTACTGGGAAATTTTAACTTTTGACCCCCAGGTTAGGTTAGTAAAGTACCAACTAGATTCACTTTCCTATCAGAAAAGGTGCTATTGAAGAAAATCGAAGCATTTTTACTGTCCTAAAAGGTGATGACAGACATAAAAATAAAAAAAAAAATTTAAAAAAAAACACACATCATTATAAAATCAATACATTCATCGCTCCGCTCAGAATCTAAAAATAACACACATCATTGTAAAATCAATATATTCATCGCTCCGCTCAGAATCTAAAATTTAAAGTAGTGAAGTAGGTACATACCTACTAATTTTTGCAAGTTTTTTTTCTAGATTTTTTTGGTTACAGTATGAACTACTTACCAAAAACCTTACTTTAAATGTTCAGTCCTTGACTTTAAAAATTTAACATTTTTAAGTATAAAACAATTTTCAAATTTTCGTAATTTGTACAAAATTTGAACTTTATGTGTTTATAAAAAATAATCCTGCCTACTTAGTACAGTAGCCAAGAAAAAATAGTAAATCATCAATCTATTATATCTGTATATATTATTATACTTATACTTATTTAACAGTTGAGAAGTAAAATGCATTAATAGTGCATATTATATTAGCATATGAAGATAAATGTCTAATATTAGGACAGTATATTAGATAGGTAAATAATTCAATATGTTTATTATATAAGGGTACTTTTCTTTTTGTACGTTACCACAAATCATTCTTGATTAATTATATACTAATAGTGTATTGTTTTTTGATTGATTTAATTAGGTAAATAGGTATCAAACTATTATATTTTAATTACTTATCAGACTTGATGTAAGTAATATACTTCCGTTACCCATACTGCTGCTTGCATAGTCATATAGTCATATAGTCTAACCTTCACAATAAAAAAAAAAACATAAATAGGAAATAATATTATAATGACCATTTACTTGGTAAAACGGTTAAAATGCTATAGGTAATGCTTATCACTGCTTCAAATGAACTTATAGATACCGGAATTGAACTCCGCAGGTGAATCTTTAAAAAATATAACACACTCATACTATATAAATGCTTGCCAGTCAGTCTAAAATTATTAGATCAATCAATCGCGTAAAGGAAAGTGAAAATGACTTCTCAAATTTCTTCAGGTGATATACAAAATTAATAAATTTAACATATTATATTATGTATACACATATTACTATCTAACATCATATTGTTAATATTTAAATATTACTTAACTATTAGATGTTCGAGCGGCCGTATTGCAGTTATCCGTCACTGCGGACAAATCAACAAACATAGCCATCGCCGTGAAGCGTATACAGCAAGCTAAGTCGAATGGTTGCACATTGGCTGTACTACCAGAATGTTTCACTACACCATACGATAATGGTAAAATATTAGATAAAATATAGACATTATTTAGATTCTGAACGAAGATATTTTTAATTATGAATAGCGTACAAGCTATACAACATTTCGAATCTATTGTTATTTGTTTAATGGATTTTTAATGTTTAAATTGTGTTTTTTTTAACTAACTTATAATTAACTACAAACTATACAGTATACAACAGTTAAATCTGTAGAAAATGTGTAGGTACCTTCTAAGTTGTAACTACTTAGCTGAAAGTAAAACAAGTAACAACTACACATACCAAAACGAATTTTATAATTTACGTTATGTAATTAAAATCAAAATAAAGTGAACATGTGAAGTATCTACCTATGCGTTGACGTAAGGTGAATAGTATATAATATGTAGGACTAGTATAGAAGTATAATGATAAATTATTGCAATATAATAATTATATGTCAACAAAAACTTTATACCAGAATTAAGGTTTTTATAATAAACATTTATGATTTTTTTCTTAAACAAGATAGGTAAATAGGTGGTAATGTTAGACACAGTGATAAATAAACTATTTCTGATTATTAATTTAAAATAGCCATATTAGTTTGAAATAATTCAAATAAATCTTAATTAAACAATATTAACAACAAACTGCAAAGCAATATAAAGGAAAAATATGCATAGGTATATATAAATATATATTAGGTACCTAATAATTAATATATTATATTAAACAATAAAATTGGTCATAATATCCTGAAATATATTAAATGATTTTCTAGTTAATTAAAATAATTGATTCAACAAGTCATACCCATATGATATACATATACCAGCGATAGACTGTTATCAAAATAAACTAACTTCAATTTAAGTAATAATTGACAAGTAGATTTTTAATCTAATTCCATTATTGATATATTTTTTAGCTTTGTTTAGAAAATACGCTGAAATTATTCCCGACGGTGAAACGAGTAAAGCTTTGTCACAAGCTGCCAAGTCAAACAAAATGTACGTTGTAGGTGGTTCAATCCCAGAGTTATGTGATAACAAAGTTTACAACACGTGCACGGTTTGGGATCCTAATGGAAACCTAATAGCTAAACATAGAAAAGTACTATATCAACATTTTAAATTATAAATAATCCTAGTACCTTATAATAATTATATGTTTCGATTTTTGATTTTTCGAACGTCACATTAGGTATACCTACATATTATATTTTGTTTCAATTTCTAATGTCTGGAAAGTTTAAGATGTGATTAATTCACAAAAAAATTATTTACAGGTTCATTTATTTGATGTAAATATCCCCGGTAGTACTTGCTTCAAAGAATCTAATGCTATGTCTCCAGGAAATACACTTAATACATTCCAAATGGGAAAATTAAAGGTTGGACTGGGTATTTGTCATGACATGAGGTTTTCAGAAATGGCAGCGTTATACCAAAAACAAGGTTTGTCATTATTCATTGTGAATACGGAATTATTTTTATAATATATAATATTAAATATATGTTTGCCTGTTATTTAATGTTTATACATTTTGAATTTAAGGATGTGATTTGTTGATATACCCTGGTGCTTTCTGTACGGAGCTTGGACCACCACATTGGAGCTTATTAATTCGATTCCGAGCATTGGAAAATCAAACATTCGTAATTGCTGCTTCTCCGGCTAGAGACACTAAATCTAATTACGTAGCATGGGGACATTCAATGGTTGTGGATCCCTGGGGTAAAATTTTAGAAGAAGCTAATGAAAATGATATGGATTTATATGTTGATCTTGGTAAATATGATCTTTGTTATCTTGAACAGATTTTTCTGTTTAACAATAAGTTTTATATTAACGTATTGTTATTCATAAAATGTATAGATTTTACACTTCGGGAAAACATTAAACAGCAAATACCCACTGGAAATCAAAGAAGAACTGACATATACGACACAATTGATGTGAAAAATATAAAATAACACGACTTTGGTTGATTGACTAAGACTTATATATAGTCTAAATGGCATTTTTGGAAATCGGAACATGGCAATTATTTTAATCATAGATTTTAAGAAAGTTAATACCTAATTAGCATAGATAATATTTCTTTATTATCTATGCTAATTAGTAAGAAAAAAATGTAAAAACTGATTAATCAATTTAATAAAAGCAAATACCTATATTATATTACAAATATAAATATCATATTATAACCATCCTGCTGTTATTATTGTCTAACATAATTTATAGTACCTATAACATTATATAAGTGTATTATATATGTAGCTAAATATTATAATAGACAATATCTACGCATCAATACCTTAACATTAAATAAATAAGAAAAATTGTAAAATGTCCGTTGTGGGTTTATGTCACATGTGTCTTTTTCCATGAGAAACTTGTAGAGCCTGTAGAGTGTAGAGGGCTTCTATCTCCCTACTCCCGCAGCCAGGACCAGCCACTTAGGCAGAATCCCATGCCAAGAATCTGAATAATTTAAAATTTTTCTTCGGTTGATTTGAGACTGGGTACAAGTTATATAATAATAAAAATCATAACACATTTTATCAAGGAATAGTTATCCTTGTCACAATAGATTTATTTAATGTGCATAACCCAATATAACAAGCACAGCATGTTTTTCATACTTGGTAAAAATAATTTGAATATGAATTTGAGAGAGGGGGGCGGCTTTGAGCCATGGTAAATTTAATGGGGACCCCGGCCCACTAAGCCCCCCTCTGGCTACGTGCCTGCACTGCGCTACTGCTGGGGAAAAGTAATGATTGATAAATTGATTTAACACCACGACCTTAGGGGTTTAAATAATATCTAAATCCGTGTTTAAGTGGCGTTTATCACCGTGTTTTAGTCCGTAAATTGATTTTAATTGATTTCATTTCAAATCAGCCGAGTTTCTTATCACCGGCGTTCTTGTCACTCCGCGGGCACATGCATAATTTAATTGTAATATGCAATAGTACAATATTTGATATCATTAATTTATTAGTATTGAGTTATGATTCATAACAATAATCACTAATAATAAAAATAAAATGGAA
Source organism: Nasonovia ribisnigri (assembly GCA_027563435.1). NCBI lineage: Eukaryota > Metazoa > Arthropoda > Insecta > Hemiptera > Aphididae > Nasonovia > Nasonovia ribisnigri. The sequence continues at coordinate 351,921 of JANEHU010000513.1, forward strand.
TTGGTATTATCGACTTATCGAAAATAAGTCAGATAGAAATATAAAATTATTACCACATCATACTAGTGAACGGCGGTCGTTGCTCTTAAATGTTTGCTAGTCGAAAACTATTGCAACAGACAATCTCGTTATACGCCCAAGTCAGAATGATTTCGTCGAGTTCTTCTGGTAATTATTGTAACCTTACATTAATGAATATTCTATTTTTCCATCATGGGTACCTATTTGCTTGTAGCATGATGAATGATGGTTGTTTTAGGTTTTCGAGTGGCCTTACTGCAGTTGACTGTCACAACCGATAAGTCGACAAATGTGGCCAATGCAGTGAAACGTGTAGAGCAAGCAAAACTGAATGGCTGCGCATTAGCCATATTACCAGAATGTTTTAACTCTCCATATAACACTGGTAAGTAGGTATATTATATTATTATAATCTGATGGTGGGTTACATAAACATCACAAGACATTTAATGAATCAATTATAGCGAGCTAGTGGTCCCTTAAACATGATTTAGAACACATGATTGGTCCATTACATTTTAGTAAATCTTTAAATTAATAAATTGTTTATAATAAAACATTCAAAAATCATTGCATTCAAACTATTAGTTTGTTTAGAGACTATCAAAACAAAATTGGAACTACTGAATGTAAGTTTTGGTATATTATACGTTAATAAAACGCAAATAATACATACGGGTACAACATCCTCTTAAGTATATAAAAATTTAAAAATTTAATTATTTAATCAAGTACCTCAAATGCCATAATTATAATTTAATTATATTATTTCTATTTTAGCTTTGTTCAGAGAGTACTCGGAAGTTATTCCTGAAGGTGACACATGTAAAGCTTTGTCTCAAGCTGCCAAATCAAATGAAATGTATATTGTAGGTGGTTCGATCCCGGAGATATGTGATGACAAAGTGTACAATACGTGTACAGTTTGGGATCCGAAGGGAAACCTGATAGCCAAACACAGAAAAGTACTATACAAATTTGATATTTCACAACCAAGAAGTACCTTTAAATAAATGTATAATAATAATATAAACTGAAATCATAATCATCTAAATAAAATATTTCTGGTTCATAGTACTGTAGGTACCCCAGTTAAACATGTACATAATATAATAAATATTTAAGTGAGTATTTATTTATTTATTTTATTGCAAAATAGACCAAGGCCCAAAATATTAAATAAAATCTGATAATCTTGATTATTTACTAATATTAGTTAAAAATTATTACAATTGCACTGTACATGATACTGGGTAATATGTATTTAAAATATATATATACAAATACAGGTGCATTTATTTGATATAAATATTCCTGGTGGGGTTTGCTTCAAAGAATCTGATGCCCTAGCAGCTGGAAATACACTAAATACATTTCAGTTGGGAAAATTTAAAATCGGTCTAGGGATCTGCTATGATATACGATTTGCAGAAATGGCAGCAATATACCGAAAACAAGGTTTACTGTTTACTTAAAAGTTAATAAATGATATATTATAATTATCATTACTATAGATTTTGGTTTTTAGGTTGTGATATGTTAATATATCCCGGTGCCTTTAATATGACAACCGGACCTTTACATTGGAGCCTATTAACTAGATGCCGAGCAGTAGACAATCAGGCATTTGTAGCTGTTGCTTCACCAGCCAGAGTTACAGATTCTAGTTATGTGACATGGGGTCATTCCATGGTTGTCGATCCATGGGGTAAAATTTTAGAAGAAGCAACTGAAAAAGACATGGATTTATATGTAGATCTTGGTAAATATAATTTTATTTTTCTGTTAAGTCTTAAATTAAAAGTGTCATTTAATTCTTATAGACTTTGGTGATCGGGAAAATATGAGACAGCAAATACCCACTGAAAATCAAAGAAGAACTGACTTGTATGATATAATTGATTTGAAAAACAAATTTTGAGTTTCAGATGTCCATTTATGTTAAAATAAAATATTACTATCAAATTATTCTGAAACATAATTAAATAAAATGTGATAATTAATAATTATGTTAAAATAAATGCTATTATAGTTAATATATTATGTTTAGATTGATTATAAAATATATAATTAAATAATATTACAACCACTATTGTTTCGTTTAATTTTTTTGTTTTTGTCAAACCAATAATAGTGAATGATACTTAATATAATTTTATGGATACACCTATATAATATGCAGTATGATATAATTAATAGCGGTTAATAGTATGGTTTTGTAAAAAAGACTATTGTTAATAGTATTCATTAAAAGTATGTATGCGCTATTTAACCACAGATTAATTTTCTTTTAGTAGCGCCATTGATTATAGAGTAAACTATTCTATAAATAATGGTAACACTAAACCCTATGTTTAGAATGTTTAGATCAGGCCACAGTTATTTTTTTCTAAATATGGACGGAATCAAAGTATCAAACTATAAAAAAAAATAGGATATGTTTAATAACTTAATGAAAATATGGAATATATTAATATTTATTAATTATATAAATTAGCCTTTAGACAATATGTTTACATGATAAATTCCTATAATATACATAGGTAGCTACGTTGGTACTTTGTAAAATACTTAAATTAAATTATGTGTAATAAATATTAATGGATTGTGTATAAATTTCATTATATTGCGTTAACAATATATCCTTTTTGTTGTTTTTCTAAACAACATTTTAAAATGTAGACTTGTTGTATTTTCAATAGATCTGAGTTAAATTTTAAAACTTCAGCACTTCTGTCTTCCTGTGAATGCTATAGGGAGGTTGGTAATGTACGACGGTACGAGTGTGTGACAGTTTCATAAATTATGATACCTATCCATAATATCCTTGATTGTTATAACTTACATTATAACAGTTATACAATTAAATGGTAATCACTAAGAATTTATTTTATATTTTAATGATTGCTGGTTTCTAAAATAATTGAGAAACAAATATGTACATAAATCATAGACATTAGGTATAGTACTATACAATATTTACATAGACCTTATGAAAATATAAAATATTTTCATATAGTCTGTGGTATTTACTTACTACGTAGCATAGCTTTACTTCCAACGGTCTGACGTGAGTGTGCTGCCCTTGATGTACAACGTACACTACACAATATGGGGACAAGAATTTTTTGATTTCATAATAATTTTGAGTATATCTATTATTATAACTATTAACTGCAACCTCTCTAGACATTAGACAATTTCACGGTCTTAGATTATTCAATCAGACCATTCAATGAATTATAAACCATAGAGTAATCGTTGAACTATATAATAATTATATATAGTTATTATACAGTTCAATGAGAGTAATAGAGAATTATGGATGAATCCTCAGGCATAATAGAATTCTATTAAGTCTAAGTATGAACCACAAAGTTCGTGATAGCACAGGACCATAGATTTCTATACTTAGATCTAAGCTTCCATACTACACTTTCTATACTTTATGGTCTGTAAACCTAAATCTCTCCACCCTAAATCTGTGAACAGAATAATAATAATGATAGATTGCAAAGTGTGATAAATGATAATATGGTCATAGATAATATTATGATGATAAATAGGCACAAATAGTATTGACGTCACATTGTCTATTGATAAGACTGACGGTTCAAAACAAACTGTTATCACGGTTCATTCCATAAGAAATACATAGGCCAAAAATAATGTTTGAAAAATTTGATTTTTTTGGTGTTTGTATTTTTTTCTTAAAGTTCTAACTTCTAAAAACGTGTTCTTTACAAGTTTATACATATATACCGACCAAAAATATGAAGCTAAACCATTTTTTTGTCAAAACAAACAATTTGTACTATTTTGTACCATACACATTATACACAAATCATTCAGTTAAGTATTAATTATTAAATATTAATAATATCTTATACTATTGCAATATATTGTATACACTATTTTCCCTCCAATTTATGCATTGTATACAGTTTTTATACTTTTTAACTACCTATACCTATTAAAATATATTTATTTGTTGTTTTTCTTTTTGAGCCATCTACTTGTACCTGTTACACCAACATTATATTTTGGTCATCTGTGTGTCAGTTAGGTGTCACTGGTCAGTTTGTTATTTTTTGTTGGACGTGCATCTGCTCTCCTGTCATGTAAAAAGTTTAATAATTTAAAATTAAAATAACATAACTTGTATCAGTTAATTATATAGGTACCTAGTACCTATATAATATATCACAGATGTAGCCCAAACTTTGCAATCAACATCTTTTGCTGGAAATCTAAAAAATTTGCATATTTCTCTATTGGAAATGTGAGAACACAACGGAACCCAACATTGAACCATTTAACATTTTGACACTAAGGTTTAATACAACAACTATTTAACAAATTTAAATTTGAATTAATTATTAACTGAAACGTGTCTATGGTCAGGTCACTTACCTTGAAAAAACTATTCAAATAGTTAGATAACCACTGACCAGTGACACTTAACTGACACACAGATGATCAAAATATAACGTTGGTGTAACAGGACAAGTAGATGGCTCAAAAAGAAAAACAACAAATAAATATATTTTAATAGGTATAGTTAAAAAGTATAAAAATTGTATACATTAGCATAAATTGGAGGGAAAATAGTGTATACAATATATTGCAATAGTATAAGATATTATTAATAGTTAATAATTAATACTTAACTGAATGATTTGTGTATAATGTGTATGGTACAAAATACTACAAATTGTTTGTTTTGACAAAAAAATGGTTTAGCTTCATATTTTTGGTCGGTATATATGTATAAACTTGTAAAGAACACGTTTTTAGGAGTTGGAACTTTAAGAAAAAAATACAAACACCAAAAAAATCAAATTTTTTCAAACATTATTTTCGACCTATGTATTTCTTATGGAATGAACCGTGATAACAGTTTGTTTTGAACCGTTAGTCTTATCAATAGACAATGTGACGTCATACTATTTGTGCCTATTATTTAAAAAACAATGATATTGTTATCAGTAGGTATACAAACTAACAATAACAATGTTGCTATATAACTAACAAGTGGTAAAAAATAACAATACTGTTGAAATAAGTCTTCTTCACAGGTTAATACTTCTAGTTACTTCTTAAATCTTATAGCGCAGAAACTATTTTATATATTATTTATAAAATACTCCATCAATATGTCAGATAAAGCGATGCTCGTTCTGGGTGAAGCTTCTGAATCTGATGATGAAGACTTTCAACAAGTTGAGGTAACATCAGCTATATAATGTTATTGTTATATTCAAAACATACATGGCTATAAAAGGATAATGATTAATTTCAGAACTCAAGAAGTAGAATGGTCGAGAGCGACCACACTGAGTTTGATACTGATTCTAAATACCGAGCAAGCAATTCAAGTATGTCAAAACAATTATTTATACAACCATTCACTTACTTTTGAGTAATCACAAGTTATCTAGTTAGTTATTTTAATTATGTCTACACATCAACTGTTTCTCATTAATGAAAGTTATTTTAGAAAATAGAAAAAGTCGAGTGGGAAGAGAAAGTTTTGCCGGTCGTTCCGACAATTTCAAAATGTCTGAAGACACTTTACTGCATAGAAAATTAAGTAAGTTGCTCTCGTATAATACTAATGCTGATACATTTCCATCATAACTTATGAGTAACTGTCCAATAATATTTTAATATTGATTCTAGAAGAGAAAAATATGCAGTTTTATTCAAATCTGACAACATTCAACAAGCAAATGTATATTAATGCCATGAATCAAATGAATGAAACAGACCAACAGTTAGTCAAATCTCAAGTATTACTTCAAGATACTGTGACTAACTGGAAGTTTATTGAACAAAATTTGTCGCACATCAAGCGTAAGATGACTGATATACTGGCTGAAGAGTATATACCAAAAATTAAAATTTGAATCGTTTCTTTATAGAAAAAAACTTGTAAACATAAATGAAATAAAATAATTGTTATTCTATAATTCCTTACAGAAAAAAAAAAAATGTTTTATTATTTTATTATACTAATACGATAATTGAAAATAACCTCACAAATCTTTAAATAATTACATTTTGAATAGGTACAATAGGAAATGTATTATAATTATAGGATACAAATGATTATTTTTATAAACTGTCAATAAAAAAAAAAAAAAACAGGAAAATAAAGTGAATGACCTACATGCATAAATATAATAAATATATAACATCTGGATATAAGTAGTAGTTTAAACAGCAGCTCGACGTTTGATAGACATTTTACCTTTTGATAGGTAAGACAAGTTGATACGAAATTTACTGTTGTCTGACGTTTTCTTTACCCAAATCTGTAATATAGAAATGATTAACAGATTTTTATTATGATACCATTATTTTTCATAATATTAAACTATTTTAACTAATTAAATGACTTACAGTTTCGTTGCCAATGGCAGATATAACAGCTGGAAATTTTGCCATTTGCCTTCCTTCGACAAAGACAGGTTGTCCTCGATGATACCTAAAATTAAAATAATTCTTATCTTAGGAAACAAATACTCAACTAAATTTTCATACCATCTCTTTTCAAACAGTAGTTTTCCATCTTCAATTCGCGTATCTGGAATAGCTGATGATCCTTCAGTGTCTGAATTCTGACATTTTTTAGGACTCATACTACCTGCAGTTGATGAACTAGTACTTGGGAGACATCCTAAAAAATAATTTTAAATAATACTTTATACTATAATACTACATACTACCAAAATATAATTGTAAATAATATGACCAACCTGGTTTCCTAATGGATGAAGAATTCACTGTATCACGTGTTTTGACTGTAGGGGTTGTTGTGGTAGACGTAGATGCTAATGAAGCCAATGACTCTTGAATAAGTTTTACATCCTGTTCAATTTCATGTTCCTGCAACAAATAATAGATATTTGACACAGGTGGGGGTTTGCGACGTTTTTCTTGGGGTGCTGGCACCACTGGGTCATTTGGTCTTCTTCTCAGTTTCCTTGTCATAGCAGGTTTTTGATCAGATGAATCAGGAGCTGAAAACCATCCAAATATTATAAAAAAATAAAATAAACTATATAAAAGTGTTTAGAATACATACAAAGTTCCGTATTTAAATTATCATGTTCTATAGCTTTTTTCCTTTCATTTAATTCTGATATCAAAGTCTCAGTGAGTTCAGCATTACGATCTTCAAACTCTTTGTGAGCTAGACGTCGTTCTCTATTAAATTCTCTTTCGATAGCATCAAACAAACAGTCTCGCCACAAATTATTCATCATTAATCTATTGATAAATTAATAAAAAAAAAAAAACCCTTTGAATCACAATTTTACTGGCATTATATTAGGTAGAAAAAGAAACATTAAGTTACTCATTTTTATGCTGTGCGTCCAATTTTTTCAACTGTTTTACATATTCCCCGTGTGTCCCATCACGCAACTGCTGTAGTTGCTTTTGGATACCGGCCAATTTGTCCTGGTAGACCCTAAAATTATAGGAAAAATATTCAAATGCAATCTGTTTGGCGACCGTCAACACAATTAAGTTGTGCATAGCGGGAAAATTAGCAACTCACTGCTCCTGTATTTCAGTGTGTTTCTCACGGTTTTCTTTGCCTTCTTCTGGAAAACAAAAACTGATGACATTAATGTGAATGTTTATTTCCTATAACTTCGTTGCGTACCATCGGAGTCGGTTAGATCTTTGTTTTCGATTTTCACACTGATGTTGTCATCGTCGTCCATTGAGAACGTCGAAGATGGCGACATGTTACTGTCGTGGAAAGACATTGTGTGTGTCAGTAACAAAGGACTGCAACCCTGAACGCGACTTTGGAGTTGATTTAACAACGTAACCGCATAAGACTACAATGACGATGGAACGCTTCGTGCACAAAAGTTAAATTATTACCATAAAGCTAGTGTAATAACTAATAAGCCAATAAGCAAATTAATAATACCTAATTTATAATGTACAATGAATACCTACAATCAGTACAATCTTATTGTTATTATTAAATATTATTATTTATCACTTTATCAGTTTATTGCGATCGATACTACAACCATACTACAACAAAATATATGGTCCGGTGTTGTTGTTGTTGTTGTTTTTATTATAGTTGCGTTACTTGTTTACGGTTTATCCAATTAATTACAGATTTAATAAACATTAAACACATATACGATATACCCAAAGTCCCATTAACAAAAATATATTATGGTCTGCGCATGATAATATTTTCAATTTCGTTGTGTCGCCGGTATGAACGTGGGGATAAAACCAGTGTTGCCAAGTATTAAAATTAAAAAAAAACTAGTTACCTGATAAAAATCAACCAGATTTCAACCAGAAAAAAATTTAAATGACTATATATTCGACCAGATATACATTTTATTTTTCAAACATTGAACATTGATAAAATGATAATACATATAAGAAGTAAGAACATTATTGTCTATTGAATTATTCTAATTATTTATTATAAAATAAATGTAGTGCACTAGTGCTTTTAATTTAAAAAAAAACCAACATAAATATATATAAATA
>JANEHU010000514.1:0-17166 GCA_027563435.1 Nasonovia ribisnigri
TTGCTTAATTTCTAAATGAAAATAATATTTTAATTTCTATAATAATACATATAGCTTTATTGGAGACACAATTATTAATTAATACTATTACGTCGGGTACAGACTTCTTCATCGCAGTATGCTATAAAGTGTAAAATATATTATGAATTCGATATATTCTTCGATATCTGAAATAAATTGCTAGTTCCAATTTAGGAACTCGACAAACGGGAATTGTATAAGCAATCGCATATCGGTAAGGTAAAAAAAAGGTATTTAGGCTAATTTTAAAGTAGCAAGTACCTATCAAAACAAGGTTGGTACTATAATATAGATAACCATCGTACAGCCAACTATTTTAGATATTCGATTTTACACTTTCGTCGACTGTATGCCATTTAGTGTCACACTCTAAAAATATCTGAGTTTACATTTTTTAAGTTCATAATTATTAAAAATCATATTATTTTGCCAGCTATCAAAATAATGTACGTTGTAAATCGTCTACGATCCAGAAATATTAATTGTTTGTGTTTTCAAGTTGTGATGTAGGTATTGATGACAGTTCAGTAGATTAAATAAATCCACGTGGTTCGTTTATTTATCTGACTACCTATTGCTTGAAAACAAAAAAATTAATTATTTATCTGTATTTCGTCGTCACTATGTTGCCTTTGTTTAGGTACGCAAGACAAATAAATACCAGTTAAGTAATCAGGTCATTCAAAAACAGTGAAAATGTTCCGTATTTTTTGCTTTTTAACCATCGTTTTAATTGTTATTATTATTACTATTATTATTTATTACTACTTGTATTATTAATAATATTATTATTATTATTATTACTATTATTATTATTATGACTATAGGGATTAGACTGCGTGCATGTTATGGGCCTTCGGACATACATTTTAAATGTTTAAACTGTCGGTGTCATAATATGACATGGAAGTTTCGTTGACATTATTTTGTTATAAAAGGTAGGTAGGTATTATAATAAATCTCATATTTGTTTTGTTTTGCTTTATATTAGTCAGAGAAGGTAATGACAGACGACAGTAACAAACATAATATTGTACATAAAATAAATAAATAATTATGGATGATAAATCAACTACCATGTTACCATAATAATATAATATACGAATATAAACTAACTATACAATATACTCCACCAAATGTACCTATTGACAATTATAAAAAAATCCAAAAAATTGAAACTAAAATGTCTGTAAACAGCTCAAAACAAATCAAAATATTTTCAAAATTGAATGGTGTATAGAAATGCTTATATAAACATTCAGTGAAATTTTCATGCATCTACAGTTATTCGTTTTTGAATTGCAACAAAATAAGAAAATCGCTACATGAGAAATCGAGTGAATATCTAATCTTGTAAAAATTTAAACTTAAAATGCTCATAAAAATTTATTATGACTTGCTTATAAACTTTTTTTTATTGATAAAATTAGGCAAACTTATGAGGAATCTTGTATTACATTTTCAAATCTTAGATTTAAAAAGAAAAATTTTTATGAATTTCTAACTCAAAATAAATTGCACATTTTCGTCATTTTTACGTATTTTGTCAAAATTTGAACTTTGATTACCTATAAAAAAAATTTGTGACTACGGATTTTTAATATTTTTCATCTGCCTTTGAAACTATATATTAAGAAGCCTACTATTAAATTTTCAAGATTTTTACCCAACAAATAAAATTTTATTGACATTTATAGAAAAAAAAACTAAAAAAATTGGAAACTGAAAATGTCCGTTAACAGCTCAAAATAAGTCAGAATATTTTGAAAATGCTATGGTGTGTAGAAAATGCTTATATAAACATTCGGTCAAAATTTCATGTCTCTACGGTCATTTCTTTTAGAGTTATACCAAAACCAAAATCGATTTTGTCGAAAATTGGTTTTCCGTAAAAATTCCCGTTTTTCCCATAATTTTTCATTTGTTTTTCCAGGCGCTCATGAAAACTACTGGGAAATTTTGACTTTTGACCCCCCAAAGTACCAACTAGATTCACTTTCCTATCAGAAAAGGTACTATTGAAGAAAATCGAAGCATTTTTTCTGTCCTAAAACGTGATGACAGACACAAAAATAAAAAAAAAAATAAAAAAAAAAACACACATCATTGTAAAACCAATACATTCATCGCTTCGCTCAGAATCTAAAAATGTGGCGATTATTTTAATAATGAGACTATTATAATTACTAATAATACCTATCTTTTTATTACCTACCCACTTAGCTTTTGGCATTTATTAGCTATATATAGCTGGTATACATTATTTACCTTTTTACATGGTTTCAGTTAATTTTTCAGTATAGCGTTAAAGCTTAAAAGTATTTTTTGGTGTTTTAATACTTGGTTTAAATTAAAACACAAAACATTCAATTGTATTGGTAATTATATTATATTATTTAAGAGTTAAATATTGTTTTCTTTGAATAATTTGTTTTTATAGAAGTATTCTTATTTTGTTTGGCCAAGAGATGTGATAATAGTTTGCACTGATGAGTGTTATCACAGTGTTATATTGGTCATTTTTTGGACTTGGTGACTCAATTAAAATATAAAATAAAATCTATTCATGAATTGTATCTTAATTAGTTACAATGAATTCATCTTCGTTCGTCGAGAAAATAAATAAGCAAAAATATAATTCCAATATTATTAAAAACCTGTGAAATTCACACATTATATTATTTTACTATTTAATTAAAAACTAGGTAGATCCACAGCAATTAATAAATAAATCATCATATCCATAAAATAAATAGTATTAATGTATAATGGCGGTAGGTAGGTATGCACAAAATCAACACGACGTGATCAAATATTTAATAATATTATGAGGCCGACTGTCCGTTTATGCAGGAAAATATTAAATAAAATTTCTCAAAGATAAGACATAATATTATGAACACGAGCGCCGTATTGTGGTCTTTGTTGCTTGGCATTATCGCTTATGCTGTAACGTTTAAATTTAAAATTTAATTCTGTGTCTGTCAGCCTTTATTTTTAAGGATATTTACTATCAATTTACCTAGGTAACTATATTGTAATTAGTAATTACTATAAATAAGCCTCACGCCCTCCCACAGGTTTGCACTTCTGGGTGGGTGGGTATAGGAACTAAAATATATATTGGGCTTCTTGGTTAATAAATGTTCACCACGCCACTGGACATTGACCCATCGAACTTATATTATAGTTAAGACTTCTTATCAGTTATTGTATTTATATAGTTTTGTACTTTTCTCTAGGTAATAATATTATTTAATAAATATAAGTTTTTTAAATTGTTAAGAGATGAAAAAATGTTCTTTTTTGCTATTTTTCGTGTTTTTATGACATATTATAGCGCTAATTTAAAAAAAATGTACTTCATAATATTATAGTATAAAGTTCTGTTCTTTTGGTGCTGTAAAATCGGAGCCCTGTATTTATTTCATATAATATTAGATACTATAGCTGCTATCAACTTAATAAAATAATTCTCGATTTTGAAAATTTTATTAAATATTTTAAATTCAAATACGCGTGGTTCAGATTTCAGAAGTAATTTTACCGATCGGTGAGCTAGAATAATTTTGCAAAAAATGCTCATTTAATAAAGGATTAATAATCTATATAATATATAAAATTACTCGTCCTGGGTGATTCATCGTCGCCTAGTCGGAACCAATGGACGGCTCTGGCTGAAATTTGGCATACGGATAGCTATTATGATGTAGGCGTTCACTAAGAAAGGATTCTTAGAAATTCAACCCCTAAAAGGGAAAATAAGGGGTTGTATGAATACAATAGTGGTGACATCTATCAAGCTATATCTAATTTAAATATACAACAGTGGTTTAAATACCTTGTTAACTGGACTTAAAATAATTAAATTATTTTATACTTACTCCAAATTTTAAATGTTATCGCAGACTAAAACATTTTGTGTATTTCCTATATAAGAAATACTTACTATAATTATAGTTATAACGTGAATTAACTAATTTAACAGTATTACAGAGTGTACACTGACCAGGATACAAAACGTACGAACTTGATATTTGGAATAGTGGTTCCTCTAATGATCTAGACGTTCTAGATTTTCTGATATTCGCATTTTAAAGAGGTGACCAAGGATCTTAAGATTTACGGTGGAAATTGAAACTTTTGTTTATTAATGGTTGCCTTAAGTTGCAGGTTATAATGGTGATAGCAGAAATTAGCATTATCATTATTGTTATTATAACTTGCGGTTGACCATCGGCCATACAGGTCGAATTATTTCACAAATCTAGCCGCTAGCCACAATAACGCCGATTTGTCCGTACAAATAAAATAAAATACCTCTCAAATATATATTAATATATAAATATTAAATACTACTAAAAATCCGGAATAATCAACTATTGACTTCAATACTATTTTAGGTAAACCGTAATACCGTATAAATATATTTTTCAACTATAAAGCTATACTTATAGTCTATAGAGGCTGTATTTGATCACCCACCTCACTGTGTCTGCAATCTACCGCATGTAGATTGGCTTCCTTGATAATATACTGTTTGCATAACTATAAGCGAGTCTCACGGACAACGCCACGCGGCACGCGGGATGGCTAAACATTGAAATATGATATGATTTTGTTTCCACATCGAACAACCAAAAGGAGTTAGTTGATCACAATTTTTTCCCGGGCAACGACGGGTTATTCAACTAGTAACTATATCTATAAAGTAATTTAAATTGTTAATTATTTATTTATCAAAAATCCAAGTGGCATCAATTTCTATACATAAATAAACACATTGGTCGTTTTATCATGTTGTGTATCGTGTTGACTACTAATAAGTATTACCTAACTATTATTTTTAGTTGGTGGGAACCTACCTTTGTTTACTATTAATAGAACAAGTTATAGTATATTTGTACGATAAAAAGCCTAAAATGTCAATACAAATTAGTTGATAAAAATATAGAAGATTATTTCTGTGCATAAGACAGTGCATTTTCATATATTCACTTATATAATAGAGTTTTAAAGTTTTATTAAAAATTAACTTTTTTGTGGCTTAAAGGTGGAGGTGGTGCACGATAAATTAAAGGCATAATTTTTTTATCACTAAAAAATGTATCTGATACGGTACCGCGGCCTACACCTCATAATAGTAGTAATAATAATAAATAATATGTCTTCCAGCAGATTTATGCAGTAATATTGTAATCATATTATTAACACCTACACGTCTGCCGATACAAGAGACATATTGCTTTTTGTCCTCAGCTGATACGGACACATTGTTTTATGTATATGGCCGATACAGACGATTTATCGTCATCGCGAGTGCAGCAGTATAGGTAACATGATATTATATTATAATACACGACGATAGTCTAGGTACAAAATACACACCAAACATGACGGCTGAAAGTTAAAAAACGATGAGGGTGTTGACATATTAAAAAAAAAAACTAAAACTAAAAGTAGAGCACGTCAGGCGTGCATCTATTGGACTAGACCTTGACACTTCTGTGGTGGCCGAATCTCTATGGCAACAGTCCCGATTCTTCGTTACATGCAAATAGTCATAATCTCACCATCTGAGACCTCGCCAAATCGAATGGGTTAAAATATTAAATAGGTAGGTACAAAACATCGAACCATATATTACAATAGGTTTATAATATAATATGGCCAGTGGCCAGTCAATCATTTGTTATTATTATTATTTTTTTTTCAGCATTCATTCAAACCACGGTAGGTAGGTATATTAAAGTTTTATAAAGCGTTATTATAGAATACATTAATTCATTACCAATTATTACTCATATTTATATTAACTTCGTAACTAATAATTATTGGATATACCTACCTATCATTATATATTTTGTGAGTTCCCAAATTCGGCCAATGCTAAAAAAAAAACCGAAACAAAAACTATAAAGGTAATACCACACATACCGTATAATATAATGTTAATATAAATAAATAATATACAATAGGTAATTGTATTTGTTATGATACAAATATAATTTATAGTTCTTTATTTTATACTGGGTCTCGATTATACCATAATATTAATATTATTATATTCACACAGCTGCCTCCGTGTCCGTGAAACCGTGTGGGCATTGTTCAGAATTTTGTCGTTCTTCATCACCAAATTAAATAATAATGTCCAGATAAAGTCATTGATACTAGTCATTATTAACCACATTTATATAACCACCTAACCTACGGTAGAACAGTTGAGTATTTTCAACTATTTTCAGGTACGTATATATTGTGGTAACGTGTTAACCCCACATGCAGCTGACACAGGATACGGAGACACTGTAATAGACTCTTTACGGTCATGTTCCGATGGAACGAGCAAAACTAAACGAATACTACCTAGATAAGAGTTATAGTTTGAAACTGAAAGTTGAACTTTGTCCGTCATCGGTTCACGGTATTACGGGACGCACTCGCCGATTTTGATAGCGATCTTTAATTCGGCCCAAAATAGATACATATTATAGGTACATAAGTAAATTTTTGTTTTTAGCTAGGCTAATTTGCGGTGTATCCCACCGAAGTCGGCGTTACGGTTGTATAAATCGTTAATAATTCGAAGCATCGAAGTTTTCACTGATTTTGGAAGTGCTCGTGAATTGTAAATTGTAATAACTAATTGGGAAAAGTCAATAGAAACGAATCAAAACCATCGATAAGTGTAAATTATTTGTACTATGTATGTTCATACATAATGATAGTATAAAGTAGCAGGTACCTAAATAGTATATTAGGTATATACGTAGCAAAAAAAACCAATTTGTCATCCAATTAACAACAACAATCTATATAATATAATGACAATATTATAACAAGTACTTATATACCTAAGTGCAACTTTACTTGTACACATGTCCGAGAAGGAAAAACACAAAAACATTTAAAACCACCTACTTTAAGGAAAATATGAATTCTGCGATATATATTTTTTTCGAATTTGAACCAATTCGATGGTGCAATAATGTTGCATGTCCGATAAAAAAAAAATTCGATTTCGTCTACATACATAATTATAGTACGGTATAAAATATTATTATTATCATGTATATACGACTGAACATTAGGGATATCATTATTGCGATATGACGATTTAGTTTGAATAACAATCAATATTCGTGGAGAACATTTACAAAGTAAAGCATAATTATGGGATCATAAAAACAGCAATTAAAATAATTAGCATAGTGGTTAAGTCATGTCAATGGCCAGTTATATTTTACAGTCAACTTATCAATAGAAATTAAATTTCCCGGATCACTAAAATATAATAATATTAATCGTGTTGAACATAATATTAAAGTATTATGAAAACGACGAAACCCTAATGTTTGTTTACTATAATATTCTTCTTTCAATTTTAGATATGAATTTCAACCTATATTACATACGTATACGTATTTACTTCTTTACTATATTTTAAATATTATAATATTATATTATAGACTCAACTATAAGTACTTAGCCACTTAGGTACAGCTCTATAGTATATTAATAATATATTTAGTCGTATTCAAATATATGTTTCAAGAAAGAAGTGTAATATTGTAATACCTACATCGTGAATTATATTTTGTGAATTTGAATTACCCTTTTTTACTGAGAATCGTTTTTCAAAACCCTTTTTTGAAACAATAATAACCTTTTATTAATGATTTTTTTCGTTGTTATATTTTAATATCCTATATATTATAATACTTTATTTATTGAATTTTTTAGTTTTTAAGTATACTTAAGGACCATATTTTAGATTTCTACACTATTTAAAAAGTTCCCTGTGATGGTATATTTTGTCCAATTATACCAGTTTCCACCAATATTAAATAAGGTTTGATTACCGTTTCCGTCAATTTATCTGTTATATGATCAAATTTTTGTAAAACGACTAAAAATTAAATAAAATTCATTTTTCTTTTATTTAAACTTAACACAGGTGGTTTAAAGTATTCAGAGTTTACATATTTAATAGGTGTGTTAATTAAGAAACTTACATTTTTTGATATGACTTATTAGTTATTATTATTTTATTGAAACTATGTTCAACAAACAGAAAATAATATAATATTATATATTACCTATGTATGATGATTAATTATATTACTTTATATATGTGATTTAAGTATTTACCTACTATTAATTATTATTATATTTTTAAATATTTTTATATTATATTATCATATAAAACATGAAAAATAATTTCAAGTTAAGACTTTATGATTTAAAATTTAAATTACTATAGGTATCCCTCAAAAATAATTACATGGAAATGTAAAATGTCTTCCATAAATAAGGAATATCTATGTATAAATATAATAATTTTACCAAAGCGGCAGTTGGATATATAAACGAAATCAAACTGAAACCAAACCTTTTTCAACTTATATAGGTTGTTATAGTGTGGCTCACACACGAATTTAGTTTTGGCCCAGCCCAAGAAAACTGAATTTATTATTTTTATAATTTAAGTATCTGCTTTCGACTGCTGTGGACTGCAGAAATTATCCATCAAATAATATATACAGTTGAAAGAGAGGGTTCTCTACAGGTCACAACTTCAGTAGTACAAAAAATCTCAAGAATGTGAAATATGATCTTTAAGTACAGTCAAATTCGTTTATAACGATCTTCTAGAGACCTAGGGAATCTGATCGTTATAACCGAACTTCGTTATATCCGGATCATAAAAAAAAAAATTTTTTTGAAAAATTGATTTATTAAACACATTTTTACTGTTTAAATTTATTTAAGATTACATATTTTAACATTGAAGGTATTTATATAAATTTTAATAAATGTACAGATTATAATACATATATAGTATATGTTTACTATTTGTTTGAAAAATAATCTATAATAGTAGTTTGTTTGTAATTTGAATAAGATTTTTTAACAAAATTGGAAATATTATTTAATGCCATTGATACTTCTGGCGTATTTATGTCACTGTTTACCGAAACAAAAGTTTATTACCATTAGATAATTTACCACCACCGCATGTTTCCCCTTTAAAACGTAATGTTTGAGACGGTGTTAAACGATAAAACAATCCAGTTTCATCAGCGTTATAAATGTCACAATCTGCACAATTTTTACGCAAATTAGGCCAAACGTGTTCCAGCTAATTTTCCGAAACACCAACAGGAACGCTTGAAGATTCTCCGCTTATTTTTCCAAAAACAATATTGTGTCTTTGACGAAAACGGGTAATCCAAGAAGAAGAACATTGAAAATCGATTTTATTAAAACGCTTCCCGAATTATAATAATATTATTAATCGCGATAGGTGATTATAAAAACCAATTTTCGTTTTAAAATAACATCGCTATATCCGGATTATCGTTATAACCGATATCGTTATATACGAATAAAAGTACTACACATAACATATAAAACCAACCAAATACATTGCTTGGAATCGTTTTACCCGGAATATCGTTATATACGGCATCGTTATACGCGAATTTGACTGTATATTGAAAGATTCTAAAAATCAGATTTTGAATAACTGCATTATTTAAGAAAATAGGGGGTAAGCAAGCTTGGCGAATCACCCTGTACAAAGATTAAACAGCTTCACATGCGCCTCGTTATTATTTTTCAATTATTCGAACACCGTGCCCTGGAATACTGAAAAAAATTCACCGAGATAATATAATATAATATTATAACATGCTTACACCAACATAATATTATTATTATTATTATAATTATATTGACGCAGAAAATATCGAGTCACTTGCGATTTTTTTTGTTTTTCGGTGAGACCGAGGCAGTTGGTACATATTAAGTATTGTGCAGTCCGTTATTATAAGAATAGGTACCGCGAATTTAATTAAAATTAAAAATATTTTAAACGTTTGGACCAATTTAGTTGTTTGATGAGTTAGTGACTCCGATCGAAGACAAAACAACATATTGTATCTATAATATTATAATCAAGTTTAAAAAATCATTAATTGTAGTATTATCTACCATATCGAATAAAACAGGACTCCGTGTGAAATTAATCATTTTAGTAACTACACATTTTATTATTGTTATCTATATTTAATATATATTTGTATAAGTTTATTTTTATAAAAATGTATAATATTATGTTTATACTTAAGCGTGTATCGGTGGTTAGAAAACAAGTTGACAAAAGTGACATATTTTTTCATAGTTGACTTTTTGATATTTTGTCATAAGCGTCATAATATTAAAATAATATATCGATTAATCTTACTTAAACATCGGTAAGGTTTGTTTATAAGAACTTATAAATACAAATAATATTCTATTATATTATAAAGATGGGTTATTTTTTTTATTTGACTTGTGTCCTCAGAAAATATTTTTAAAAATTAGTGAGAAAGAAAAACAGTAATAGTTCATTAATGTATGCCAGGTTATTTTAGCGGGAATTTATTTTTAAATTGTATAATAATTATCCTGTAAAGTTTAAATAAATAATTATTATTAATTCTTAAGACTATTTAGACGTTGTCCAATCAATAAAGTATTTACTAATTTTCAAATTTAATAAAATAATAATATTCTAATGTATAGTTAAATGTTCAATTTTCTCCCGGGTGCCCGAAGCCGTAATAGCAATAATTGTGTTCAACCGGCTCCGGGCTAGCAAAATATAGACTCCAACTACCAACAGTTTTTAGATTCGTAGAGAAGCGATGAATGTATTAATTTTACAATGATGAGCGTTTTGTTTTCCGTATATGTTTATTGTTTATACATGGTATACTCAGTCGAAATGTTTCAATTTTCAATGTCAGTATCTTTTCTGGTGCGATTTGCACACCGAACAAGCAACACGTATGTTTCGCTTTCGCAGTCGCGAAATAGTGCTGACTAAGTTATTACAATTTTTTTTGTTAATGTTTACAATGCAAGCCACTGCCTGTCGGACGGATGGTAAGTTTTTTTAAATAAATTTATTTTAAGTGGGTCACACTCAAACTGACCGAATTGCACAATGTATGACAATATAGACGACGGTTCAAATCTGCCGCATAATATAACAGTTGATGCTAGTATTTGGACACAAATACAAAATGACAACGCGACCTTGAAAAATATGGTAACGGAATTGCGATTAAACAATGAGAAATTACAACTTCAGATTTCTGAAATGTACGCTGGGAGCTCCAATGAAATTTTGAGCTCGCCTAAAAAATCAATCAAAGTGACGAAAGAAGTAGCGAAAACTTCTGTAAAATCCATAAACCACCTCCAATAACAGTATGTGGTGTAAATGATTTTAAAAAATTAATGAGTAATTTAAAACTCGAAGAAGCTGAGGGTCATGAGCAACAAATGAAAACTTTGGCTAATGGTGAAATTAAGATACTAACAGGCGACGAACACCAGTTTCGACGAACTATAAAAGTATTAGAAGAGCAAAAAGTTGAGTATCACAGATACCAACTTAAAACAGAAAAAAAGTTTCGGGCGGTAATTCGTGGATTACACCCTGAAACTGACCCCTATGACATTAAGAGCGAATTATCCGAGCTAGGACATCTTGTAAATAATGTCACAAACATTCAAATTAAAAAAAAAGTCGACCCTAACAACAAGTTTAGTGATCGAACTATTTTAAGGCTTCCATTATTCTTCGTGGATTTGGAGCCACAAGCAAACAACAAAGACATTTATGATATTAAAAATTTGTGCTATCATATAATAAAAGTGGAACCTCCAAGAAAAAAAAAGAACTACCACAATGCAAAAATTGCCAAGTGTTTGGTCACACTCAAAACTACTGTTTCAAAACACCAAAGTGTGTAAAATGCGGTGAAGGACACACTTCACTAAATTGCCCCAAGTCTAAGAAATCAAAGGCGAAATGCGCTAACTGTGGTGAAGGACATACCGCAAATTGGAAAGGATGCATCATTTATAAAAATGCAATAGAAAAAGCTCATCCTAAAAAAACTACAGCAGTACAAAGAATCCAACAAAATCCTGCGAAGCCAGTCACTCATGAAGTTTCTTTTGCGCAGATAGCTAGTTCTTCGAATGAAAACCGAAAGGGTCCGCTGACTCAAACCCATACACAACAAAAAAAAAATGTACCGTCACTATCTGACGTTATGACAGCATTAACAAAATTAAATGAGAGGTTGGACAGGCTTGAAAATAGCCAGCCCAAAACCAAAGCACAAAAGAAGAAGAAATGAGTAGAACGCTTCGAATCATAACATGGAACGCTAACGGCCTTGTACAACGTAAACAAGAACTTGAACATCTTATGAACAACGAAAAAATTGACATAGCTTTAATTTCAGAAACCCACTTCACAACCTGGACCACTCTAAAATTACATGGCTATCGAATATATACAACAGAACATCCAAGCAATCGCGCTCATGGAGGAACTGCAGTAATAATAAAAGAATCAATCAAACATTATGAACTTGATAAACATCCTCAAGAACATTTACAGGCAACTAGTGTCCATATTAATGACGGCAACAACGATTTAACCATCTCTGCTATATATTGTCCACCAAGACATAAAGTAGATGACAACAAATTTATTGAATTTTTCAAGACACTCGGTAGCAGATTCATTGCTGGAGGAGATTATAATGCCAAACACACCTTTTGGGGATCGAGATTGATTACCACCAAAGGGCGGGAATTGTTCAAATCAGCAAATACAATTAAAGCACAATTTATTTCAACTAGAAAACCGACATATTGGCCTACTGACCCAAATAAACTACCTGATCTTATTGATTTCTACGTAATGAAAGGTATTTCATCAAACTATACGGAAGTTGAAGGACTAATAGAACTGACATCAGATCACATTCCTGTGCTTCTCTCACTAAGCTCAGAAGTGATAATGAAACAAAAAAAAATGTCTAAAACAAACAAAGAAACAAATTGGGACTTATTCAGAAATACGCTCGAAGAAAACATAATACTTTCAACTCGACTAAAAACAATAGCAGACATTAATATTGCAGTTAAAAAAATAACCGACGA
Organism: Nasonovia ribisnigri; assembly: GCA_027563435.1. Taxonomy (NCBI): domain Eukaryota; kingdom Metazoa; phylum Arthropoda; class Insecta; order Hemiptera; family Aphididae; genus Nasonovia; species Nasonovia ribisnigri. The sequence continues at coordinate 13,042 of JANEHU010000514.1, forward strand.
GATTGTTAGTGCTGCGGAAATAGCAACTCCGGTAGCTATTAATGGTAATTTCGAGTTGACCTACCCACTAGAAATAAGAAAACTAGTTCAACAAAAACGTCGAGCGAGACGAACATGGCATAGTACACGGAACCCAACGGATAAAACAGAATGGAACCGTGTTAGCAAAATTCTTCATGACAAAATCAAAGAAATGAAAAATGAAACGTTTAAAACATACTTGAGTAGTCTCACTGCGACGGATAATACTGAATATTCGTTATGGAAAGCAACAAGACACATGAAGAGGCCTCGTGTTCAGATACCACCTCTCCGTAAGGAAGACGGCACCTGGGCACGCAGCGAACAAGAAAAAGCCGAAATATACGCTCGGCATCTTGAACATGTATTTATGCCAAACACAATTGACTCTGAGCTCGACATTTTGCATTGCCAACCACTTAATGCAACACGTGAAAAAATCAAACATTTCTCGCCGTTGGAAGTTGCTAAAGAAATAGATAACAACTTAAACCCAAAAAAATCACCAGGCTATGATGAAATTAGTCCAAAAATGCTGAAAGAACTTCCAAGGAAGGCTATAATTCATCTTACACACATATACAACGCTATTTTGCGCATGGAATACATTCCAGAACAATGGAAACGAGCACAAGTGATCATGTTGCTCAAACCAGGAAAACCGCCTGAAAATGTCACATCATACCGACCGATATCACTCCTTTCAAGTTTATCTAAACTTTTAGAGAAACTTCTGCTTAAACGCCTAAAACCGATTATAGAGAGAAAAAATCTTATACCAGAACATCAGTTTGGATTTCGCAACAAACATTCAACAATCGATCAAGTACATCGAGTAACTAATGTGATTAGTAAAGCTCTTGAAGAAAAAAAGTACTGCTGTGGAGTATTCCTTGACGTAGCCCAGGCTTTTGACAAAGTCTGGCACAAAGGATTCCTCATCAAACTGCGTGATCAGCTACCACATACTTGGTGTGCACTTCTTGAATCATACTTGACCGACCGTCAATTTCGAGTTATACACGAAGAAGCAATAACCGAATGGAAAGACATATCAGCTGGAGTACCGCAAGGTAGTGTTCTAGGACCTATATTGTACTTACTCTATACGGCTGATATACCAAACGATGACAACACAACATTAGCTCTGTTTGCCGACGATACGGCAATTTTATCAACACGTAATAATCAGCTCACTGCAACTGATAACTTACAGAAGTCAATTAACAGTATCTTTGCCTGGACAAGACGTTGGAAAATTAAGATCAATGGCAATAAATCGGTGCATGTTAACTATACGTTACGTAAAACCGAAAATATCCAAATAGTACTGAATCAATCACCAATCCCACAAAAAGATTCAGCAAAATATCTTGGAATGCACCTCGACTCTCGTCTAAACTGGAAACACCACGTCTATCAGAAAAAAATTCAAATTAAAGAAAAAATGCGAAAACTTTATTGGTTAGTCGGACCCCGCTCCGAGTTAACCATCGAAAACAAACGTCTACTGTACGTAGCAATTATAAAACCGATCTGGATTTATGGCATTCAACTGTGGGGTTGTGCCAGTAAGTCTAACATCGATGTAATACAACGCTGTCAAAACATCGCCCTTCGGACCATCACTGCAGCCTACCGGTTCGAAAGAAACAACGCAATTCACCGTGATATGATGCTGCCTACAGTAGCAGACGAAATCCAAAGGTTTGCTCGCAAGCACGAGACGAGGCTAGATCACCATGTCAATCCACTAGCCATTCAATTATTAGATAACTCCAAGGATATCAGACGTCTTAAGCGTCTGAAACCATACGACTTAGTTTAAGATTTTAAATTAAGGCAGGGGCCACTTCGTTGGAAGTGTCTCCATCAACGTGTAATATATATATTTTGTATCTAGTATGTAAAATATGTATAATTGTCAAACATATTTATAAAGACCTTTGGGTCGTTTAAATAATAAAGCCCCAGGGCATTTAAAAAAAAAAAAAAAAAAAAAATTAGTGAGAAAGAAAAACAGTAATAGTTCATTAATGTATGCCAGGTTATTTTAGCGGGAATTTATTTTTAAATTGTATAATAATTATCCTGTAAAGTTTAAATAAATAATTATTATTAATTCTTAAGACTATTTAGACGTTGTCCAATCAATAAAGTATTTACTAATTTTCAAATTTAATAAAATAATAATATTCTAATGTATAGTTAAATGTTCAATTTTCTCCCGGGTGCCCGAAGCCGTAATAGCAATAATTGTGTTCAACCGGCTCCGGGCTAGCAAAATATAGACTCCAACTACCAACAGTTTTTAGATTCGTAGAGAAGCGATGAATGTATTAATTTTACAATGATGAGCGTTTTGTTTTCCGTATATGTTTATTGTTTATACATGGTATACTCAGTCGAAATGTTTCAATTTTCAATGTCAGTATCTTTTCTGGTGGGAAAATTCAAAATTGAAAATCAAAAACATTGGGACAAAAACAAAAAAAATTAAGGAAAAACGCAGGACAAGTTTTTGACAAAATCGATTTAGTTTTTTTTTTTTGTGTACCTAATATCTGGTCATAATTTAAGTGTTTACCGAATGAAACCTCTGAATAACTGACACGCTCAGTCCCCGAAGTTTTGTTCGCAATTCAGAGGTGTACATTTTGAAATTCAAGGATAATGTGTAAAATGAAAAAATTTGGGCTATGTTAAATTAAATTACATATAATGTTGTTATAAAAATGTAATTTAAAATATAAATGTAATTATTATGTACTAATTATGTAGATTTAATGATATTGGGTAGGTATGTATACCTATAATAATTTTAATAATTGTATTTATGCATATAGTTTAATACATTATGTATACGCATTGAGCACATATAAAAATTGCATTCAAGGATAGAAAAAATCAGTCCTTCGTTTTGTACTATCTTTTTTTATACACCTTTAACATTTCAAAATATTTTGACTCTTTTTGAGCTATTAATAGGCATAAGGCATTTCAATTTTTATGAGGTTTTTTTAAATTACTGTCTATAAAAAATTCTCCTTGGTTAAAATACTTGAACATTTAGTACAAGGTTACTCATAAATTTTTAGTAGAAATTAGTAAAAATTTAAGTGTAAAACAACAATAATTTTTCATGAGCGTCTGAAGTTAGAATTTTGACAAAATTCGTCAACATCACGAAAATTTGGAAAATATGAGTTTTTTTGTTAGAATTCATAAAAATGTTCTATTTATATCTAAGATTAATTTGAATAAGAAAATATAATAAAAGATTCCTCATAAGTTTTCCTATCAAACAAAAAAGTACACCCGAAAGTCATACAGTTTTTATGAGCGTTTATAGTTAAAATTTTTTCGACATTTGACTTACAGCCGTAAATTAACAAATTCTCTTCGAACAATCTTCTTTTTTTGTTGTAATTACTGAATATTAATATTAAGTAATAGCCGAAAATACTTGAAACTTTCACCTAATGTTTATATTATCATTTTCTATCTATGATTATACATTTAAAAAATATTTGATTCATTTTAAGCTATTTATAGACATTTTCAGTTTTCAGTTTTTTTAGTTTTTATTTCCTATAAATGTGAATACAATTTTAAAAAAGGTATCTCATAAATAGTTAATACTACTAAAAATCTAATATTTAAACACAGTTTTTGTTATTGTAATTTTAGGTTCAAATTTGTACAAAATTAGATATTTAAACAAAGAATAACGATTTTTAATTATTTTGTAATTTAAAATTATTGCTATAATAATATTACTATAGGCTGACTGATGGACAGTCTCTGCTCAGCATCGTTTTTTGTATACAATGATATTATAATACAAGATTTTATAATTATATCATTGAATTCAAATTTTAAAACATTTATTACAATGATCCACTTGTAACATTCTGTAAGAAAAACTGCAGTATCCACTTCTTTTAATATTTTACTAGATAATTTCTGTAAGTTTGACATTTATTTAAATATTTTTTAACGGCTTAAGAAATTGGTAAATTTGTCCAGCCTTAGACACTGCAATATATAATATAAATAAATGCATGTAGATAAAAATTAGGTCTACTTATATAATTTATTGAA